>WAAE01026662.1:494016-550218 GCA_013400495.1 Nicator chloris
ACCCCCCCCGCCCCTCTCCGCCACCCGGTCCCACATGGGATCGGTGCCACCCCCCGTCCTCAGCCCAGCCCTTTCCCCGGGGGTCCCGCGGGCTCCAGCCTTCGGGGATGGGTGTCCCGCACCACCCGTGCCCAGCGGGCAATTGGTTCCTCCCCTGCCTTAATCCTTCAGTTCCTGACGATTCCCAGCCCCGCGGGAGAGTTGACGAGGAGCCGGGCTTGATGTTTTCTTCCCCATTTTAGCAAACATGTCCTGACCGAAGACATCGTGCACCGGGAGGTGACGCCGGACCACAAGCTGCTCTCTCGGCGGCTCCTGACCAAGACCAACCGGATGCCACGGTGGGCAGAGCGCTTCTTCCCAGCCAATGTCGCCCACTCCGTCTACATCCTGGAGGACTCTATTGTGGACCCCAAGAACCGAACCATGACCACATTCACCTGGAACATCAACCACGCTCGTCTCATGGTAGGTGCTGCTGCTGGGCGAGTGTGTGGGGGGTGGAGGGTACGCAGCAGTGCCCACGGCCGGGCTGTGCCTCGTGCAGGTGGTGGAGGAGCGCTGTGAGTACCGGGTGAACCCCGAGAACAGCAACTGGACTGAGGTCAAGCGGGAAGCCTGGGTATCTTCCAGCCTATTTGGTGTCTCGCGGGCCATCCAGGTGAGCTCAAGCAGTGAAGCCACTGCTCGTCCCTGCTCTACCCTTTCCTTGTGCTGCTTTTTACATCCTTTCCCTTTGTTCCCCCCACATCCTCATGAGCTCTTGAGGCACCCAGAACCATCACTGTGAGAGTCACTGTGACTTTTCAAGCTGGGACAAAGCCCCAGGGGCTGTGTGTGACAGGGCTCACACCTTCACTGACTTTTCCCTTGCAGGAGTTTGGTCTGGCCAGGTTCAAAAGCAACGTGACCAAGAGCACTAAGGGATTTGAATACGTGCTAGCAAGAATGCAAGGTGGGCACCAAGGGCAGGCTGGGGCTGACCGGGACGGGTCTCTTGGAGTTAGAGGTCACACTGGGAACACTCCAGTCCACGGGCAGGTTGTGGCTTGAACTAATCTGACTATGAAATCCTCACCCCTTGCCTTTGCCCCGTGTCTTGGCACAGCCTGCTCATCCTGAGGCCAGCAGTGATTGCAGGGCCGGGCAAGGGTGGAGTGCAGGCAGGAGGGGATGGAACATGGCAAGTCACGTGCCTGTGGTTCCCCTTTGCGACATGCCTTGACGTGCTGGGGTCAGGAACGCTGGGCTCATCTTCCTCCCTATGTGGGGAAGTGCCTCAGTGGCAGGGCCGGTCTAGCCGGCACTCCTGTGGGGTTAATAGCTTCCATGTTGTAGGAGAAGCTCCATCCAAAACACTGGTGGAGACAGCCAAGGAAGCGACCGAGAAAGCCAAGGAAACAGCTCTGGCTGCTACGGAGAAAGCCAAGGACCTGGCAAGCAAGGCAGCCACCAAGAAGAAGCAGTATGTGTGAGGGGCCAGCTGCACCAGGACAGATAGGAGACTCCTTAGATTTTATATTTTTAAAGAAACTGTATAAGTCTGACAATCAGCTGCTGTTTAACCCTTTCTGAGATGTAATTATCATTAAAGAATCTGCTCCCACCTCTGATTTGGCTGAGGCTGGCCTGTCTAGAGCAGAGGCTAGTGCTGCTCTCCACTCTGGGGGTCCAGGCCTCTGTAGGGAAGACACAGGCCAGGGTTTTACCAAGTGCATTTACTATAAAGTGTTGGGTCTGTACAAGAGAGCAGGGTGGCTGCTGGGAGCATGAAGACAGATTGCTTCATGCACTCATTTCCTCTTCCTGGTGCTCCAGAGGCAGGAGAACCTTCCTGTAGTTGTGTCTGCAGTAGGCAGCACTGCCCCATACCCATGCCAGAAAGCCCTTAGACTGTCCAGGGGTGCACAGGGGGAGGCAGGAGGGTGTCCTCAGTGACAGCTGGGCCTTCTTCCAGCACCTCTTCCAGTGCCTTGTGGTGCACAGCTGGTGCCACGGTACAGTGCCAGCCCCATGCACCCAGTGCCACAGCCAGTGCCACCCAGCTGTAGGGGGTAAAGCTGGACTGGTGCCCCTACCTGTGGCCCCTTACCCTGGCAGCTGTGATGAGGCTGGCTGAGGCCAGGTTTCCAGCAGGAAGGAGGCAGGCCGGCCGTGCAGGGAAGGCAGCGGGCACCGTCAGGATGCAGGGCTGTGGGGGCTGGAGTAGCTGTGGTCCCTCCCGGTGCCAAAGCTGGGCAGCAAGTCCCCGCTGAACACCACACCATCCACCTCTACGTCGGCATCCTCTGGGCATGGGGGAAGGCCAGGTCAGGCCCTTGGGTGCTTTCCCTCCCTGCCCACTCGTGGTCTTTCTTCCGCCTTTCTTACCTTCCTCGGAGGGCTCTGAGAGCTGGGATGAGTCCAGGCTGTCGGCCCGTGCCCGTTCCTCATCAGTGGGCAAGAGCAGCAATTCCAGCCGCCGCTGCAGGCTCCTCTGCCGGTCTCGCAGGCGGTCCTTGGCCCTTCGTGCCCTCAGTTCCTGCTCCTCCAGCCTCTGTGTGGACCCGGTGAGCCATGAGCGGGGGCCGAGCTCGGTGGCCCTGTTGTCACACAGGACCTCCCGAGCGATGCCGGGGCCACCACCCCCTCACCTGGATGTGAAGCCGGGCACGATGCAGGAGGCTCAGCGTGGTGGAACGGGACGGTCCCGCGCCCACCGGTACCTGCTGCTTCAGCCGCTCCAGGCAGCACCGGAGCTGGGCTCTCCTGCGGCCGGGCAGGGGAGAACAACACGGGGATCAGCCACGGAGAGGCACGGGCTCTACCCTCCCCCGTCGCTCTCACCCTACGCCCCCGTACCTGTGCTTCTCCAGCGCGTTGTGCACCGACCTGCGAAAGAGACCCCGGTGATCAGCACCACCGCCACCGACGGCCGCCGTCCACTCACCCATCCACCCGCCCACTGCTCACCTGACGCTGCCCACGGCCCGGCGCGACGGCGCAGGGCAGAGCGCGGCGTAGCCGTGCTCGGCCTCGGCCAGGCCGAGCGGGTACCGGTGCTCGCGATGCTCCAGGAACTCGGCCGCCTGGAGCAGCACCTGGATGCTGGTGGCCGCGGGCTCCATGGCGGGAGGCGGAGGGGGGCGCCGCGAGCCCCGCGCTCATTGGCTGCGGGGCGCCCCGCGCCGCTGACGTCACCTCGACGGGCAAACAAATTCAGGCGGGAAAGCGCGTGCTTCAAATTTGAATCGGCGGGAGGGGACGGCGCGGGCCACGCCCTCCCGCGGCAGGCCACGCCCCTGTCGGTTTCTAGGCAATTGTCGCCCCTTGGCCACGCCCCCGAGGGCCACACCCCCCCGAGAAAGGTGTGCCCGCTCCCGTGCCCGCCCACGTGCGTGCCCGGTGAGGCGCGCGGCGCGGATCGCCCGTGTTCGCCCATGCGAGCCGGGCGGGGGCACGCACGCCCTGCTTTCCCCAGGCCCTCAGCCCCCGCCCCACCGAGTCCACGGGTGTCCCGAGACTGGCCGCGCCCACCAGCCCAGCGCCACACGGCCCAGACAGACGGGTTTATCGCTTTATTAAAATCCATCGGGTGGAGGCGATAGGGAGGGAAGGGGAGCGCCGGGCCCCAGCTCCCGGGCACGGCACGGCACGGGCGGCCCCGGGGCACCCGCTGTCATGTGAGGGCTGTTTGCACCTTCTCAGGCCAGGCCCCGGGGGGGAGACTCTGCCCCGGGCCCAACAGCAGCCAAAGTTCATTTGAAAAAAAACCACCACGAAGCACATTTCCAGCCGGGGGGCAGGTGCACGGCAGCAGCAAGCAGCTCATCGAAAGCCGAGCAGGCCACAGTGCACCAGGAGAGGCGGTCCTGCGCCCACCATCACTCCACATGGGCAGCCACCGTGTGTGGGGTCCTGCCCCTGTGCATCGGGGGGAAGCCTAACACCACGTGGGGGGGTCCTGCCGCCATGCCCACCAAGCTCTGAGGAGAGTCACGGGGTCGAGATGCTGCCCGGCAGCCCCGGAGTGATCCTGGGTACCCAATTGTGCGGCCTCCTATGATACAGATCTGGCAGAGGGGCTCTCACTGGCTCCGGGCACAGCGGGATGTGGGCGGGAGGTGTGTGGTGTAGCAGTGGGTGCAGACACGTACGGGTTTGGTCTGCCCATACTGGGGCAGCACTGCGGTATTCGGTGAGCAGCGGGCACAGAAGATCTGCCGGGAGGCCACAGAGGGGCTGAGCAGAGCCAGCTCCCTCAGGAAACCCCACATGCCCCATCCCAACCCTATCCTACCTTTCCACAGCTGCGGCAGTGGTGCCGGCGGCGTAGCAGGGTGAAGGGCGAGCGGCAGGCAGAGCACTGGCTGCACGTGCTATCCGGCACCCACTCGGGCATGTGGCGGGCACCTGCTGGGCAAAACACATTGGTAAAAGCCCCTCAGCCTGGCTCGCCTCACAGCCAGACCCCCTAAGGCAGGATGGGGCAGGATCAGCCCCACCCTCACACCCTGCCCCAGAGCCATGGCACCTGGGCAGCCCCTTACCTGCCCTCCGGAGCCTGGCAGCCTCTGCAGGGCTGGAGCACAGTGGGCAGTCAGCCATGCGAGGAGCATCTGTCACACAGGAGTCACCATCTTTCTCTTCTGTAGGACAAGGGTTGTGGTCCAGCCAAGCTGGAGCTGGGCCGGCACTATGGCCACATTTTTCCCAAGCCTAGGGCTGTGGCCTTGTCTCACCAGGGATGGGCGATGGGCAGGGCAGAGAGGAGCAGTCCCACATGTCCCTGAGGATTACTCACTGCTGTCACTCTGCTCCTCCGAGGGCTCCGCCTGTGAGCACACGATCTTGAAGACCGTTTTCAAGATGCTTCGCATGTCACTGGCAAAGTTGGTCTGAAGCTGATCAGCCACCCCTGAACCAGGAGGGTGGAGGGTCAGGGTGCTGGGGGGTTCAGGGTGCTGGGGGGTTGGCTTGGGGGTCACTCACCCGAGATGCAGACGAAGAGGGTGTGCAGCATGTCCTTGGTACTGCTGTAGCGGGACCGCAGCTCCGAGCAGCGGGCACCTGGGGTGGCATCAACCGCCATCCCTGGGCCGCTCCCAAGGGGCTGGGGGCTGCACAGGGGGGAGGTGACCATTATGCCAGGGATGGTACGAGATATCCCTGTCCCAGTGGACAGGGATTTGCCATCTTGGCCCTGTTCCCTGCCCACGGCATACTCCTGCTGCCAATTGGTGCCCAGGTCATCCACTGCACTGGGGGGTCCCAGTTGCGGCGTGCAGGTTGGGGGTGGTTGGGTGGCATTAGGGACCTCCAGAAGACTGAAGGGAGCAGGGGGGTCCACACTAGGCACAGCTGCCTCCCAAGCTGGGGAGGCATCTGGACTGCAGGGATCCTCCTGTTCGGCTGTGCACAGGCTCCTCTCCAGCAGGCAGAGCTCCTCTGCTGACAGCACACGCAACAGGTCCCTGAGGTGAGGGGTCAGCATCAGTCCCATGTCACAGCCCCAGCGCTGCCCCACAGCCCCACCCATCTGCACACCTGATCTTCTTCAGGAGGTTGTAGAAGGGGCTGAAGACCCGGGACATCTCCTCAGGGCTCCGCTCCAGGCTGAGGGGACCCTCGGGGTAGATGAGGAGACCACTGTGAGGAGACAGAATGTTGTGGGTTGCCTGGGGCCCAAATACCCCATGGGGAGAAGGGGCTGGTACAGGGCAGGGAACATACCCCCTTCTCCAGCGGCTGCACCCACCTGATAATGGCCAGGCGAGGGATGGTGAACATCAACAGTGGTTCATAGCCATCAATCATCTCCTGGGTCAGGTAGCCCAGGTGCAGGGCTCTAGGGACACACAGACACCCTTACAATGGATCTGAGCATAGGGATGCTGCCCATCCTTGACACAATAGTGTCTCTCACTCACCTCTCCACTGTCTCACAGAAGAGCACGATGATCTCCTGCTGCCTGTAGATCTCATCAGGAGACTTCACTGCCACTAGTGAGGACACGTAGCTGGAGAGATGGGGAGACTGTGAGGCCCCTACAGTCCTGGCACAGCCCACCATGACCCCAGCACCCTAGCCCTGCCCCTTACCTCAGCTCAAACTCTGCAAATAGCCGGTCAAATTGGATGAGCACAGTCTGGACAGGCTCTGGGTAGGAGTTGGGTTGGCTCAGGCTTTGCTCCCGCAGTACTGTCCGGACCAGCTCCAGGCTCCACAGCAGATTCCTGGCCTGGGGCCGCAGCTGTGCCCCATCTGACTCCTCCATCTCCAGGAAGGTCCCAGCCAGGAGACACTGCCGAGATAGGGACTGTGAGCAGACAGCACCAAGGCAATGCCTAACCCCAGGGTCAGCTCACAATGGGGTGCCCATCACCCCAGGCTCACCTCGGCAGCAAACAGCATGTGGTTCCCCAAATTGTCCACCAAGAGCTCCTCGGGGAATTTGACCAGGTAGTCACGGCTGTGCCGCTGTGTGGGAATGCACTCCTCCATGATCCGCTCCAGGACGGCCAGCAGGTGAGCCTGGGGAAGGCAGGGGTGTCACCCGCGGCTTCCCGGGAGGAACCGAGTCATATCGGGATCCGGGCTGCCCCATACCTGGCTGAGGTGGAGCTGGTTGAGGAGCACCAGGTACTGCTGCGGATCCAGTTCGGCATCCAGCCCGTTGATCTCGGCCACCACCCGTGTCACCCTCTCGTCGGCAAAGAAGAACTGGGAGAGCAGGCGAGGGTCGGAGCGCTGCGGGAAGAGCCGAGGGGTGATGGTAGGGGCACCCCGCATCTCCATGCGCTGCTTCAGCGGGATCCCAAATCTCCCACTCCCGCAGTCGCGGAGGGATCGTACCTCACGGATCCACAAACACCTATTCGGGCAGGTACATGGGACCTCCCACTCTGACTCCTCCCGGGGAGCGCCGCCCTCCCCACCCACCCGTGCCTCAGTTTCCCTGGGGGCAGAGCAGGATGAACAAGCTCAGCCGCATCCCGGGAGCTTTGGCACCGATCCGTGCGTGGCTGTAAACTCCGGGAAAGGTCCTCCGGAGTTCCCCCGCTTCCTCCTCCTGCTCCACCACGACGAACCCCCGCCGCCCCCCCTGCCCCCGGGATCGCCGGAGCCCCTGGATCTCCCCGACGGGGATCGTCCGGGGACGCGGCCGGTCCCGGGCGCAGGGAGGGCGGTCCCGGCGCGACCCCCCCGGTCTCACCTTGGGTCGGCGGAGCCATCGGCGGAGGGCAGCGGGCAGCATGGCGCGTCCCGCAGCTCTGCCGCCGCCCGGCTCCCCGCGCCCGCCGCTCGCCGACGGGGCGGGTCGGCACCGGGCACCGCCCGCGGGGCGGATCGGAGCAGTGTCCGCCCAGTCCCGGCACCGGGACGACCCGTCCGCTCCTCGACGGACCGGTTCTCTGTGATGGGAAGGGTGAGGGTGCGTCTGCCGTGGGGCGGGATGGGTTTCTTCGCCGCCTTTCCTTCCCGGTCTAGGTTCCTGCCTCAAATTCCCGACTCCATCCCCGGCTACCCTCCCCCGGTTCGTCTCTCCCCGCAGCCCGACCTTCCGGGGACAGGGACACTCCAGCGCTTCCCATATGCCCCCGAGCATTCCCGGAGTGGTGGGGAACACTAGGAGAAGCATCCGCAGGCGTCTTTACTGTGCAGGGCATGGGATGCAGAGTGGGATAAAGTGGCCCCTCGGTGGGACAAAGAGGAACCAAGTGGCCAAGAAGAGGTCCCGGGGGGTACTCGGGGTGTTGGGCACAGCAAACCGCCCCGGCTGTGCCAAAGGACGTGTTTGCTCCAGACCTGGCACTGCTGGCCACAGGATGTGGGTGCCGATAATTCAGGTGGCTGAAAGCCTAATGGGGTGGATTCATGGGTAAAAAATCCGCGGAGGATTGTTGAACAAACACGGCAGCGGCACGTCCCTGGCTTCAGAAAGTCCCTGAGTCATGGCAGTGCCCAGGCTGCGCCGGATGGGTGCAGGTGTGGGACTGGCCCCGGTGTTGGGGCTCCCTGTGTATCCCACAGACTCCGGCTCTGGTATCAGTCATGTCCTGGTTCCCATGGATGGGGATCTCTGTGCACACAGTGAGACTGGAGGCTTGCTTGTCCCACAGGTCCCTGCAGATCTGGGCACCACAATAAAAAGACATAAAGCTAGTAGAGAGTGTCCAAAGGAGGCTGTGAAGAGTCTAGAGGGGAAGTCACATGAAAAGCTGCTGAGGTCCCTTGGTCTGTTCAGCCTGGAGGAGACTGAGGAGAGACCTCATTTTGGGGTGCAGCTTCCTCAGGAGGGGCAGCCAAGGGCAACTCCAAACTCTGCTCTCTGTGGTAGTAACAGGACCCGAGGGAATGGCTGGGGCTGTGTCAGGGGAAGTTCAGTTTGGATATTAGGAAAAGGTTTTTTGCCTAGAAGGTGATCGGGCACTGAACAAGCTCCCCAGGGAAGTGGTCATGGCCCCAAGCCTGTCAGAGCTCCAGGAGCATTTGGACAAAGTTGTCAGGCATAGGGTGAGATTCTTGGGGTTGTCCTGTGCAGGGCCAGGAATCACAGAATCACAGAATAGTTTGCAAGGGACCTTAATGATCATCTCAGTCCATCCCTCTGCCACACACAGAGACACCTTCCACTACACCAGATCGACCCAAAACCCATCCAACACGGCCTTGAACACCTCCAGGGATGGGGCAGCCACAGGTTCTCTAGGCAACTTGTGCCGGGGCCTCACCATCCTCACAGGGAAAACTTTTTTCCTGATATCTGACATAATCCATCACTTTTTAAGTTTGAACCCAAGGAGTTGTACTCTGATGATCCAGCTGGGGATACGATCGCGATGCGCCCCCGATCACGATTGAGGCACCGGCGCCTTTAGGACCCGCGGGAGCCTCGGGGAGCGGGGGCGGATTCGAACTCGCGAAGCTGCCGCCACTCCCCCTGTCCGCCAGGGGGCGCAGCGCTGCCATCTCGCAAGATGGCGGCAGCGGCTTCACCTCCCCGAGCGTTTCCCCCCTCCCTCCCTCCTTCCCGCGGGCAGGGGCCGGACGGGCCGCGCCGCCATATTGGCTGTTGTCCTGGCTGCGGCGGGCTCGCCATGACTCGCCGGCGGAACAAGGCGGCAACGGCGCCAACGGCGGCAGCAGCGGCGGCAGGTGGCTCCGGGCCTCGCCGTGACAGGGTGGCGGGTCCCGACGTCGGGCCTCCCCCGCCGCCACCACCACCGGAACCGCCCGCCCCGCCTGAGGTGGCGGCGGCGGCGGGCAGCGGCGGGGAGTCGGGCAGAGGCAGCGCGCAGGTACCGGGGTAGCGCTGCGGCGGGCACAGAGCTGGCTCCGAGGGGGGTTCAGCCTGGGCGGGGATGAGCCCTGCAACTTGCACCCCATCCCCCCCCGGGCCCTGCCCCATCCCCGCCCCGACCCCCGACTCGGAGCATCCCTGCGGATGGGGCTGGGAGCGTTCCCACAGCGCCCCGCGGGAGCGCCCAGCTCTGCCACGGCTCTGCCACAGCCCTGCCACGGGGCGATGGCAGGTGGCTCCAGCATCCTCATTCAGCGCGCTTCTCCCTGCTGGACACACCTGGCTGCTGCCACCTGCTCGGGGTTGTGGGCAGGGAGGCGGGGGTGGGCGCCGGGTGTGGATGTGCTGGGTGAATTGGGGATAGCCGTGTTGTCACCCGCCGTGGTGTCACCCGCCGTGGTGGATGTGTCAGCTGGGACACGGGGTGGCCTGGTTGCTCCCCCCTCGCTGTGGGTGGGCAGGGGTACTGTACTCCCACTCTGCTCGCCTTGGCCTCTGACCTTTGCTTCACCTTGAGCCTGCAGACGCCATCTGTTTGGCAGCAGCAGTTCAATGCACGGCTCATTGTGGCAGGGCCCCGCTGCGCCGGCAGACAATGGGGGCCCCCTCGCCCGCGCCACGCCGGGCTCGTCACGGCTGTCAGGGCTCCAACGAGCCCGAGGGATGCAGCACAGCTCCTGCAGGGAAGCCCCAACCTGGCTGTGCCTGTGCAGGGAGAGCATGAAGCAGCACGGGGGGCTACACCCCACCCTGGCGTGTCGGCACCGCTGGCTGTGCAGAACAAAGAGGCAGGAGAGAGGGTTTGGGGCTCTTGGGTGACACAGTGGGGGCATCTGTGGTGGGGAAGGAGGGAGAGCTGAGGCTGCCAGACCCACCCTTCATATCCCTGTGTGGGATTTCTGTGGGTCTTGCTTTGCCATGCAAGTACTCTCAGTATCACCGTACCAGAGGTGATGGTGGGAGTTGCTGATGGCTTCCCAGCCTTGCTTGGTAGCAAGACTGGCTCTTTGGCACGCTGTGATCTTCTCAGAAGTCCAAACACTCCCAAGCTGGCACATGGCAGGCTGGCAGCAGCTGGTCAGCCTGAGGCTGCTCTGCTCCAGTGGGAGAAGGTCCAATGCCACATGTAGCCTATAAGACTTTCGTTGGTTTGGTGTCAGCATTCTGAGGTCTCCTTCACTGCTGCGTCTGCCCCACATCTGCACTGGATCACTCCTGGGTGACTCACAGTCTGTGTGTCCTTCCGCAGGTGCTGCCCACCGCCAATCAGTCTGTGCAGACGTGCTGCCTGCTCTGTCACCGGGAGCGCAAGGACTGGGGAGGGCCGTCCCACAATGGGTTGGTTTCCCCGGGTGAGAGGCTGCCACCAGACTTTGTGCCAACGCTCGTGCAGAACCTCCTGGGAGAAATGCCACTGTGGATCTGCCAGAGCTGCCGGAAGAGCGTGGAGGAGGAAGAGCGACGGGCGGTGCAGGAGCAGGCCCTGGCGGTATGCGGTTACGGAGCTGGGGTTTGAAAGCTGGGGCTGTAGCTGTAGGAATGTGGCACTGACCACCCTGTGGCGCTGACTGGGTGTGTGGGTCCCGTCCTCACTCTGAGCTGAGTGTCCCAGACATCCCAGCCTTCACTTCGCTGCCCAGAGCTACCTCTGGCTCATCAGGGACAGGCCCAGTTGGGGCAGTGTGTGGTGCTGTGGAGGCTCATCCAGCAGCCTGCTGTGGCTTGGAGTTGCCGGGCTGGCAAGGCTGATAGTGCCACTGCTTTCCTGCCAGCCCTGCTCTGCTGTGTGTTGTGCTGCATCCCCCAGCCTCAGGGCTGCACCGCTCATGATGCAGAGAGAGGCAGCGGCTGCCAGGGCAAGTGCCTGCCTGTGTGTGGGGCTTGGGTAGAGGAGCTGCCTCCTGCCTGGCTTTATTTAATCCTGCTCTGGTGTGAGAGGGACCAGCACAGGTGTGTGGCCTTTGGCACGGCCCAGCCTCTGTGTGCCAGACTGTGTTGGTGTTGGATGAAGGGGGTGTTTGTCAATCCCAAGATAGTGACAGAAGTGGTTCACATGAGGTGAGCCCCTGCTGCAGTGGAGGGAGACTTGGTGCTGACACCCTGAGTGTCCCCTCAGCCACTTCATTCTGTGTTTCCTTTGATAGGTCTCGTTATCCCACACATCCTGCAAGTCACAGTCTTGTGGGGGTGGCTCACACTCCTCTTCCTCCTCCTCCTCGTCTTCTTCCTCCTCGTGCCACGGGAACTCAGGGGACTGGGACCCCAGCTCGTTTTTGTCTGCTCACAAGCTCTCGGGCCTCTGGAATTCACAGCACACCAATGGGACCGTGCAGGGCAGCCCTCTTGGGACCTCCCCAGCTGCACTAGGTGAGTTGAAGCTGGCTGTGGGGTTGAGCAGAGCTTTCTGCCCAGTTCTTGGCTTGAGTGGTTTCTTTGTGGGCAAGGGTGGGCAGGCTGGGCCTCTGAATCTCAGTACCAGCAGCATATTGGACGACTTTGAAAAAGGCACATGGTGCTGGGATTCAGCCCCAGCTCCGCTTTCCTTCCAGGCGACAAGCACCCTGGCTTTGCTCTGTCTCCGGAGTGCACCAGCCAGGTGTCGACCGTGGCACCAGGGCTGAAGGCCTGTCCCTACAGCCACACAGCCTCTGCCACCTCCAGCAATGCCACACCGGGCTCGCCTCTGCCTACCTCACTTGACTTCTGCAAGACGCTGCCCAAGCAGTTCAAAAGCTTGTGCCGGAGGGCCACCCCGCCAGGTACGTGCCCAGGGACAGCACCGGCCACAGCCTTCCGGCCTGCTGCTCCAGAGCCTTTCCTCTTGCCCTGTTCTCCATGGGGCAGGGCTGGATCCTGTGGGGAAGGCACACTGACCCCAAAGCCCTGTGTGAGCAGGGGTGGTTTCTATCCCAAGCACTGTGATATGTGGGAGGAGAAACAGCTTGTGCAAGGGTGGTGGGCGGCTCTGAGTATGGCCTTGGTCCATGCAGCACAGCCAGTGTCTGACTGCCTCTTCTCCTGCCTCTCTGCAGGTGAGGCCTTCCACTCCTCAGAACATCATCAGCACTCCGACCTCACTGCTCCTCCCAACAGTCCCACCGGCCTCCCCTCCCAGCCACCGACGCTGATCCCTTCCAAGCAGACACCTCCCCATCCAGGGCCCTTCAGCTCCCCACCGCACATCCCACTGGGCACCTCTTCGCAGACTGCGCTCTTCCCTGTTCCCAGCGCGCAGGCGGCAGCCCCCAAGCCGGTGTCCGAGTCCCCTCCGGCCAGCACAGCCTCACACAGCCCAGGGCCATGCAAGAGCCCTCACTTGCCCCCTGCCAATGTGCCACTGCTAAAGATGCCGCCGCCGCTGTCGGGCTGTGCTCATCCCTGCAATGGGCACTGCAGCACTTCACTCATGCCTCCTGCCTCCCACCAGCTGCCCAGCACAAACAGGTGAGTAGAGGAGCCCTGCCTGCTTCCAGCCTCTCCTTGTGGGGCCACCTGCCTTTTTCCCCATCCCTGCCCACGGATGCACTTTTCCCTGTGGAGGGACTGACCGCCCTGGCATGGTGGTGCAGGAAGCTGCTGTCTTTGTGGGCCAGTTCCACTGCTGCAGACCGAAGGTCAAGCTCTTTCTCTCCCAACGCGTGTTTCTCCTGTGGTTGTCCTTTGGTTCTGTGGTGCAGAAGAGGCTGTGCTTCTCCTCCAGCTAAAAGACCCAGAGGAACACCCTGATCAACCTGCTGTTGGCCAACAGGACCTATGTCAGTAAGACCTGTCAGGCAGCTGTGGCACTGCGCAAAGGTCCTCGAGAAGATGAAGCCTGTGGACTTGTTCTGCTCACCTGTTCCTCTGGTCCTCTCTGGGCTGCCTGTGCCCTGAAAGAGAGCACATTGGTTCCTCTCTGCTAATTAGCTTTCTCTGTAGAGAGCCAGTTGGGTTCTGAGCTGGATCTTGAGGAATGATGCTGTGGGCTGTGCCTGGCCTCCCTGTCTCTGAGCTGGGTAGCCTGTGCCCTTGTGAGCTGGGCCTGCCTCACGTGGGGATGTCTGGCAGCTGCACAGTCCCAGTGTTCCTCACCTGTGCTACCTGCCACCCCCAGTGAGTACCACGCCCTACCCTGCTTCCAGCCCAGGGCCTGGCTCGCTGGGGCTCTGCTGCACCAACCTCCTGCTAGCCAGAAGCCCTGAGGGCTGGGAGTGACAGGTTGCTGCTGCTATGGGCTCCTCGGGCATCTTCCCCAGAAGAGGAGAATGCAGGGGAGGGGGTTTGTCATGCAAATCCTTCTGCTTGGGCACAAGCTTCCCCAGGAGGGCTGTTCCTACATGCATAGCATGGGGCAATTATTGAGATCCCCTGGCACCTGCTCACCTCTCGCCCTTCTCTCCTTCTCCTCAGGGACCCCTCTTGCAAAGGGCACAAATTCCCAAATGGTACCAGTTGCCACCCGCCGCAGCCTTGTGAAGCAGACGAGGGACTTGGGGAGGATGAGGACAGCAGCTCAGAGCGCAGCTCCTGCACCTCCTCCTCCACCAACCAGAAAGACGGGAAGTTCTGTGACTGCTGCTACTGTGAGTTCTTCGGCCACAACGCGGTGAGTGAGGGGCTGGTCTGCAGCCACCCCTGGGCCTTGCTCTGCAGGGGGAGGCATCACTTGGTCCCTGTGCCCAGAGTGCGGAGGTGGGCAGGTCTGGTCATGGCTGTTTCCTGCAGGCACATACATCCCCCACTTCCTTTCTACCCTGCTTCATCAGCCTGCTTGTCCCTTGCTCCTGACTCGCAGCCGCCTGCCTAGCCCCGGGGCTCGGAGCATCTGGCCAAGCCCTGTGGCTTCATGGTGGAAGAGCTTAGTAGGGCTGTGCTGACTTGTCTTGCTGAGACTGCAGGGAAGGGAGTGGCTGGAAGGTCATGGGGGGCTGTTGGGGGAGCCAGGGCTGCCTGCCATTCATGCTGGCTGGTGTCTGGCTGACAGCACTTGCCTTCCACAGCCCCCGGCCGCTCCCACGAGCCGCAACTACGCTGAGATCCGAGAGAAGTTGCGTTCTCGCCTCACCAAGAGAAAAGAGGAGCTGCCACAGAAACTAGGGCACAACAGCAGCTCAGGGGAGCCTGCTGTGGACCACCGCAATGTAGACGAGCTGCTGGACTACATCAACAGCACAGAGCCCAAACCCTTGAACAGTGCCAAGGCGGCCAAGCGGGCACGGCACAAGCAGAAGAAGAAGGTGAGGCTGGGAAGGGCTGGGGCTGCAGGAGGAGGGCCGGGCAGGGCTGTGCTGCTGGCAGGGCTTTTCTTCTTTCCCTTGCATCCATTTGGGTTCTTGAATTTGGGCAGTGGCTGGCCCCATGTAGAACTCCCCCTGCCTCTGTTCCTGCAAAGGGTGGCCCAGCCCTCCTGGGTGCTTTGAGCTGCACTGTCCAGTCTGCTCCATGCCACGTTCTGACACTATGCATCTCTGGTATGGAGACACGGTGCCATGACGGCTCTTTCTGGTGCCTGGTGCCCAGAGCAGTGTCAGGTGTGCAGTGTCCATCTGTTGCAGTGCCCATGGGGGGCTGTGGAAGATGTGGCATGGCTGTGCTGAGCAGCTGCCCTTGGATTTGCTGTCAGGCAAAGCTCCGTGTCCTGCACTTGTGGTTCTGTGGCCCAGCCCAAATGATCCTCATGCCACTTGTGTTGCAGGAGAAAGAGAAGGCCCAGCTGGAGGCAGAGGCCCAGAAGCGGGCAGAGCGTGCCCCTGCAGCCAGCCAGGCCAGGGAGCCAGCCGAGGAGAAGCTGCTGGAATGGCCGGAGCTGGAGCTGGAGCGGGTGAACAGCTTCCTCAGCAGCCGGCTGCAGGAGATCAAGAACACCATCAAGGACTCCATCCGAGCCAGTTTCAGCGTCTATGACCTCAACCTGGATGTCAATGACTTCCCCAAGAAGGCAGCTGTCCTGGAGCAGAAGAACCTGCTCTCCAACCTCAACGGGTCTTCTGACCTGCAGGACATAGACCTGGCGCTGGCCCCACTCAGCCTGGGCCCTGCCAAGAGCCACACACTGCTGCGGGGTGAACTGGGTCCCCGATGGGGTGAGGGGCCGGGGGAGCCCCCACCAGCCCCGCCGGCTGAGAACGGCGTGGTGAAACGCCTCAGCGCCGTGCCCAGCCTGTCCCGCATGATCTGGGTGCAGTCCAAGGCTGCAGACTCTGCTGCAGATGGCAATGCACTGAGCCCGGAGCCCAGGGAGGGACTGCAGCCCAAGGGGCCGGAGCCGCCAGAGTCGCTGCCTGTGGGGAGCCGGCAGCGAAAGAGCAAGCGGCAGAATGGGCAGGCAAAGAAAGGAGAGGGTGGCATGCCTGTGCCCGGTGGCCAGGCCCGGCTGGAGAGCCCTGGTGTGAAGGGGCAGGTGCTGGGAACCAAGCACCCTTCCAAGGCCAGTTCCCCGGAGCCACAATGGATGAGCAGCTGTGCCGAGCCTGGGGAGAGCGGCAAAGGGCAGCCTTGGGGCTGCAGCAGCACTGCCAGGGTGGAGAAGGAGAGAACCAGCGAGTGGAAAGGCCGGAGGGGAGAGGGAAAAGCGGAGCTGCCGGAGCTGGTGCCACAGCAGCCACCTGCCCTGGCCACCCACCTTGCCCTGGGGGGCTCCCCCCAGCCCAAGGGCAAGAGCAGGAAGAGCCGAAACAAGGTGGAGAAGTCCAATACCTCGATCGGTGAGTGCTGGGAGCACTGCTCTGCACCACTATCCTCGAGGTGGCCCCTTGCCCAGCTGGGAGCCCCTCCCTGCCCTGTAGCGCTGATCCTCTGCTCTACTTTCGCAGATGATGTGTTCCTGCCCAAGGACCTGGACGGGGCAGAGATGGACGAGACTGACAGAGAAGTGGAGTATTTCAAAAGGTGAGAGCGCAACCCTGTGGGACTGAGCTCTGCCACTGGGGCTGGAGGCATGAAGTGGCTGGGAGCTGACTGGGGCTGGGGTCACAGAGAGGCTGGGTGTTCACGGGGGCTGTCCTCTCCCTGTCAGGTTCTGCCTGGACTCGGCCAAACAGACGCGGCAGAAGGTGGCCGTGAACTGGACCAACTTCACCCTGAAGAAAACCACTTCCAGCGCAGCCCAGTGAGGTGCGGAGGGGCCACCCCCACCCACCCACGGCCGCTCGCCTCTCCTCACTGTGCCCCCCGCCTCACCTTTGTGGGGTCCCCTCCTTCGCGGGGGGCCCCGGTGCTCTCCTGCCCCGCGGGGACTCCCGGGGCTCCCTCCATCCTCCTGCCCCTCCCCGCGGGGTGATCCCGGCCGTCCCGTCCCCCTCTCCGCGGGCACGCGGCTCCTCGTGCCGCGGGGAAGGACCGTGCTGGACCCAATAAAGAACTTTTTAATTTTTTATTTTATTTAAACCCTGGTGTCTGCTACTTTCTGCCGCGCCGGGGAAGTTGGGAGGCAGAAGGGGGATGTAGAACGCATTCTGCGCAAGTTTGGCCGCCGCGGGGATCCGTCGTGGCGGGCCGCAGCTCTCGCACAGTGGCGCGCTCTGCGCGTTGCTAGGCGATGGCGCTGTGCGGGATGACGCAACTTCCTGGATTTCTTCCGGGAAGGAGCCATGGAGGCCGTGGCGGAGCGGAAGGTTGGAGCGGGCCCGGCCCCCGGTACCACCCGCTTTGCGCTCCCGGTGCCGCCTCAGGCTCCCCTCACCGCATGTCTCCCCACAGAGGCAGCGCGAGGAGCCGGCGGACACGTCCGACCTGTCCGGAGAGGATGATGACGACTACGTGCCCTACGTGCCCGTCAAGCAGCGCAAACAGCAGATGGTAATGGGGTAACGGGGCTGCCCGGGGAGGGCTCCGAGCGGCTCTTCCGCCGCGAGGCCGCTCACTCCGTCTCGGTCCACGTCCTTCCAGCTGCAGAAGCTGCTGCAGATGCGGCGGAAGGTGGTGTCGGAGGAGGAGCAGCGAGACAGCGGGAACGAGCAGCGAGGGGACGAGGATGACATCCCGCTGGGGCCCCAGTCCAACATCAGTCTGCTAGACCAGCACCAGCACCTCAAAGAGAAGGCGGAAGGTAAGGGAGGAGCTGGTGGCAGGACTGGGTGACTTTCAGGGGACAGCAAACCCTCTCATTATTTCCTGTATCTCCCCCAGCTCGGAAGGAGTCAGCCAAGGAGAAGCAGCTGAAGGAGGAAGAGAAGATCCTGGAGAGCGTGGCAGAGGGCCGAGGTGAGTGGGAGTTCTGTGTTTCAGATCTGTCTCCAGAACTCCCAGGGCAGCAGGAGAAGGGGAGTGGATTGCGAATGAGCCTTGGGAATGCTCATACTTGGGGGTGGGACTGGAAGTGACAATGGGTCCCCTCAGCTGGCACTGCCTGGCTTAGCTGAGACATGGCTGTGAAAGGGCTCAGGGCACAGCAGCACTTGGCATTCCTGTGCCAGAGGGACTATCAGTGCTGCTGCTTCTTGTCTTCTGTCTCCAGACATGATCTCCCAAACTGTTTGGCCAAGTAGCTCTCAGTGAGGTTGATGTGGACATGGAGAGTTTGCTCTCTTTGATCATCTTTGTTCCTGCAGCTCTGATGTCCGTGAAGGAAATGGCCAAGGGCATCACCTATGATGACCCCATTAAAACTAGGTAAGTTTCACAGCACAGCTCAGAAGTTGTTCTTCTGAAAACATCACTTCATTGTGGCTGAAGAGAACTAAAAGCCAGAGAGTCTTGCAGGAGCAGTGCAACTCTGCAGCCTGTTGCCTGAGTGACTGGCTTTGTGTCATCATCTGTAAAATCAAACGCTGTTGAGTCACATTGGATGTTGTTTCGTATACAGTAAGACTTGATAAAGGATATTTATGTTAAACTAGAAGGCCTGAAGGTTGGTCTTCAAGTTTGAGAGGTCACTAAGCCAGAAAAATAGTCTGGAGGAGCCTTTGGAGCCAGTGCTGCTCGGGGCAGCGTTGTCAAGGTGGTGATTGATCAAAGATTGGACTCGATGATCTCAGAGGTCTTTTCCATCTTCAGTGATTCTGAGGCAGTGTCAGGGAGATGATTGAGGTGTGTCCAGATGTTTTTGGTGTGTTTCATCCACCACCCATAAGCTGTTCTCAGCTGTTAGCTTAGCACTTTTCACTGAGATTTTGGGGAAGGGTTTAATGCATGGAACTGGCTCAGATCTGCTCCTGTGCTCACTCCATGGAGCCCCTTGGGTTTACCTGTTTTATCTGGGGGGATATTGGAGCCTAACAGGGAGTTCCCCAGAATTCCTCCATGGGAGCTGCTGGTTCTGGAGCCCTGGCCTCATTCTGCACCATGACCAGTTTCTATTGCTTTCACAGCTGGAGAGCTCCTCGCTACATCCTTAGCATGTCGGAGGCACGGCACGACCGTGTACGCAAGAAGTACCACATCCTGGTGGAAGGGGAGGGCATCCCGCCCCCCATCAAGAGCTTCAAGGAGATGAAGTTCCCAGCAGGTAGACCAGGAGAGGAGCCTGGAAGGGATCCCACTTTTTCCTGGCTGTTGGCCTAAGGGGTGTTTGTCACTGGTGGAAGAGCTGCTGCTGGGACCTGAGTGGGAAAAGAGAGGAAATAGTTCAGGTCATGAACATGTGTTGTCCCTTGTTCTCTGACAGCTATCCTGAGAGGCCTGAAGAAAAAAGGAATCCAGCAGCCAACACCTATACAGATCCAAGGTATCCCCACAATGTGAGTGCTCTGTCCCCATCCCAGAGTACAGAGCGGTTGCTCCCACAGCCCCCTCAGGGGTGTGGACCAGGCACTCTTCCCTGGTGATAGATGCACCCTGTCACCTTGCTCAGCCCTGGAGGTTTGAGCTGTTCCATGATGTTCCTCCTCTCCATCGGCCTCGTTTCTCTGGCAGCCTCTCAGGAAGGGATATGATTGGCATTGCATTCACTGGCTCTGGGAAGACTTTAGTGTTCACCCTCCCGGTGATCATGTTCTGCTTGGAGCAGGAGAAGAGGCTGCCATTCTCTAAGCGAGAGGGACCCTATGGACTCATCATCTGTCCCTCAGTGAGTGCCGGGAGGAGGCTGTGATTGACTTGCAGTGGCACTCCTAAATTCTGCTTGCACAGAGGTGTAGGAATGAACTGTTTTGTCTCCATAGCGGGAGCTGGCCCGGCAGACTCACGGCATCCTGGAGTACTACTGTCGTCTGCTGCAGGAGGATGGCCTGCCCCCCCTGCGCTGCGCCCTCTGTATCGGGGGCATGTCTGTTAAGGAGCAGATGGAGACCATCAAACAGTAAGACCTTCTGGGGGAGTCCATGGGGCTGGAGCTGTTCTGTTTTCTGGCAGAGGCCTAAGGATTGGCACCCTGGCTTCAGGACAGTGTAGGAGTGAAACTGGTGTGCCAGGGAGGTGTTCTGCGTGGGGCAGGAATGCTGAGGGCCTGACTGTGGCCTCCTCTCATCCTACAGTGGGGTACACATGATGGTGGCAACCCCAGGGCGCCTGATGGACCTGCTTCAGAAGAAGATGGTGAGCCTGGACATCTGCCGGTACCTGGCCTTGGATGAGGCTGACAGGATGATTGATATGGGCTTTGAGGGGGACATCCGTACTATCTTCTCCTACTTCAAGGTACTGAACTGCCATGATAGGAGTACCCTGAAGCTCAATCCTGCATATGCCAGGTTGGGCAAGTGCTAAAGGCTTCTTCCCTGGGCAGGGCCAGCGGCAAACCCTCCTCTTCAGTGCCACAATGCCCAAGAAGATCCAGAACTTTGCCAAAAGTGCCCTGGTGAAGCCCATCACCATTAACGTTGGGCGAGCGGGTGCTGCCAGCCTGGATGTTGTGCAGGTGAGGTGTTTGGGTGCTCCCTTGTGTGTGTGTGGGAGGCCAGAAATGTTCATGAGGGCATTCAATTCCATCCTCTGCCAGGGAGCTGGGGTTCATGGGCTTCCTTCTCAGCTGGCTAAGGGATACCAAGCTGTGGCAGTTTCTCTGCTGACCCATGTCTCTGCTTGTTCCTAGGAAGTGGAGTATGTGAAAGAGGAGGCCAAGATGGTGTACCTGCTGGAGTGCCTGCAGAAAACCCCTCCACCTGTGAGTATGTTGGTGACAATGTGGTCATGCTGGGACATGGGGGAAGTTGGCAGGGGGGACCCCCTGTGCAATGTGGGCATGCGACTGAGGCACACTTCATGTATGAGCAGGTCCTGGGACCAGCAGTGCTGTGGGCTCTGCTTGACAAGAGGGAATGGGCTTCCTCAGGAGGCTGTGCTGGTGCCAGCAGTGCCAGCCTGCAGAAGGGGCTCTGATATGATGCCTGTGCTGCTGCAGGTGCTGATCTTTGCAGAGAAGAAGGCAGATGTCGATGCAATCCACGAGTACCTGCTGCTCAAGGGTGTGGAAGCTGTGGCCATCCATGGAGGGAAAGGTCAGTGAGGGTCCCAGAGAGGCCCAGGCTCCTGATGTGACTCCACTCCTGCCAGGAATGTGTGTGGCCATGGAAGGTGCCAGCCTGGAGCAGTTGTTGATGGTGTGAGGAAGGGCTGTGGCAGTGAGAGGAGTGAGCTCCACATGGTACATAGCAGGCATAAACACAGTGCAGGTCCCTGTGGGATGTAGAGGCCCCTCTGCTCCCTCATTGGGAGAAAGGCTGCCTGAGGAAGTGATGCTTGACTCTGAGGCCATAGTGTTTGCTGCAGTAGGTAGGGCTGGGAGCTCTGCCCTCACTGATCTTCTCTGCTGGGCCTTTGCAGATCAGGAAGAACGGACAAAAGCCATTGAGGCCTTCCGGGATGGCAAGAAGGATGTCCTGGTTGCCACTGATGTCGCTTCCAAGGGCCTGGACTTCCCAGCCATTCAGCACGTCATCAACTACGACATGCCAGAGGAGATTGAGAACTACGGTAGGCACTGGACCTTGTGGGAGAGTCAGGAGGCCAACAAGGCTCTGTGCCTGTCTCTGCAGTGTCTTGGGGTAGGGATGGTCTGTCACACTGTGCTCACCTGGGGTTGATCGCATCCCTGTCTCCACAGTTCACCGCATTGGGCGTACAGGCCGTTCAGGAAACACCGGCATTGCCACCACCTTCATCAACAAGGCCTGTGGTGAGGAATGGCACGGGGCTGAGGGCTGGAGGAGGCAGCTGGGCAGTGGCAGGGGGCTGTTCTTAGCAAGCAGGATGGCTTTGCCTGACCTGTGTCTCTGCCTCCAGACGAGTCAGTGCTGATGGACCTGAAGGCTCTGCTACTGGAGGCAAAGCAGAAGGTGCCACCTGTGCTCCAGGTGCTGCACTGTGGGGATGAAACCATGCTGGAAATTGGAGGTGAGAGACCCCAGGCTGACACAGGGACCCCCATGGGGCTGCTGCAAAACCTGAGTTCCAGACGGGACCCTCCAGTTCCCAGTGCCACAGCACTGGGGAGACACTGGTGTAGCCCCTTTGCTCTGGGGTGGGGGCTGCTGTCCTGGCGTGACACTGTGCTGTCCTGGCCTTGACCCTGTTCCTCCCATTGCAGGTGAGCGGGGCTGTGCCTTCTGTGGTGGCCTGGGCCATCGCATCACTGACTGCCCCAAGCTGGAGGCGATGCAGACAAAGCAAGTCAGCAACATCGGCCGCAAGGACTACCTGGCCCACAGCTCTATGGACTTCTAACCTGGAGAATGTGCTGCCCCTGGATGGGCCTGGGTTCCTTTTCAGCCAGGGGCCTGTCTTGCACTGCTGTTGCCCCTTTTCCAGAATTTTGGTCACTGGGACTGTTGCCAGCTCAGCCTGACAAAGCTCCTGCCCCGGAAGGAAATGTATGGAGCTGTGCTGCAACACCCCATTACATCAGTGGTGTGTTGGGCAAGCAGGTAGCAGTGCCTCAGGGCAAGAGAAAGCCCCAGGTGGGGTGACTGATCTGGCCAGCTGCCTGCTGCCCATGCCAGTCCCCTGCAGTGGTGAGGTCAGGGTCTTGTGTTGCTCCTCACAAATCCACCCAGTTTCTCTGGGTCCATCTTCCTCACCTGGATTTGTGCATTCTCAGTGGGTGGCTGTTCCCATCTCCCCATACATGCTGGGAGGATGCAGCCAGGGTGAGGTGGAGTGTGCTGTGCTCATGTCAGGCGCTCCCTGAGGTGCTTCCTGTGCTCTGCCCCCGCGTTCTGCCCCGCTGCCCTGCTGTGAGGGGGAGGGCAGATGCATGGACACCTCCTATGGCCCAACCTCTGCCCCCCATCCCACACCCCAAAAAGGGGAAGTCTCTCTGAGAAGGAAGTCTGCCCCATGCCTTTCCTTCGACTGCAGCAGTCACATTTTTCTCTGCTGCGGGTAGCCCGAGTCCCTGATCCTTGTACTGGGTGCCGGGGTGAACTGGGCCCATGGAGAGACCAGTGAAGGATGGGATCCTCTATGTGCAGCACACCAAATTTGGAAAGGTAAAAGGATGGATTTGGGGTTGGTAGAGGGTTTGCCCTGGTTTGTCATGATGCCGGGCCTGAGGCTGGGCCTTCAGCAGCCTGGGAAGGAGCGACTAGAACCAGACCCATTGGAGCTGCTGTTGGGGGAGCCCTGGGCTCAGCAGCCCCATAAAGTGGGGCTTTCCCTTGCGGCTGAGGGGGCTCATCTGTGTGGGCACCCACTCTAGCTTGCCCATGTGTTGGGTCCTTCTTGCTTGGTCACCGCGTGAGTCGCAATGGAAGAATAAATGCATTAATGTGGTGCAGCTCCAGCATGTGTGTGTGTGTGTGTGTGTGTGGGAGGAGGGCCCTGGGGCAGCACGTGGGAAGTGTCCCTGTGCCCTCCATCAGCCTGGCCCTGGGGGGCCAGCACCATCCGGTAACACTGTCATGGCTTGGTCTGCTCCTCTGTGCCCTTGGAGTAGGGTATGGGTGACATGGTGAGAGTACCTGGGGTCGGGCAGCTCCAGGGAGTCGGCGAAGTAGGTCCTGCTGGCACACTGGTCGCGCCATGGCAGGGTGGCCACGTCCTGGGGGGGTCTCAGCGGATATGTGGGGCTGCAATCACACTCTGACTTACCTACTGAACAAGAACCGAGCCCTGAAAGTGCAGCAGGCAGCCCTCTGTGTGAGGAGCTGGTGCCCTGCCATGGAGGAGGCAGGTGGGCTGGGGGCGGTGGGTATTTTGGGTGCTTGGCTGCATCTGGTTCCTACAGGGTGGAGGCTCTGCTGCACTTTTGAGGTACATGGTGGCACGCGCCCCCGCTATCCCATGACAGACTGGGAAGGTGCTGGTGCTGCAGAGGCTCCCCTGGGAGGAAGCGGGCTGCTCAGCAGATGTGAGGTTGCCAGCAGGAGCCTCAGCAGCTCAAAATGGCTTTAATTTGCATCAGGGTCTGTCCTGAGAACAGCTTGAGAGCTCAGCTGCAGGCCAGCAGACCAGCACTTGCAGCAGGGAACAAAGAGCAGGACCTGGTGCTCAGGGAGCCAGGAGTGAGTGTGACTCACTGAGTGAGCCATGCCAAGCCTGCTCGGGGCAAGGCCCCCCCTCAGCCCTGCTTTGGGCTTGCCCTGCCCCACAGTTCAGGGGTCTGTGCTGGCTGGCCCCTGTTCTCTGTGCCCTCCAACAGCATCTGGTGGGTGCAGGCTGGGACTTCCCTATGCCCTTTGTGCCCTGTATGGCTCTTGCCACTGCTGGCCATGTGCTGGCCCAGTGCTGCCAGATGCAGTGGCCAGCTCTTTGCTGACCCGTTTTTTCCCTGCCTTTGCCCTTTCCATGCATTAGAGGTCCTGGAGGAAGATGCGAGCCCAGCTGTTCGCCGACAGCCCATCCGGCGTGGCCCGCATGGAGAAATTTGATGTGCGGGATGATGGCATGATCCCAGAGAAGACGTCCGTGCAGCGGTGTGCCCGCCGGGTGATCCGCCTCTCTGACTGCGTCTCTGTGGGCCCGGCGGGCACAGAGAGCTGCCCCAAAGCCACCGCTGCCTTCTACCTCACCACCACGGAGAAGAGCTATGTGCTGGCAGCCGAGCAGCGCGATGAATGGATCACCCAGCTCTGCCAGCTGGCCTTCCAGGTACCAAGGGGCCTGGCAGAGCCAAGAGCCCTACTTGGGTGAGCTGGGAAGCTCCAGGGCAGGCAGGAGATTGGTGCTCCTCCCTGTCCCAGGTCATACTCACATCCCATTGTTTCAGGGTGCAAAAGCAACAGTGTTGAGTAGTGCCAGGACCCAGCCCAGCCCTGCTGTCCCCATGGAGGAGAACTCCCTCTACTCATCCTGGCAGGACCGTACGTGCAGGGGTGGTGAATAGGGCTGGGGTCAGCTGCAGCTCAGTGCTGCAGTGCTGACCCCTGGCTTGTTTGGCTCCCACAGTGACTGAATTCTTGGTGCTAGTGGTCCAGACAGATGCGGCCAGCCGCTGTGGGCTGCATGGGCACTACTTGCTCTCAGCCCTTCCTCAGAGCCTGACACTGAAGGACCCCCAGTCCCGCCAGCCCCTGCTCACCTGGCCCTATGCCTTCCTTCGCAAGTTTGGCCAGGATAAGGTGAGTCCCCCACTTCCTTCTTGGGGCTGTTGCCTGCCCAGGGTGGGTGGCAGCCCCTCACCCTGCCCTTTGACCCTGCAGGCTGTCTTCTCCTTCGAGGCCGGCCGCCGCAGTGACTCTGGCGAGGGCACCTTCACCTTCAGCACCCCACGGGCCCCTGAGCTCTGTCGGGCTGTGGCTGCTGCCATTGCCTGCCAGCAGCAGGGCAAAGACACCCCAGACCCCAGACTCTTCTCTGTCTCAGATCCCCAGCTCTTTGCACAGGGCTTTGAGCCTGAGCCCTGGGGACCTGGGAACGATGACCCACAGCCCAGCCCAGCCCTGGGCGGGGGACAGCCTACCTCCCACCCCCCTGCCAACGTCCTCCGCTTCACCCCACCAGAGCCAGAGGGCTCATGCCCCATCGTCTATGCCTCCATTGCCCGGGGCCAGCAGCCCCTCTTTGTGCCAGGGCAGCCAGGCTCTGGTGAGCCCTGGTCCGTGGGGAAGCCGCTCCCTGAGCATCTCTACGAGAACATCTTCACTGCAGAACCACATCCAGCGGGGGCCCAGGAAGAGGAGGAGGAAGGGCAGTGGGAGCTGGGGTGCCGACAGGCCCCCGAGGGCCACAGCAGTGAGGGGGGGGCTCTCTATGACAACCGGGCCGCCATGGCACAGAACCCCCGGGCCGCGGGCTGGGGGCGCAGAGGGCAGGAGGCGCTGTCAGGGCGCTCCGAACACAAGCCTCACAGCACCCTTCGGGCCAAACTGGTGCGGCTGCTGAGCCGGGAGAGCCCGGGAGCGCGGGACTGGGCTTGATGTGGCCCGTGCCGGTCGGTGCCGTTCGGTCAATAAAGGCCCTTCCCCGACCCGGCTCCGCCGCTGCTGTGGGGAGGCGGGGGGGCGGGCGGGGGCAGCTCGAGCCTCCCCGCTAGGGGGCGCCGCCGTGCCCGCCCCGGAGACAGAGGCGCACATGGTAATTGGCCGGAACTCCCGCTGGCTCCGCCCCCGCCCGATCCTATATATAGTGGGGCCGGGCTGGGCGGGGGCGGTGCCCGTGTTCGAGTCCCGCGTCGGCCCGCACCGCTCCGCTCCCGCCTGCTTCGCCGGGCCCCGCTGGCGGCGGGTGAGTCTGGGGAGCCGGACCGTGATGGGGAGCTCCATCCTCTGCCGGGAGGATGGGAGCGTGAGGGGTGGAGGGCTGAGGCCTGAGGCCTGGCTTAAGGGGAACGCGGGTGGTCAGGGTCGAGCCCGTGTGGGGCAGAGCCGGCGTCCCCGACCCCCGGGAGGTGTGGGATGGGGAGGGCTCCCGAGGCCCCCCGCGGGTCAGGGTGGGGCTTCTCAGCAATAAGAAGGGCTGCCCAGCCTGTGCACGCTGGAGACCCCCGGTGCAGTCGGGCCCTGTCCCTCCGGGGAGGGGTGGGGGCTATCCGCCCGCTCCGGGCCGCCCCGTCCCGGCGCCTCACTGGGGCTTGCGCGGCTCCCGGGCGTCGGGAATGCCTGACACGCAGCTCTTCCCCCGGCCCTCCCGAGCGGGGAGCGGGCTGGTGTCGTCTTACACGCCTTATATAGCCCGCACCGGCCCGGGGAGAGCGGGGGCACGCTGGCCCCCGGCCCTGCAGCCGGCCCGTGAGAGGCGTGGGGAGCCCTGTAGCCGGCCCTGTCCGCCCTCGGGAGGAAGGTCCTGGGGCCGTTCGTGGGGGTCTGGCGGCTTCTTCCAGGTAAAAGGTGGCAAGAGGCTGGTGCTGGCCCATCTGTCCGGAGCCTTGGCCGGCTGACAGCTGTCAAGCAGGGGAGCACCGGGATTCCCTCCTGCCGAAGCCCCGGAGATGGGCTCGCTCCCAGGGAGCATCTGCTCGGCCGGCTGCCGGAGTGCCAGCCTGGCTGCTCTGCCAGGCGCCTCGGGTGGTATCATGCAGCTCCTGTGTTGCTGCTGCTAATTCATCTGGCAGAAATGCTTCTGGTTACTATCCTTCTGTACCTGCTGTTTCTTCGCTATGGTCTGAACAGCCTTGGTTCTCAGCAGCAGGAGTTCCTGGAGTGGTGCAAGGGAGAGCACATCCCAGGTTTGAGAGGAGAGCAGAGCCCACAGACACGCCACTGTGGGTGGCAGCAGGGCTGTGCCTGGCTCCCTGGCACTAGTCAGTGTTAGCCTGGGCCCCTCAGCTCTGACGTTGCTGGAGGAGATGCTGATGGATTTGGGGTGCGTCTCTAACCACAGTGTAGGATGGTCAGGGTGGAGTTACAGCTGGAAACGTGACCTGCCTCCTGTCCTACCCTGACAAGCACTGAGCCCTCTCCTCGCCTGCTCTCCCTGCATTGTTTCCACGTACCCTAACACCGGGGTCACACCCTCTTCCTTTGCAGAGATGGGCGACATGGAGTCCTACAAGGTGATGCTGAATGGGCCGGCACCCTGGGGCTTCAGGCTGCAGGGAGGGAAGGATTTCAGCATGCCGCTCTCCATCTCCAGGGTAAGAGAAACCAAGGCTGGTGACACCCATTCTTCCTCCTGCCTCTGTGGGAGGGAGGCCGCCGTGGCTGCGGCAGAACAGTATGGGGGATGTAGATGAGCTGGGGCCCTGGGAATGCTGCATCCTGCCCCTGCCTGGCTCCACATAGCCTCCTTGGTCCCTTATCAGCTGCAGCCTAGCACGGGGGTGTTCCGGGCAGAGAGCTGCAAGCAGAAACGTGTAATTCTGCACAGCTTCTGCAGAGGGGGGCAGGGGAGGCCCCTTCCGGAGTGTGCCCACCACAGCAGGAGGGGATCTGCTCTCTAAGATGTGGGACTGGCTTCCTGGTCTGCATCCCAGCACTGGGCTTGGCATCCCAGGACCTAGCTAGTGCCTTTCTGCCCTCCTTTCCACACCGCAGCTCCCAGCTCTGGGCCTGAGGTCACTCCTGAAATGGGCATGGCGAGAAGGAAGCTGCACTGCTGCGTGCACAGGGATGTGACTCTCCACAAAACTCTTGCATTTTTCCAGTGGGAGCCGTTGTGCCACAGCTGGTTGTGCCTGAGGCCGCTGGTTTGAGCCTCTCCTGTTGCGATGTTCCCGGGTCTGACCCTGGATTTGTGCAGGTCCCAGTCCCTGGGCGGGTGCTGGCCGCAGCTTTGGCCACACAATTGCCTTATAAGCCTTGGAATGTGACTGCATCGCCTGTGCCGCTGGCGCTTGGGCAGCTGGCACGGAGGCTGCTTCTCTAAGGGCAGCTTTGCTTGTGGCATTGAGTGCTGCATGGGGACCTGCCCCTGGCACGAGCCGGGCACTGCACACCTGTCCCAGAGGGCACAGATCTCCGCAGTATCCCAGCATGGAGCACGGGCCCTGGGGGCACTGTGCGAGGCTGGAATCACCAGTGCTGCTGCCCCAGGGCCTGCTGATCTCTGCTGAGCACGCAGAGACGGCTTCAGCGAGTTTATTCTCTAAAAAATGTTTCTCTTGGCTGCGAGCCAGTTCTTAACAAAGGGTCTGGTCGGATGGAGGAGCCTCCCAGAGCCTGGGGCAGGGGCCTCGTGAAGCAGTGCTTGGTGAGGCTTGGGCAGTGCTGCCGTCCTGGGCAGGGCAGGAGCAGCGAGGGCATTCCCAGGGGATGCAGCCAGCTTTCAGGGCTCTCTGGTGAGGCTGGGCTGCATGCAGGGCAGTGTGCTCTGATGGGAAGGTGTGAGCCTGTGCTGCTCTACATTCCAGAGGCATCCCCAGATCCAGAGCTCCTGCCCAGAGCATGCTGCTGTCCTTGGCCACTGCTCCCTGTGAGCTGGCCCTGCCATAGCAGGCTGGATGGAAGCAACCTGCCGTGGCGTTGTGGGCTGCAGTGGGGCGCTGCTCTGCGGGTCTGCAGGGGTGGGTAGCACAGGACAGCGCTGGTGTGTCCATTGGCTTGAGTTTCAGCTGTGTCCATTGCTGTGGCACTCCTGGGTGAGCAGTGAGGCTGTTTCAGGTCACTGGTCACACAAAGAGGTGCCACCGTGGACCTTTGCCATGTATCTCCTGTGGCATGGGGCTCTGCTGGGGTGATGACACCCTAGCTAGGCAGGCCATGAACCATGGTCCCTGTGCTTGAGCCAGCATAAGGACTGCAGTCTGGATAGCTGGATGCTGCGTGGCACATCCTGCCATCTGCCAGCTGGGAAAGAGGAGAGACACTGTGGTGCTACTCACCAAGGGAAGGCACTGAGGGATGTGCTGAGGGAGGCTTTGTCCTGGACAGGGCAGTACGCAAGCAGCTCTCTGGATGTGGTGAAGGAGGTGCAGGGAACAAAAGACTTGGTGGAGAGGGAGGAAGGAAGCCCTGGTTAGTGGGTCTGGGTGGAAAGTAGGAGGGCTGGCACTGCCATGGCTCCTGGCTGAGCTGGCACCTGTCGAAGGGGTTTCCTGCGCGTTGGCATGGAGTAGGACAGGAAGTGCTAACCAGGCTGGGTGAGGCTTCATGACGCAGCCTGACGTGCTCTCCCTTTCCTGGGCAGTTGTGTGAAAACCTCTCCCAACCCCTGCTCCTGTCTCCAGACCCACACAGCCGCCCTGTGCCTTCCCCAGCCCTCCAGGGCAGCAAGCTGGGGCTTGCAGCAGCATGGCCAGGCGTTGAGGCATTACTGCTGCTGAGGGCACCCTCCTGTGCCGAGCAGGAGGAACGGGAGGGCAGTGTGCAGATACGGGGTGGGGGGTACCCATGTACTGTTGGGGTTAACAGTGGGATGCAGGTGGAACTGGGCCACATCCAGCCCCTATGTGGTATTTCGCCTTGCATGGAGGACTGGCGCTGGCCTGGAGAAGGGATGTGTGGCTCCGGGGCGAGCCAGGTTCTGCAAGGAGGGGCCGGGACTCTGTGGCAGGGATTTTTCAGCCCTCTGACAGTGCTGGGAATCTGGCTCGCTCCTTTTATGTTCATGTTGAACAGGACTTGAGGAAATACTTGGTCTGGATCCAAGTGCCTCGAGTTCTTCCATGCTGGAGGAGCAGGAATGGCTGCAGCCTGCCCACGTCTGTCTGTCTGTCTGTCAGTGCCTGGGAGCTGTGTGCGATGCTCCGGGCCCTGCTTGCCTCTGGCTGTGCATCCCTGGTGGGAGGGGAGGGCAGCCTCCACTTCCCAGCATAGAGCTGGTGTACAACCATGCCATGGAGCCATAGCAGGGACAAGGCGCATCCCTGGCTCTATGGCCTGGAAGGGGAGCTTGTGGCTGTGCTCCCGGCTGTCCCAGCAGGGCAACGTGTGTGGGGGCGGGTGTCTCCGTGCCCCGGGAGGGCTTCTGCTTCTCTGTGGGAATGAGGTAATGTCTGTGCCTGGTGGGAACGGGACGGGAGCGCGGGCGGCTGGGGGGAGTGCCCAAGGGGTGCCTCCCCTGTCCTTCCCCGCCCCAGGCAAAGGGCTGGACATGCCTGTGGTTTACAGTGAGATGTGGGCTGCTCAACGGGCCCTGACTCACTGTGCTCTCTGCCTGCTCTGGGACCACAGGGATGACTCCAAGGGGTGGCTGGGTTTCTTGTCAAGGCTGAGGCAGCACTGCCTCTGTGTTTGGTGTCATGGCGATGAGGCCCTGGGGTGCTGGCAGGGTCCGCAGCCATGCCAGAAGGTAGGGGCTGGGCAGTGCCCTGGATAAGTGCTTTGTCTTCTGCTGCTGACAAGGAGAAGAGGCTGCTCTGGGCTCATGCACTGGGAAATGGGCTGTAATCTGGGGGTTCCCACTTTCCCCTGGGTCAGGTCTGTGTGGTGTCCTGTGCTGGGCTGGGGATCCTGGGTCTTGGCAGGCCCCTGCTGTCACAAGGATGTCCCTCTGCTCCCATGTCACTGCTTGGCTGTTGCAGCTCTCCCTAACTCTGTCTGTCCTGCAGCTGACTCTGGGCGGGAAGGCGGCCCAGGCCGGCGTGGGAGTGGGCGACTGGGTGCTGTACATTGACGGGGAGAGCACCAGTGCCATGACACACATCGAGGCCCAGAACAGGATCCGTGCCTGCGGGGACAGGCTCTGCCTCACCTTGAGCAGGTAGGAATCATGGGTCCCTCAAACATGGGGTTCTGGTATAACTGGAGTGTAATCAGGGCACTTTGCCCAGTGCTGCCTCCTGGTATCTTCATCTCCCAGCATCACTGCTCCTTACTTAGAGCCTGGAAGTCCCTGGTTGTGTCCAAGGGCTCTGCTTGCTTAACCTGACTGCAGGTCACAGGGCAGTGCCAGCTGGCCATGTTTTCCCTTGGTTGGGTGCTGCATCCCTGGGGTACCAGCATGCTGATGGTGTCTGGGCCAACTCTAGTACCTGCCCATCCGTCTCCTCTCTTGCAGAGCCCAGAACCAGCTGGGGAAGCCGCAGAAGGTACGTGTTGCTTCTGGTGCCGCAGTGGCAGCTCAGCCTCATCTCAGGGGAAAGGAATTTCAGTGTAGTCAAACAAATGAACTTTGCTCCTGGGGCTTTTAGGGGGCTGGGGTGTGTTTGGAGGTCTAGAAAACCCAGCTTGAGGAGCAACTCTGACCTCTGGCATTGTGGAAGATCAGAGGGAGCGGGATCTGCACAGTAGGTGCCTGGGCCCAGATTGTCTGTGCCCCTGCTGGTGCTGGGTGTGGGCAGGGATGCAGAGGGGTGGAGGCTGGGCAGGTGCAGCAGCATGTTTGCTAGTGCTGGGGAGTGCCCTGGCAAAGGGAGTCAGGGCTGGGGCTGGTGACTGGTGGCTCCTGGGCAGAAGCCACCTGCATGTGTTCAGCTTTGTGCCATGGGACTGTTGCAGTCGGCGTGTGTGCATGCACCGCCCTGCCATGGGCAGCAACGAGTGTCCAGGACACCTACTAATCTTCAAATGACCCTCAGGCTGAGTTTGTGACCTGCTGTCGCTGGGCCAGGTGCCCAGTGGAGTGAGTGCCAGCCTGGCAGAGCCTGGTCTCCAAGGTGCACGTGCTGTCCAGCTTTCCTTCCTGGCTGCCTGCTGCGCTGCCTGGCCCAGGGCTGCCCCTTGCATGCTGCTTGACGTGTGAGCCCGTGTCTGTGTGTTTTGTCTCGCTCAGGACTCACTCCCCTGCTCTGAACCCCTGAAATATAACTTCGCTCCCAGCACCGCCCTCAACAAAACAGCTCGGCCCTTCGGGGCCAGCTCACCTCCGAACCCACGGCCCGGGCTGGTGACGAAACCCGTGACGTATGCGCCCCTGGCGCCCGCCTGCACCCCCCAGCACAACGGGTATGTTGCTGTCCATCCTGCTCCCTGAGGATTGGGGGGAGCCTGCTGCCCAGCCCTGCTGCGCCTTGCATGCCAGGCAACCTGGGTGGGAGCGGGTGACAGTGCCCATGCCGGAGTAACCGGTGGCTGGTGCTGAGGTGGCACAACAGAACTGTTGCACACAGGGACACAGAGCCATGCTTGTGCCAGTCCCTTGCTCAGGGACATGTCAAGCTGTGGGGATGCCTGCCAGGCTTGACACGGTGGCTGTAGCAGGACACTGGCTGGCATCTGCAGTGGCAGGGAAACGATGGCTGTCTGTGACCGCAGGCCGGTGCCTGCCTGGGAAAGTCCTGCTGTTCCCCTGGCTGCAGGAAGGGGCTGGGTAGAATGATGGTCTCCAGCTCTGCCACACTGTTCTCCCCTAGCTCTGCTGCATGTGTCCAGCAGCTGCTGGTCCCTGCTCCTCCTGCCAGAGCTGCTGTAGTGCCCAGGAAGTGGGCAATGGGGCGGGATGTGGCATTGACTGCCCTGGGCATCCAGGCTTGTTCTAGGGGCTGAGGGAGCACAGTCTGGTCTGCTGGCATCTGCCCCTGTGTCCCAGTGTGCTCTCAGCCCTGGGCGAGCTGTGTGTGAGACTCGGACAGGGAGAGTAATGCATAGGTGAGCTCTGGAAACTTCTTGGGTGCTGCAGGTCTAATTTCACCTTCCTTTTTCTTTCTTTCTCTCTTCCCTTTCTCTTTCCCTCTCCCTACAGGTGCTGAGCCTTGACAAGTCAGTAAGCCTTTTACCTGCTCTGTCTATCCTCCCTGCATGCCTCTTCCCTGCCATTGCCCTGTCCTCCAGGGCAGGGCCAGCCTGGGGATGGGCAGCAGGCACTGCTCTGCCCCTGTGGGTGGGTCACTCCTGGCACCAAGCTGTCCCCACTGTAGAGGGGACAGCTGCCTGTCTCTGCTAGCTGCTGGGGCCCTGGAGTGTCCTTGTGTGTGATCCATTCCCTCTTCCTCAAGATGTGGCTGTACTGGGCAAGGGCTGATGGGCTGTGCTGGGCGCCATGCCCAGGGCCAGGTGGCGCTGCCATAGACGGCTGTGGTGCAGCTTCCCTGATGGTGTTTTTTGACCTTGGCTTATTCTTGCTCTGTCCTTTCTCTTTCTGGCCCTTGGGGCCGGTTTCAAATTGCCAGGAATACAGTGGTGGTCATTCCAGAGTCAGTCCTTCACAGGCCCAGCTTTTGTGAGGGAGGAATTGGGGGGTGTGGAGTAAGACAAGGTGTGGCATCTCTGGTACTGGTATGCTGTCATTCTGTGCTGGGGAAGGTGGGGACAGCCCCAGGAGATCTGTCAGATTTGACAGATGACTCTGTCACTCACAGGCAGCCCCCACAGCTGCTGGAGTCCCCCAGCACCCCTGTGTGTGACCCCGTGAAGCTGCGGATGTTAGAGGACATTGACGACTCAAAGCCCCACAGCTGGACCTCCCAGTCCCGTACCTTCCGCAAACTGTCCCGGCTGGTGGGCGCAGACAGCAGTGAGTTCCCGCAGGGCCTGGCAGTGGCTGACTGCCCAGCTTTGCTGGGGAAACTGGAGCTGGATAAAGGCTTTGGTCCCTCTTGGCGTGTTGATTTTGGCAGTTAAGCCAGGCAGGACTGCCTGGGGCTGTGTGGGCTCCTGGTGGTGCCACTGGGCTGGGACTGTGCTCTGCCCCTTGGCCAGGCAGGGGTGTGTGTTGGGACAGGTGGGCAGTGGGAGGAGAGGTCCTTTTCCCTTTCCTGGTCCTTTTCCCTTTCCGCTGTCTCTGGGCCTCAATTGCCACAGACTGACACCATCTCCCCCTTTCTCTCCTGCTGTGCTCAGTGGAGGATGGTGAGGACGAGCTTGTTAAAAAGCCCAGGTAAGGGCAGCGTGTGCCGGAGCAGCAGCAGGAGCCACAAGGTGCCCACCCCAGGCTCAGCCCACAGGCCTGGTTCTCTCTCACTGCTTGCAGTCACTTAGGGGAAGCTCTTTGCTCTGTTGCTGTTTTTTTGTCTCCCTCTCCAAGAGTCGAGCTGTTGGTGGAGCTGCAGAGCTTGCCCTGTGCTCACCCCACAGTGGGCGCTGTCAGAGCTCAGATACTGCTCTGTCCTGCCGGGACACCCACTGGCCAGACAAGATATCCTGTGCTGAGTAGGATCTGCTGGGCACTGCTGGCACCAAGATGGGGAGGCCAAGCTCTGCTGTTGCCTTTTGAGGAAAAGGGGTCTGGAGAAGGCTGGTGCACTGACAGCACCTTGCTGGGGGTATTGGGAGGTGCTAGGCAGCAACTGGCTCATGTGCCATGAGCCTGGCATGGGGCTGCTGGACTACAGGGCAGAGCTGGCTGAGTGTCTACGACTTCTCCTGGTTCTGGAGAGCATTTGTGAGGGATGGGCTGTGCCGTGGTCACATACTGAGTGTTATGCTACTGTTCTTTCCAATATCACAGGGATGCCCGTGGGTCCAGCTGGGGCACAGTGGAGCAGTGGTGAGTGCCAGGGTCTGGTGAGGGCACCTTTGGCAGCACTGCCCTGTGCTGAAGACGGGTCTGTGCTTGGTGCTGGCTGAAGCTCCTACCCTCTGTCACTCACAGGCAGCCCCCACAGCCGCTGGAGCCCCCCAGTACCCCTGGGTGTGATCCTGGGAAGTTGCGGATGTTAGAGGACGCTGAGGACTGGCAGCCCCGCACCGGGACCTCCCAGTCCCGCTCCTTCCGCAAACTGGCCCAGCTGACAGGCACAGATGGCAGTGAGTTCCTGTAGGGCCTGGCACTGGCTGGGGATGTGGGACTGTTTTGGGATAACCAGAAGTCGGGAGAGGCAGTGGGGTGATGTAGCACCCAGGAGTTTGTGTTTTGGCCCCAAGTAACTCTCTGAGGGCAGCTGAGGCAGGGAGATCTGCCCAGGGCTGCGTGTGGGCTCATGGTGGTGCCGCTGATCTGGCATTGTGCTCTGCCCTGTGGCCAGACAGGGCTGTGCAACGGGTCGAGGGGATGGGGAGTGGAGAGGTTGGTTTTCCTCCTTTCCCTTCCTGCTTTTCCTGGACCTCAGTTGCTGCAGACTGACTCCATCTCCTCCTTTCTCTCCTGCTGCACTCAGTGGAGGATGGTGAGGATGAATTGATTAAAAAGCCCAGGTAAGGCGAGCATGTGCCAGAGTGGCAGCAGGAGCCACAAGGTGCCCACCCTGGGCTCAGCCCACACAGCCTCTTCTGTCTCACTGCTTGCAGTCACTCAGGAGAAGCTCTTTGCCCTGTTGCTGTTTCTTCTCTCCTCTCCCTATCCTCCACTCTCTGTCCTGTCCTTTCGTTTTTCCTAGAGCCAAGCTGTTGGCAGAGCCACAGGCTCTGCCCTGTGCTCACCCCACAACAGGCACTGCCAGTGCTCAGCCACTGCTCTGACCGTCACCTCAGGAGGGTCCTGCCCAGACACTCACCAGCCAGGCAGGCTGTTCCCAGATGAGGTGTCCTCATGCAGGGTGTGCAGGCAGGACCCACTGGGCACTGCTGGCACCAAGCTGGGGAGGCCCATATGCAGCACAGTGTGCTGGACACAGTGGGCAGGGGTGGCTGGTGGCACTGACAGCACCTTGCTGGGGGTGTCGGGAGTTGCAGGGTAGGGAACTAGATCGGACCTGGGGCACAATGTCATGTGGGGCCATGGAACGGCTACAAGGCTGATCAGGAGTGAACGCTGTCAGCATTTCCACAAGGCTCATGCGTCTCTGGGGCTGTGGATGTGTATGGGGAGGGATGGGCTGGTCAAACACTGACTGCTGTGCCACCATTCTTTCTGATACCACAGGGACGCCCGTGGGTCCAGTTGGGGCACGGGGCAACATCGGTGAGTGCCAGGGTCTGGCAGAGGTGTTGGCATGTGCCAGGGCGTCTTTGGGGGTGCTTCCCTGTTCCAGAGCAGGGTCCAATCCTGGTGCTGAGCTCCTGCCCTCTGTCACTCACAGGCAGCCCCCGCAGCTGCTGGAGCCTCCCCGTGACACTGTGTGTGACCCTGTGAAGCTGCGGATGTTAGAGAACATTGATGACTCAAAGCCCCACACCTGGACGTCCCAGTCCCGCTCCTTCCGCAAACTGGCCCGGCTGGTGGGCGCTAACAGCAGTGAGTTCCCACAGAGCCTGGCACTGACTGACTGCCTAGGTGTGCCCAGCTTTGCTGGGGCAACTGGATAAAGGCCGTGGTGTGTTGTTACAGCAGGGCATCGATTTTGACCCCATTTGGGCCCTCTGTGGCAGCTGAACCAGTGGGAGTTGCCCAGGGCTTTGTGGGCTCATGGTGGTGCCGCTGGGCTGGAGACGTACTCTGCCCTGTGGCTGGGCAGGGCTGTGGGTTGGGGCAGGGGGACAGTGGGAGGAGAGGGCATTTTTCCTTCCTTTCCCTTCCCTTTCCTTCCTGCTGTGCCTGGGCCTCAGCTGCCGCAGACTGACTCCATCTCCCCCTTTCTCTCCTGGTGTCCTCAGTGGATGATGGTGAGGATGAGCCCATTAAAAAGCCCAGGTAAGGGGCAGCGGCAGGAGCCACAAGGTGCCCATTCCAGGCTCAGCCTCCACAGCCACTTCACCTTCACTGCTTGCAGTCACTCTGGGGGTGCTCTTTGCACTGCTGGGGGTTCTTCCCACCCTCTCTGTCCCCTCTCCCAGACTTGAGGTGTTTTCGTAGCTGCACAACAGGCACTGCCAGCACTCAGCCACTGCTCTGACCGTCACCTCGGGACGGTCCTGCCCCAGACACCCGCCTGGGTAGGGATGGCTGGTGACAATCACAACACCTTGCTGGAGATGTTGGGAGGAGCTGGGCAGCAGCTGGTCTTGGTGCTTTGCGTCCCATGCGGCTGTGAAGCAGCTGCAAGGCTGCTGGTCAGTATTTCCACGTGACTCGTGCCTCCATGGGGCTGTGGGTATGGCAGGGATGGTCAAAGAGTGACTGCTGTGCTGCTGTTTTTTCCAATGTCACAGGGATTCCCATGGGTCCAGCTGGGGCACAGTGGAGCAGCGGTGAGTGCCAGGATCTGGCAGAGGTGTTGCCATGTGTCAGGTCACCTTTGGCAGCACTGCCCTGTGCTGCAGTTTTGGGCAGGGTCTGTGCTTTGTGCTGGCTGAAGCTCCTACCCTCTGTCACTCGCAGGCAGCCCCCACAGCCGCTGGAGCCCCCCAGTACCCCTGGGTGTGATCCTGGGAAGTTGCGGATGTTAGAGGACGCTGAGGACTGGCAGCCCCGCACCGGGACCTCCCAGTCCCGCTCCTTCCGCAAACTGGCCCAGCTGACAGGCACAGATGGCAGTGAGTTCCTGTAGGGCCTGGCACTGGCTGGGGATGTGGGACTGTTTTGGGATAACCAGAAGTCGGGAGAGGCAGTGGGGTGATGTAGCACCCAGGAGTTTGTGTTTTGGCCCCAAGTAACTCTCTGAGGGCAGCTGAGGCAGGGAGATCTGCCCAGGGCTGTGTGTGGGCTCGTGAAGCCACTGATCTGGGGTTGTGCTCTTCCCCATGGCCAAGCAGGCTGTATGATGGGGTGAGGGGATGGTGAGTGGGGAGGTTGGTTTTCCTTCTTTCCTTTCCTGCTTTTCCTGGGCATCAATCATTGCAGACTGATGCCGTCTCCCCCTTTCTCTCCTGCTGCACTCAGTGGAGGATGGTGAGGATGAGATTGTTAAAAAGCCCAGGTAAGGGGAGCATGTACTGAGGCTGCATGTCCCAGGTGTCTGGGCACTGCTGGCTCTGAGCTGGAGATACTGAGCTGCACCTTAGCCTTTTGGGCATACAAGGAGTGGAGGAGGCTGGGAAAACCTGGGTATGGGATGTTGGGAGGTGCTGGGTAGCACCTGCACCTGGGGCACATTGTCCTGTGAGCCTGGTGTGGCAGAGCTGGGTGAGTGCTGCTGGATCATTTCCCCTCAGCATAACTACTTCTTATGACTCTGGGCAAACTCTTTGCCCTGTTGTGGATTCTTCTCTCCCTCTTTGTCCTCTCCCAGAGCTGAGCTGGTGGTCGAACTGCAGAACCCACTCTGTGCTCACCCCACAACAGGCACTGCCAGTGCTCAGCCACTGCTTTGACTTTCACCTTGGGAGGTTCCTGCCTAGACACCCACCAGCCAGACAGTTTGTCCCCAGATGGGTGTGTAGGCAAGACCTGCTGGACACTGCTGACACCAAGCTGGGGAGGCCAATATGCAGCACAATGTGCTGGACACAGTGTGTAGGGGTGGCTGGCGACACAACACTTTGCTGGGCGTTGTTGGAGTCACAGGGTAGGCACTGTACCTGGAGCACCATATCTTGTGGGGTCATGGAATGGCTGCAAGGCTGGTCAGGAGTGAATGCTGTTGGCATTTCTATGAGGTTCTTGTATCTCTGAGATTGTGGGTGCTTATGGGAAGCATGGGCTGAGTCATGGATCAGCCACTGACTGCTGTGCCACCGTTTTTCCTGATGCCACAGAGATGCCCATGGGTCCAGCTGGGGCACAGTGGAGCAGCGGTGAGTGCCAGGGTCTGCTAGAGGTGTTGGCATATGCCAGGGCACCTTTTGGAGTTCTTCCCTGTTCCAGAGCAGGGTCTGTGCTTTGTACTGGCTGAGCTCCTGCTCTCTGTCATCACAGACAGCCTCCGCAGCCTCTGGAGCCCCCCAGTACCCCAGGGTGCAACCCCGGGAAGCTGCGACTGATAGAGGATGCTGAGGACTGGCAGCCCCGCACGGGGACCTCCCAGTCCCGCACCTTCCGCAAACTGGCCCAGCTGACAGGCACAGACAGCAGCAGTGAGTTCCTGTAGGGCTTGGCACTGGCTGGGGGTGCTGGACTCTTCCTGGGCTGCCAGGGTCCAGCAGAGTCTGGAGTGGCACTGGAGTGTTGGTTTTGGCCCCATGTGGTTCCTATGGGGTGGCTGAGTCAGTGGGAACTGCCTGAGGCTGTGCGTGGTCTCATGGTGGTGACAGCAGTCTGGGGTCTTGGTCTGCCCTTTGGCCAGGCAGAGCTTTGATTTGGGGCAAGGGTTGGCGGGAGGAGAGGTTGGTTTTCCTCTTTTCCCTTTCCCCTCTTCTTATGCCTGGGCCTCGGTCTGCGAGGACTGACTATTTCCTCCTTTCTCTCCTGCTGCGCTCAGTGGAGGATCATGATGATGTGTTTGTTAGGAAGCCCAGGTAAGGGGAGTGTGTGGCAGCAGGAGCTGGGGGGCTGCATGTCCTGGGCAGAACCCCTTGGGCATTGCTGCCTCTGAGCTGGGAATGCCTAGCTGTGCCATGGTGTCCCAGAAACAGCGGGTTGGGAGTGGCTGATGGCACTGACCAAATCTCATTGGGTTGTGATGTTTGGGCAGAATCTGTACCTGGGGCACAGTGTCCTGCAAGCCTGGTGTGGGGCTGCAGGGCAGCCGAGCTCATGGATGTCACCAGCTTGTCAGGGTTGTTCTTGTTCTGTGCAGCCTGGCAGGGGGGTGGACAGCACCCCATTTTTTCTTTTACCTCTGTGTGACACCTCCTGCCCTGGTGCCATTGCCCTTGGGTACCAGCTCTTCCCAGTTTGCTCTGACACAAAAGCTGGGTTTTTTGCCATCTGCTTTTTAAATTTGTCTTGGAGAGGCACAGAGCCACTGGCTCTCCCTCTCTCCCTGTCCCCCCTATTTTGGTGGGCTGTGCCTCTTCAGCCCTGGCTTGCCCTGCCTGTTCCCAGCACTGCTGAGCTGGACCCTAGGGCTCCCTGCATCAGATCATGTCCAGGTCCCCCTGCACGCCAGTGAGACCGGGGGTGATCACCACATATTAGGAGGAAGCCAAAGTCTGTGTGGTCTCTGGGGTCCTTAGTCAGTCTGGAGAAGCCCAGAGCTCTCCCTCCTTCCACTCCCCAGACAGCCACAGTGGGTACCAGAGACCCTGGGGGTGCTGTGTCTTGGCAGGACTGAAGGCCCTTGGCTCAGTACCTCATCACTAAACCAGCTACTGCTGGGCATGGGGGCTTGGCCAGCGTCCTCCTGCTTGTTGGGGTGGGGAGCCCTGCCTGCACCCCCTGGGCGGTGGGGGCAAGTGGGGCAGGCTGGATTAACTACTTGTTCTGTAGCCAGGTCTCCATGCCGGACTCATCCCCAGGAGCAACGATGAAAACTGAGCCGGGACTGGGTGAGCAAAACATCTTTGGGCTTTTTGGGGAGGGGCTGCTGGGGGACCAGGAGCACTGTCCTTAAGACTTGTGTGTGTGTGCAGCCCCCAGGACCCCCAGTGCCACCCCCAGCCCTACCAGCCGCCCACCCTGGGCTGTGGACCCCTCGTTTGCTGAGCGCTACGCCCCGGACAAGACGAGCACGGTGGTGAGCAAGCACAGCCAGCCGGCCACGCCGACCCCCATGCAGAACCGCAGCTCCATCGTGCAGGCAGCCCAGCAAGCCCCCGAGGGGCCCGGCTGCACACCCCTCTGCTACAAGTGCAACAAGGTCATCAGGTGAGGCCTGCCCACCACCACTGCCACGCCAGCGTCCTGGGCCCCAGCGTGGCTGACGTGGCTCTGTCCTGCCACAGGGGACGGTACCTCGTGGCGCTGGGACATTATTACCACCCCGAGGAGTTCACCTGCTGCCAGTGCAGGAAGGTGCTGGATGAGGGTGGCTTCTTTGAGGAGAAAGGCTCCATCTTCTGTCCCAAGTGCTATGACACGCGCTACGCACCAAGCTGTGCCAAGTGCAAGAAGAAGATCACTGGGGTGAGTGTCCCTCACCTTGCCCTCTGCTATGACTGCCTGGCTCTGTCCCTTCCCACTTTGGTCCCATCTCAGGGGATTCCTTGTCCCTTCCTGCCCTTGGTGGTCCTGCCCCTGGCTGACAGTGGCTCCCTTCCAGGAGGTGATGCACGCGCTGAAGATGACCTGGCACGTGCAGTGCTTTACCTGCAATGCCTGCAAAACTCCCATCCGCAACCGAGCCTTCTACATGGAGGAGGGACAGCCCTACTGTGAGAGAGGTAGGACTCAGGGACCCCATGTGTCACCTCAAGTAGCCCTGGGGTGCCATTGGGACTCAGCAGCTGCACACAGGGCTGGGGACAGGAGCTGCCCTGCTCTGTGGAGCTCCCCCTGGGCTGCGGGGAGCATGGAGACCCCAGTCCCACAGCCCTGAGCCCTCTATCCTGGTTCTCCCTAGCTGCAGGGTAGTGCCAGTGCTCCTATGTTGCCATGGCGATGAGGGAGGATGTACATCAAAGTGAATGCTGCATCCTGGGAGATGAGGTTCTCCTCCCCCTGGAGCCCTGTGGTGGCCAGGGCACCCTGCACCTCTCCCAGGTGTCCGGGGCATTATCTCACCTGGATAGGGGCTGGCAGAGTTATCCCCAGACTTTGCCTGCAGGATCCCAGTTGAGCAGCAGCCCTGCTCCCCTGGGATGAGCAGCTCTAGTGCATGGAAGTGCTGACCAGGACTCTGCCTTTCCTCACAGACTATGAGAAGATGTTTGGCACCAAGTGCCGCGGCTGTGACTTCAAGATCGATGCTGGGGACCGGTTCCTGGAGGCGCTGGGGTTCAGCTGGCACGACACTTGCTTTGTCTGTGCGGTGAGCAGTGTGCCTCCCTCCCCAATTGTTGCAGGGCCTGTGCCTCTCCCTGGCAGTCCTGCTCTGGGTGGGGTACACCAGCAGCACAGGGGACCTGCTGCCACAAGATTTTTCCCACTTGCCTCCGTTCTGGGGGCTTGGGACTCTGCTCTGAGCCTTCTGGTCCCTAGCAGTGCCCCAGGGCCATGTGGACTGGTTCCGTGGTCCCTGAGTCCCAGTGCTGAGCTGTAGAGTATCCAGAGGCTGGCTCAGCCCCCCAGCCTGACCGCCTGCACTCTCCTCCCCAGATTTGCCAGACCAACCTGGAAGGGAAGACGTTCTACTCCAAGAAGGACAAGCCGCTGTGCAAGAGCCACGCTTTCTCCCATGTGTGAGGGGTGGGAATTCAGCTGTGCCCACACATGCCCCTGGCCCTGCATGCTCCTTTCCCCCTGCCTTGCTGGCCCCAGAGAGCCAGGCTGGGCCCTTGGCCCTTTCCCTTGCTCCTGCCTCTTTCCTGGCAGCTCCTGGCTCAACTCCAGCCAGATACAGTGCTAGGTCTAGAGCCCCTTATAGCTGGGTGGCTTCTTATATGCTTCTCAACTGGCCCTAGGAGCCCTGGGAAGGGGATGCTGCATGGATCTCCTGACCCTGAGCCACACAGCATGGTGGGTACAACCATGCTGAGGCAGGAATTGGAAGGGGTCTGCCACAGCTGGGCTGTTCTCTTGCTGCCTGGCAGCTCAGTGCTGGGGTAGGGATACTCCTTACACATCCCTGGGTGGGTGAGGACCAGCTCCTGTCTCACTCTCCCTCAATTTCCCTGCTGTATGCTTGAGGCTGGTGACCTGGCCCTGCTCCCCTGCTGGGGCTCTGCCCATGACAACCCACCAGCCTCAAAGTGCTGTGGTGGCATCCTGCCCTGGTTGCATTCGGGGGGTGTCTGTGCCTCATGCCCCCCACCCTGCTGGCCCACTGCTCCCTTGGGGCTGGCAGCACCCCCAGCCCGGCATGGCCCAGCTGTGGGCTGGCAGTGTGTGCTGATGGCCAGGCCAGCCAGACAGCTGCTCCTGCAAGGCTTGGGCACAGCTTCCTACCAAAGAGCTCTCTGCCACTGCCGTCCTGGGGCCATCGATGCCTTCCCCCAACCCACACCCTCTGGTCAGGCTGCACTGATGTAGCCATGGTGCTTTTAGTGCCTTCAATAAACATGTCTCTGCAAGTGCCGGCTGTCTCCAGGCCAGTGGTTTTGCCAAGTGAGGTGCGGCCAGCTGGGAAGGTCATGCTCTGCCCTCATCCCGCTCCCTCTGGGGCCTGACTCAGCTCCTTCCAGCTTTCCAGGGAAAACCTTCGCCTCAGATTTCTCCTCCTCTGCCCGCGTCAGCCCAGGCTTGACCCCTTGTGTCAACTGGGTCATCCCTCTTACATCAGGCAGGACTGGTAATGGAGGCAGTAACTAATCTGGGGGGCAAAATGCAGCAAGGAGAGATGGGGAAGGGGTCAGGCCTTAGTGGGGGTCCCAGCATACCTGGCGGTGTCCTCTGGTCCCTATGTCCTGACCCTGAGTCCTGTACAGGGGATGAGGAGTCATGGGGCACACGTGGGCCATGTGCACCAGCTCTGGGCGTTCTCCAGCGTGGAGCAGCCAAGCGTTCGCTCACGCGATGCAGCTGCCGTCCCAAAGGACGGGTGTGAGGCCACGCCGGCTGGAATGTGCTTGAGGGCAGTGGCTGTGGGGAAGTGGGTGTTCTCCTCCCTCTCCACTCTGACAGCTGGAACGGTCATTAATAATTGCAGCTCTTACCGTGATGAGCAATTGTAAGGAAAATTGTCTTGCTCATCTACTGGAAGGTTCTGCCGGGGGCAGGAGCTGGCTGTGGGAAGCCAAATGCCTCCTGGCATCACCCAGATCTGGACTGCAGTGCCACATCTTCTCACTGCCAGTTCCAGGAGTGCAAAAGCGCATCAAAAATGGGGTGAGGAAAGTCAAGGGATAAAGACAGGCTGGGGCTGGGCCAGGCACTGAGGCTGGGGCACGTGTGAGCAATGGTCACACTGAGAAGCAGGAGGACACGGGTGCACCAAGGGACAGAAACAGCTGGTGCCTGCCTGGCAGGGCCGGCAGGAGCAGGGCTGAGTGCCCGCCTGTGAGTCCCGGCTGTGCAGCCAAGGTCAGAGGAAGCACAGGGGAAGGTGAGGTGGCTGTGGCCGCACGTGGGCAGCCTCTGAACCAACCCTGGCTTGGCTGGACAGCAACCCGTGAGTGGAGGGCAGGAGAGGGGCAGGGGCAGGCAGTCGTGCGGGACGGAGCCTGCTGGGGTAGCATGGTCTGGGAACAGGTTCTGCCAGATCAGCCCCGGGGTGCCCAGCTGTGGAGCAGAGCCAGGACAGAGCCAGGGTGCTACAGCCAACCTGCCTCTGCCTGGGGGAGTGCCAAGCATCCCCTTGTGCCATTGCAAGGTCTGTGCTCATGGGGGGCTTAGCTCTGGCCTTGCCTCTCGGCCCTCCCGGTTACACTTCTACCACCTAAGGTGCCTCTGCGCTTTGCCAAGGGCAGCACTTGCCCACCAGCTCTGCGCACCATGTGAGGAGCTTGTGCACAGGCAGCGGAAGGAGGGTCTAGGGTGGGCTACGGAGGTGGAGCCTGGGGAGGGGCTGCAGCCTCGCTGCTCCGAGAACAAAGCCTGGCGGCGGCAGGCTCAGAGCTCCCACCACATCCCTGAGCAGGGTCCCACCACATCCACCCCCGAAGCCATCTGAGCCTCTTGTGGGGCGCCTGCCCCTGCCCCAGCCCCCGCGCTGGCCCCGGCAGCTGCTCCACAGCTGCTCCCAAACGCTTACAGCCGCTAAGGGCGGCTCCGGGTCTGGCCTCACTCGGAAATGCTGGTGCAAGGAGGGCGTGGGGGGAGCGGGCGGCACAGCCAGGACCCGCGGCACCCTGGCCCATGTTCCTCTGGGGTCATCCACGGGCTGCTGTGGAGGGCTTGTTTTGGGACGGGTCACTCCAGCAACATCCCCAACCTGCAGGAGTCAGGCCCTGTGCGCTCCCATTGCTGCTCTGGCACAGAGACTCCTCCAGCGCGGTGCTGGTCCAGGCTGGGGGCAATGCCAGGGACAGGGAATCACTGCCTGTCCTGGCAGGAGCATTAGGACCTGGCTAGGAGCCCCTGCAGAGCCCTGCGCGGGTCAGTGCAAAACCAGCTGTGGGTTCACACAGAGGCAAAGCCTCCTGGAAAAGGTGCTATCAGACATAGCCTGGCAGTATTCTGAAAGGACGGGGGGCTTGGGAGCAGTGGGGATGGAGGGGCAGATGGGCAGCAAAGAGGCCCGCAAAAAGGCTGTGTCCACTGACCCCTTGCACAAGCAGCGAGGGCATGGCTGGGTGTGTAGGTCAAAGCCTACGGTGCCGTGTCCTTGGAGAGGAAACCTTGGACACCTTGGCTCGGCACAGGGCAGCTGAGGGCACAGGAAGCCCGGTGTGCCAGGTCCCCTGCGTGTAGAGGACGTGGGACAGGGGAGAGTCTGGGGACCAGCCAGCACGAGAAGTCTCCAGAGTGCGAGTTCCCAGGAGTGGCAGCACATGATGCGGGGTCCCCAGGACAGAGGAGAGTCCGGGATGCGAAATCGCGCGGCGTGCAGGTTCCCAGGAGGAGCTGAGCTGGGGTTCAGTGTCCCTGAGGCAGGGATGGCCCGGGGCGCGGTGTTGCGGGGGCAGAGCAGAGCCCAGGCTGCGGGATCCCGGGGACGAGCTGTGTGCGGGGGCGGCCCGGGGCGGGGGCGATGCTGCCCGCACCCCCGGGGTCCCCGCTCGGGGCCAGGCGGCGCGGCCGGCGGGGTNACCGGGCGCGGCGGCGGGCGGAGCCTCCCCGCCGCTCGCCCCTCCGCCCGGCCGCTGCGGCAGTGTCTCGGAGGCGGGCAGGCGGCCGGTCCCTCCGGTCCCCCGGCAGCATCCCGGCCCCGCCATGGCTGGCGTCGGCTTCGCGGCGCACCGCCTGGAGCTGCTCGCCTCCTACCAGGACGTGATCGGCGAGGACAGCCCCACCGACTGGTGAGTGTGCCCGGCTCGCCGCCCCCGGTGCCCGCACCTGCCCGCCGCACCGGGCCGGGGCGCGGTCCCCGCTTTGTCTGCGCCGGGCCGGCACGTGCGAGCGCCGGGACCCGTCGGCCCCGGGAGTCCCCGGCACGACCCGGTCCGACCCCCAGCCGGGCAGCGAGAGCGGGGAGCGGGGGAATTCGAGCACGGCGGGGAGGGCCCCTGGGGCTCCCCGTTGCTGGGCCCGGCACCGGTTCCTCGCCATTGTCTGGAGCAGGAGCCGTGGGCAGGGGCGCTTGGGGGACGGGGGATGGGGAGGATCGGGGCGCCCTCAGCCCGGCCTCGCTCCCGACCGGTCCTGCTCCCGACCGGCCGCACCGGTATCCCGGCAGCGGGCAGTCCCGCTGCCCGGCGGAGCGAGGCCTGAGGCCGCGGGGGCACCGAGCATCCCCCGCCGGTTCCGCTACCCTTAGATTCCCCCAAGCTCCTGGGCTGCCACATCCCTGGGCATCCCTGGGGGGTCGTGGTGCTCGGCCCAGGATTGTCCCGGGGGGCTGGGATTCGGGGAGGGGATGATGCTGAGTCGGGGAGGGGAGGGGCTCTCTCCACTGGGCCGTTCGGCTGCTCGCCCTGCCTGCACTCCGGTGGGGGGCATCCGGTGTCGGGGCCGGCTGGATCCAGGCCCGCTGCAGGGAGCATCACCCACTGCCAGCCCACCGGCATCTCGCAGCCCAGCCGGGTGCCGGGAAGCTGGCTGGGGCCATCTGCCCCACGATCACCTCCCTTGCCCTCCAGGGTGCCTCTGGCATGCGGGATGGGAATGCTGCCGGCACCCTGGGGCGCATCTCGCTGGGCAGAGCCGGGGCGCTGGACAGTGTGGGGTGCTGGGTGCATGCTGTGCATGATACTTTTGGTGGGGGGCGGGCGGGGGGGAGGCTACTGTGCACCCACCATCCAGCCAGGGGCACCCATCATCCCTCTGGGATACACCCACCACCCATCCGGGGACTCCCACCTCCCAGCTGGGCTGCACCCACAGCCCACAGCCGGTCAGACGTCTATCTCTAACCAGGTCCCTGCTCTCAGGACAGGGCTGTGTGGGCCTGGGCAGGTCCAGGTCCCCGCCAGCCCCCGGGGGTCTCCGGAGGGCCCCACACTCCCGCTGTCAGCCCAAGGGCGCTGTGGGCAAGCGCCGTGTGTATTGCCGGCCAGGCGGCAGCTGTCAGACCCGGGTACATCTCGCTTCCCGGCGTCCGCTGCAAAGGAGCCGTCCCTGCCAAAGCTGCTGAGAGCAGCAGAATCGGTTCCCGGGAAGGCGAGTGCCGGTGGCGGCTCCCCCACACACACCTCCACCGCTGATCTCGGCTAGGCAGTGATCCACTGCCATCCTCGTCCGTGGGGCTCAGTTTGTTCCATCGTCCGCAGCCGCTCCATCCCATTGTCACTGGAGTGCCTGGCACTCAGTGCCTGTGGGAACGGCATCCCCTCTGCAGGGCCCTGCAGGGCTGCGGGGTGAGGGGTGATGCTGGTGGGGCTGCATCGGGCAGGGTGATGGGGACAATCCCACGGGGAGGAGGGCCCAGCCTGGTTGAGCCTGGGAGCTGCCTGGGAGGACACTGTGCCAGAGCCTGGCCCTGGGCCGGTACCGGGGGACGCCACGCTCCTGCCCGGCCAGGATCCCTCTGTTTAGTCTGGGATTCCCCCTGCTCCAGCCCAGTCCTGGAGGGTCCGAGCATCCCCTCCCCCTGCCCGGCCCCGCGAAGGCTGCTGGGGCCCATTACTCGATCGGAAAGGAATTTGGTGCTGCTTTCTGAGCACGCCGACTCCCTGGAGCTCCCAGCCACATTGGAAACACATGTGCCGGGGCTGGGGCGGGAAGCTGGGGCGATGTGACCCCTCCCTGGCCATGGCATGCGGGGTGGGCTTCCACAGGAGCCCCGTTCTGGCACCCGGGGATGCTGCTCTGCCTACGCCGGTGAGCAGCGGGGCCATGTGAGGGCAGTGGGGCTGTGGTCTCTTTGGCTGGGTTGATGAGGATGTGGAGCCCCCGGGCTGCAGAGAGCCCCCCCCGGGCTCCACGGGGCATCTCCACCCACGGGTGACCCACATACCTGGAGCTCGGGGGTGGGAAAGGGCTGTATGGGTTGGGTGGAGGGATTAAAACCCTTGGAAGCGGAGGTAAGCAACACATGATGCTGACAGCACCCGCTGTGACACAGCTGGTCCCCACTGCTGGGGGTTGTGGTGATGCTGTTGGGCTGTGGGTCCCTGGGGGCACCCCTGGGGATGCTACTGGCCCCAGCATGGCTTCCCTGTCTCCTGGAATGGAAACCTCCATCCTGGTGTGGAGTCAGGCTGTGCTGCTGAGCTACGTCCACAGCAAGCCCTATCTGCCCTGGGAGCATCCCCGGGTGGAGGCAGCAGCCTTGTGGTCAGATACCACCCAGCATGGCAGGGTTCTGGGGAAGAAAAGCAGGCATTGGGTGCCCCCAGCACCCACGGGGCTCCCCAGGCAGTGATGCTGTAGCTCTGCCCTACTTCTTTTCTTCTGTCTGCCGCCAGCTGCATCCCACCCTGCCAGCTTCCAACTCGCTGCCCTGGGCTCCCCCAAACTGCTGCCATCCTCCCCCATTCCTGGGGGATCAGGGGCTGCATTTGCCACCCTTCCCTGTCACAGCCATCTCAGACGGCACTTTGCAGCTGTTCCAGGCCTGGAAGCTGGCGCCGGCTGGGGCGGCCGATTAGCGGGATCGGGATGTGCGGATTAAAGTCAATCTTGTTGGTGCAATTATCTGCGGCTCCCTGCCAGGGGCTCGGGGGGCGGCGGGTGCTGGAGGCAGAGGGAGGCCCTCTCCCTCTTAGGCACCTGCCTGCCTTCCCCCTGCTTTTTAGCTCCAGCCATGACCCTGTTTTGGGGGTGGCTCTGCCCGTAGGGATGCTCAATTCCTGTTCCCCAGGCTGTGGATTGAAGCTGCAGGCTTGAGTGAGGACGGTTTTGCTCAGCACAGCAGGGATTTTGGGGCTCTGAGAAGCACCGTGCCGGCACCACCAGCCGAATGCTGATGGGCAGAGCCGCCCACCCGCGGCGGTGCAGGGATGTGGGGGATCCAGCACGGGCGGCCCTGGCTTTCCGGGTGCAGCGCGTGATGGTGGCAGGCAGGTTTGGGTGCCTGCCAGGCCCCGCAGGTCCCCACTGCCTGCCTGCCTCCCCCGCTCCCCTCCACTAATCACCTCGTCATCGGGGCGAGCTGCATCCCAGCTGGGATGGGGGGGTTGCCATGGTGATGGAGGATGCTGGTTGCCTAGTGACATCCATCCCCTCGCCCACCCACCCTGGACCAATTTGGCATGCGTGGTTCCCCCTCCATCGCTGGCTGTGTGCCTCTGGGGAGGTGCTGGCTGGTGGGGGTCCCCGTGGAGCCCCCAGAGGGGCTGGCCAGGGCACGGTGGGAGCGACAGGGGGTTTCCCATCAGCTGGGAATGGTTTCCAAGGAACAGTCTCCATGACGGCCCCATCACACTCTGGCGGCTCATTGATTTGCTGCTGCTGGTGCTCGGGCGTCCTCCCCCAGCCTGGTGCCTGCTGGGCTGGTGGCTCACGCAGCCGGGCACGTGAGTAGACCCGGGTCCTTACCGGGCCACAGGGTTGTCCCCAAACCTGGTCAGTAGCTAGAAGGGTCGTGAGGGGACAGGGATGGGCGTGAAAGTTGCTGTGAGACTGTGTTGGCTTGCAGCACAGCAGTCAGTGACTGCCTGTGCTCAAGGGACTATTCTGACTATTCTGTCCCCAGACTTGGGACCATTCCCCAGACCTGCCACTAAGGGTTGGGGAATAGGCCCTGCCCCACATCCTGGCTGCCTTGTCTGTCAGTCTGACTCTTGGTGCTTCTGATTGTTGGACAAGGGATTGTTGTGGCTGTGTGCTAGTTTTGGGACAAGCAGCGAGACACCAGGACATGCCCTGACCTCAGTGTAAGCAGGATGGGGAGGCGGGGGGCTGCCCACACTCCTCCTGGCTTTGGCTCATCCATGGTGTCTCCCCAGGGCCCTCTACACATATGAAGATGGCTCTGATGACCTGAAGCTGGCAGCATCAGGAGGTAAGGTCCTCTGTCCCCTCTGCCGGCTCACCTGTGCCGGTGTTTTCCCTATCACCTGTTCCTGGTGCTGGGTGCACATAGGCTGACGGTGCTGTGCCAGGTGGAGGTTTGCTGGAGCTTTCTGGCCACTTTGAGATTCAGAAGGTGATGTATGGCTTCTGCAGCGTCAAGGACCCCCAGGCCGTGCTCCCCAAATATGTCCTCGTCAACTGGGTGAGTCTGGGGGCCATGCTGAGGGCAGCCTGTGCTGTGCCCACAGGGATGTGGCTGCGTGTGAGGGAGCTGGCAGTGGCCAGGGGCTGTGGGTGCCCCACAGTCCTGCTGCCCCATCGTGGTCAGTGGGGTGGGGGTCACCCTGCTGCCCCTCTCAGCTCAGTCCCTCCCTGGCTGCCACAGGTGGGTGAGGACGTGCCGGACGCCCGCAAATGCGCCTGTGCCAGCCACGTAGCCAAGATTGCTGAGTTCTTCCAGGTGAGTGACCTGGTAAGGAAGGTGAAGATGTTGCCAGGGCACTGATCCTGAACCCTGATGGCTGCTTGCACTCCCCCAGGGTGTCGATGTCATCGTCAATGCCAGCAGCGTAGAGGACATTGACCCAGGGGCCATCGGGCAGCGGCTCTCCAACGGGCTGGCCCGTGTCTCCAGCCCGGTGCTGCACCGCCTGCGTCTGCGCGAGGACGAGAACGCCGAGCCCGTGGTAATGTCCCCGTGGTAATGTCCCCATGGCAGCGCTGGCCAGACTAGGGTGTCCCTCCCGCCTGGGGCTCCTGTCTGCTGCAGCCCCTCACCCCGTGTGCAGCTTACTGTTACCCCCCTCGCTGATCCCAGCCCCTCCACCCCCCTACCTCCGCTCCGTCCCAGGGCACCACTTACCAGAAAACCGATGCCACCGTGGAGATGAAGCGGCTCAACCGGGAGCAGTTCTGGGAACAGGCAAAGGTGGGATACAGAGGGACAGCTGGTCGTCCCCAGCGAGCAGGGTGAACTGCTGGCTGGCTGATGGGCAGCCCCCTCATTCATCCGCCCCACCAGAAAGAGGAGGAATTGCGTAAGGAGGAAGAGCGGAAAAAGGCCCTGGATGCCCGGCTGCGGTTTGAGCAGGAGCGGATGGAGCAGGAGCGGCTGGAGCAGGAGGAGCGGGAACGGCGCTACCGAGAGCGCGAGGAGCAGATCGAGGAGCACAGGCACGGCTGGGGTCGGGTGGGATGTGGGTACGGGATGGCTGCACGTGCTGTGAGTGGCTGGGTGGGCACATGGGTGTCCCTCACAAGGTGGGGTTGGGGCAGGGACTGGCAGGGGCCGATGCCCAGCGCCTCTCCCATTTCCCCGTTGCAGGCGGAAGCAGCAGAGCTTGGAGGCAGAGGAGGCCCGGCAGCGCCTGAAGGAACAGTCCATCTTTGTAAGCGCCGCGGTGGGACTGGGGCCAGGATCGGAGCCGGGGCTGCCACTGGCATTACCCCCAGGGCAGGGCTTTCCCCAGCTGGGTGCCCGGGGCTGGGAGGTGATGCTGTGTCTCTTCCCAGGGGGACCAGCAAGAGGAGGATGACAGGCAGCAATTTAGGAAATCAGAGTCAGAGGTGGAGGTGAGTGTGCTGATGGCCGTGCCTGGTGCTGGTTCTCACTCCCCATCCAGCAGTGCCCACAGTTAGATGGAAATGTAGCTGTGGGATGCATGGAGGGTGGTCCCACAGCCCCACGCCACCGGGGCGGTGGGGCTCAGCCTCCCCCATCCCCACAGGAGGCTGCTGCCATCATCGCTCAGCGGCCTGACAACCCCCGGGACTTCTTCAAGCAGCAGGAACGGGTGGCATCAGGCAGCAGCGATGCTGTCTCGCCAGGCAGCCACAGGACAGGTGAGGGGCTGTGGGGAGCTGTGGGCACAGGGGTGGGCACCAGGAGACCAGGGCACAGGTGAGTGTAGTGTCACAGCTCAACAGGTTGCAGTGGGATATGGAAAGACCAGGGACACAATGTGGGGAGGGGGTGTACCCTCTACCATCTCTGGCACTGTGGTTCTGGGTGGCAAGGGTATGAGGATGGCAGGGGACATCCTGCTCTGCTGTGCCACCATCACTGCCACCATCACCGCCACTGCCGCTGCACCTCACATGGCCCCTGCAGCTGGGGCAGCTTGTCAGGGGCTGGATGTCAGGTTGTCTTCAGCAAAATGGGGCTCACCCTGCTCCCTGCTGGATGTTGTCCACTCACCTGTCACAGCACTGTGCCCGCAGCCAAGCTGGCAGCGTGGTCAGTGCATAGGGGTGGGCAACTGGAGGTCCAGGGATGGCTTGGGAATACATCCCATGGTGACAGCTAAAAGGGGCAGGAGAGAGTGAGGCAGATGTGGGGTGCTCAGTGTGCTGCCAGCTGGCAAGGAGTGCCCCATGGAGAAGCTGGGCTCCTCCACAGTCTGGGGTCCAGTGCTGGTACTCTTTGTCAATCTAGGGAAGGACTGTCTGTCCTGGTGGGTGCCTCCAGCTGTGTCATGGGGCTGTGTCATGGTGCTGTGCTGGGAGGCTGTGCCATGGGGCTGTGCTGGGAGGGAGCCTGTGATGTGTGTTCTTGCGTGGTGTGCCATGGGTTGTGCCATGGGCTGTGCCGTGGGGATGTGCTGTGGGGTTGTGCCGTGGTGCTGCGCCTCGGGGCAGTGCTGTGGGGTTGTGCCGTGGTGCTGTGCCTCAGGGCAGTGCTCTGGGGTTGTTGTGCCGTGGGTCGTGCTGTGGGCTGTGTGTTCTGGCCATGCCGTGGGTTGTGCCGTGGATTCACGCTGTGGGGCTGTGCTGTGGCTGAGCAGATAGTTGGTCCCACGGGTGTGTCCTGGCCTCTCTCCCACCTGGCCAGGCAGTGCTGCCTCACATCCTTCTGTCCTGCTGCCTTTCCATCCTCTTGTCCTGCCATTCTCCCACCATGCTGCCTTCCACCCTGCTGTGCTCCCATCCCGGTGCCCTGGTGCTCCTGCCCCGCCATGACTGTGCTGAGCAGGGACTGACCCATCTCTTTGCTCTCTCTCTCTCTCTCTCTCTCTCCGTCCGTCCGTCTGTCTTTCTCTCACAGGTCGTCTGCACTGTCCTTTCATAAAGACAGCTGACAGTGGGCCACCTTCTTCCTCCTCCTCCTCCTCCTCCCCCCCACGGACCCCCTTCCCCTATATCTCCTGCCACCGCACTCCAAATCTCTCCTCTTTCTTCCCATGTAGGTAGCTGGGAGCTCCTGGGTGTGCAGCTCCGGGGGTCGAGCCGCAGGCAGCTGCCCCACAGCCCACCCAGCCCCACGGCACACTGGACCGGCAGCGGTGGCAGCGCGGGCACCCGAGGGGGACGGGCACCCAGGCGGGCACCATGCCCCTGCTGGGTCTGGCCTCATGCTGGTCCCTGTGCCCCTGGCCCGTGGGGACATAGGGCAGGCTAGAGGGCAGATAGGGGCAGGGTAGAGCTGTACCTGGGGAGGTGATGGTCCACAGTGGGATGGAATAGACTGTGCCCATGGGGTAGAGCGGGCACAAGACAGGCTCTGTCCATGGGGCAGCGGTGGATAGGACAGCTGTACCCTGGATCGTGCAGGACTGTGCTCATGGGGCATGGTCGGGGAGTGTGGAAAAGGCTGTGCCAGAATCACGTGCTGATGGGGCAGAAGGGAAAGGGACGTCTCTGCCCTGGACCATGCAGGTCTGTGACCGTGGGTAGTGTGGAAAAGGCTGTGCCCAGGATCATGTCAGCCTGTGCCAATGGGGCAGAAGGGGATGGAACCGCTGTGCCGTGGACAAGACTGCAAGACTGTCCACAAGACAGCATGAAATGGAAAAGACTTTCCTTTCCCCAGGATTGCGTGGGGCTGTGCCAGTACGGCAGAAGGGGCCAAGTGGTTCCAGGGGCCATGTAGGGCTGTGCCCCCACAGGCACAATTGACAGGGCACAGAGCTGTGCCCACAAAGGCTGTGCCAGGGCACAACTGAGTGACGTGTGGGCAGAGCCAGTGTGCACCACGGCAGGTATGGGGCTGCCTGTCCCCTTGCCCAGGAGATGTGGGGGCTGAAGCTCATGGGGGTGGTGGGGACACCTGGAGGGGACATGGTGGTTGCTGTACCCATGGAAGCCTCCACCCCACCACCCAGGAGGGGACGACGTGGTGGCAGGCACACAGTGATGTGCTGTTGGCAGCTCACAGCTGGGTCGGTGTGGGGCAGGAGCAATGCTGGGGTGCTGGTTCCCCCCCCTCAACGTGGGCAGCCCCCCCACGCCACCCCATCTCCCTTGTCTGCAGGCAGCCAGTCGGACGCCTTCCGCAAGGCCTCGGCAGCGGGCTGCAGCCCCTGCGAGCCCAGCCCGGCCACCACGCCGCTGGGCGAACCGGGCACCCGCGCGCCCACTGACCAGACACCGGCAACGCCCAAAGGTGGGCGCAGGGCTGGCGCTGCCTCCCCCTGCCCAGGGCTGCCGGGTGCATCCCCACTGCAGCCCCCTCGACTCTGCTGCAGCCCCGCCAACTGTGCTTGCATGGCTCAATGCATCCATGCTGTCCTGTCTGCGTCCCTTGGCATATCCCGCCTGCCTCTGCTGTGTCCCACAGCGCATCCCTGCTGCAGCCCCCTTGGCTCTGCTGCAGCCCCCACAGCTGCCCCTGCATGGCTCAGTGCATCCATGCTGTCCCATCTGCATCCCTCAGCATATCCCCACTACCTCTGCCGTGTCCCCCAGCACATCCCCGCCGTACCGGCTGCTCCGTGCCGCTGCGTCCCCGCCGTCTCTGCTGCATCCCCCAGTGCAGCCCCACCGTCATTGCTGCATCCCTACTGCTTCCAGTGCATTTTCTAACGCCAGTGCATCCCTGCTGTCTCTGCTGCACCCCTCGCCATGCATCCCCCCATCTCCAGTGCATTCCCCCTGCTCCGTACATGCCGGCCTTCCCTGCTGCATCCCCCAGTGCAGCCCTGCTGTGTCTGCTGGGTCCTGCAGTGCAATGCTGCCCAATCTGCGCCGTCCTGCCATACGTCCATTCCAGGGTTGTTGTATCCCTCTGTGCATCCCTTCTGCCCCACTGTGTCCCCAGGGCACCCCAGCCAGATCTGCTGCTGTCACCATGTGTCCCTGCTGCGTCCCCACTGGCCCCTTGGCATCCTCTGGTGCATCCCAGCTTTCCCTTCTGCATCTTCTCAGGACACCTCTCCCGTTCCCTCCACAGCCCTTTCTGCCTCCCTGCGATTCCCCAAGGGATCACCTTGTCCCTGCCCATGTCCCCTCACCCCCTGGTGCATGCCACAATCCCCTCCCTGCCCAGCCACTCCCACTCACCCATCCTTGCAGCCTTCCCCATACTGTGCCCAGTCCAAAGAACTCCAAATCCCCCTGAGCTGCATCCCTGTCCCCGGGTGATCCCCGGCCCTGGACAAGGTTGTCTATCCCCACTGACTGCTGTCCCCTCCTTGCAGAGTCCCCCAGCCCCAGCGCGCAGGAGCCCGGGCCAGCCACGCCCGAGCAGCACTGGCCTTTCCCGGGGCCCGAGGACAAGGCCATCGAGCCCCCTGGGGACGAGCCCAGTCCCAGGCCAGTGTGGACAGCGGGGGGTGATGCTCTGGGGGACCTGGTTACCCTGGAGCCCACCGAGCCCTCCCTGCCACCCGTGGCTGATGAACCCCAAACTGGGGAAGCCCCCAACCCTGAGAGCCTCATCGACCTGTGGCAGAGTGATGGGGTGACTCCCCCAGCTGCCTGGCCCCTGCCTGCTGCCCCTGTCCCCGAGACACCCCCGGCCATGCTGCCCGAGGAGGGGGCCCTGCTGAGCCTGGATGAGCTGCCTGAACCCCCCGCCACCTTCTGCGACACGGAGCAGCAAGATGAGGATGAGGAGGAGGCAGCTGGTGAAGGAGACCCCCAGTCCCAGGATCTGGGCTGCCAGCACACGCCCCAGGAAGACACCCCCGGCCGAGAGACACCCCCCATCACCAACGGGGAGATGGCCCCCAAGGATGGGACACCGGGTCGTGGGGAGCAGGTGAGCATCGCTGTGGGGAGAGATCAGGGGGTGATGGTTGGTGGGGGGGTCCTGACAACCTGCCCCCACCCCCCAGGCCAGCGAGGGCTACTTCAGCCAGTCCCAGGAGGAGGAGGTGCCCCCCGCCGAGGAGCTGTCGGCCAAAGCCCCCCAGCCTGTCTTCTACAACAAGCCCCCAGGTGAGTGAGGACAGTGAGGAGGGGGAGCCTGTCCCTCTCTGGGGCACCCCAAGCCATCCTGACCCCTCTCCCTGTCCTCCAGAGATCGACATCACGTGCTGGGATGCAGACCCTCTGCCCGAGGAAGAGGAGAGCTTTGGTGGGGCCCTGTAAACCCAGGCCCTGCTGCCGGCACAGGCAGCCCGCCCCGGCCGGCGCGGGGCACGAGGGGGCTGCAGCCGGGGGCCGGGCCCCCCTCACCCCTCTGGGGCCCCGCAGGATGAGGCCTCCAGGTGGCGGCCGCCCCGCTGCAACCCCGCCCCGGGGCACCTTTTACAGCCCCCCCTTCTCCTCCTCTCTTTTTTTAAGTTGTCGGTAGGAGCCGGGTCAGCCCCCCAGCCCTCCCTTAGCAGCCCCCCCCCAGTACCCCAGTGCCCCTTTGGAGGGGACGACACACGCTCGCATCCCCTGCCCGGCTGTGGGACAGGGTCCTCGTTCTCTTCGTGCCCCCCCCGGGAGCCCCCCCCAGTACTTTGCACGAGTTCAAAGAAAAAAAAAGAAATAATAA
>WAAE01026663.1:0-214021 GCA_013400495.1 Nicator chloris
ATTGGTTGAGCATCTATTATTGCACTGTGCTTTTTGCATCTATTATTTACATTCTTGGTAGGTAGATTCATAGGTTCTTTGTTAGGTTTTCAGACTCTTTGGTCTTATTTTTAATCTTGTTGTTGTCTCTGTAACTTTGATGAATTTTTGAGAACTCAGATAACAAAACTGTAGGTGGTTTGTTAGATATTCACAGAGAGTTTGGCTGGTGCAGAATGGCCTATGCCATGCAGATGCATTACTACAGACAAGTGCTGGAGAACTGTTGGCATTCCAGTGGGTTGGCAGGCAGTTTTACTGCAAAGTGAGCAGGTTGTTGAGTGAGAAAAATGAAAAACTTCAAGTTCTTCAGTGACATTGTTAGCTGAAAACACCAAAAACATAGCTAAGAGCAGGTCACAGGTTTCTGTGTGTTAACGGGGCTGCATGGAGGACAACTGTGGAGCACTAGACTTGTTTAGTTCTGCAACCAAAACACGTAAATAATGGCCAGCAAAAACCCTGAATTGTGATCTTAAAGCATTTTGTGCCCCCCCCCAGAACACAACCACAATAAAACCAGCAAATCCAAATGGTTGTACTAAAGACATGACAAATATAAAAGGGGAAACAAAATTACTCTACAAGCACTACCACGTCGATTGTTCTAGAGAAAACACTGTATCATGTCAGTGATTTGCTTAATTTAAGAGACAAAAGACCAGACAAAAACCTTTGGACTCTGGATCACGTAATCCAGCACTTCAGATCCTCTGTTGCTAAAGTCGACTTATCTTGGTTTATGTCTAAACATGTTTCTGATATGGTTTCTCTAACAAGAATAAACCTGATTTCAGGGTTTTTCTTTGAGGACTGTGTTAATCAAAGGCTATTAATGAGTCTGTCTTTGTTAGACTCTGATTCCAAAGGACAGTAAATCCAGTCACAGGGCTTCTAATACAAGTGTTGTGCTCACTCTGCAAGGTTTAATTTTTTGAAAAAGTGGTCAAGTTAACTTCATCTTGGCAGGCTCTACACTAGATCAGTCATTGTCGTGTTGTGAGGAATCACAGCCAGCACTTACAGCAATGTACCTTTGAATTTGAATGGAGTAAGGATATGGATATGTGCAACTGGTGGGAACTAGTTGGTGTTTTTTAAGACCACTCTATATTATGGACTTACTATTTCATTTGTCCACGTCCTCTATATCACAACGTGTTATTTATGTATCCATATGTCAAAGGTTTGGATTCAGTGGGTTGCTGGTTTAAGTCAAGATATGAATTTTAACAGATATAGTTAAAAACATGTGAATTATATAGATCCTGCCTTAAGGAAGGGATATTTTAGGTTGGTAGAAATTGATGAGAAGCAAATTTGTCTCCAAATACAGCATAAACATACCCCCCACTAGAATATTATACAACATTCTTCTGCTTGCATGGGGACAATGCAAAGGAGGCTGGAGAAAGCACCTTCCAGTGAAGCACTTTTAAATCAATTCTTTACCACAAGAAAAATCAAGAGATACTTTGTTGTCATGTGTATGAGTCTTTAACCTAACAAGCAAACAAATAAAAAGATTCAGTGACTGAAAAGGAAAGCTAAGTAAATTCATGCTAGAAATAAGATGTGCTGCTTAGTTGGTTAAATTGTGAGGAGAGTAAATGACTGGTGGAAACCACTGGCAGCAATTGTAGAATTTCAACTTCTTGGTGTTTCTATACCAAGGCAAGATGTTTCTTTAGAAGATTTGTTTAATCACATGAGTGTTCCTGGGGTCAATTTAGGTGTAACTCTGTGAGACTCTGAGTAATATATGTAAATATTATATAGCAACTTGTAGGCTGGATGAATAACCTCATACTTACTTTTGCATAGTATGGGGCTGTGTGCAGACAGGTTTTTAGCCAGTTTGGTTGCATCACTGTGAAAAGACCTCATGACATTTACTTCAGTGTGGGACTTGACCCATGCCCCTCTGCAGTTCTTACCTACAGCATGGAAGCTTAACCTGGTGGATCATCTCTGGCTGGCAAGACAGAAATTTAGTATGGTCCTGTTTGTGTAGCTCTGACTGTTTGAAGACCCTGTGAATAATAGTGTAAAAGTGGGAATCAACATCTAATCTATTTGATGTATGACAATTTGCTGTGACAGTGTACAGGCCCATTCCTGGTTATTTTGCTTGCAGTGATACCTTGGAATTGCCTTCTGCTTTGACAGGAACATGCCATTATAGCCTGGGGCATCCCGGTGTACACAGCCTATGTGGAGCTGCATCCCCATAGGCACTGTATTGGCCAGGATACTGTGCCTTACCTCTGGCCGGAGCCATAAAGGCAGATTAGGGCCTATAGTTTGTCTCTGAGACAGAAATATTTTGACTTCATCTGCACCAAGGTCTTATCTACTGCTGTTGGTGTATTGATCAACACAAAATGTTGTGTAATGAGGAACAAGAGTCGGGTGTTTGAGCTCAGCAGTGAAAAGGGGGCAAATTTACTTTCCAGGGAGTAGCTCAAAATTGGAGTGAGACTATGCTGCTTACCTTGGTTGTGTGACTGCCCACTGCTGTTTCTTGAGCAGCTGAAGGTACAGGTCCTTAATGCAAGCTGAGAACTTGTGTTCATCACTTCTCTGACATCTTATTCTTTCTGTTCCATATGAGGCAAAGTGAGCATTATTCTATTTTATGATACTTCTTGTGCCTTGACAAAGCAAACTCCTGGAAAAGGCCATAGAGATGGAAAATTACAATAATCGTGCCTGGAGAAGACAAAAGTGTGAATAAGACTTTCAGCAGAAGTGTGACTGAGACAGTGTTGAATATAGGGCAATATAGTGAAAGTGTTAATAAGCAGATTTACAAAGACAGAAAATGTGAGAAATAAAGGTAAGCTCAGGATCAAAAAGAGCAGATGGATTTCTTTCTTCAGACACAAAATGGCATCAAACTCTTAAAATTGCCAACACACAAGTTAATGACTTTTCGATAGTGGCCACCACTAGAGTGAAATTGAAAAGATAAGTCAGATCAATAATAAGACTGATCCTTGCAACAAAGCAAGCAGAATGTTCTTATCTTAAATTTACATCCAGCTAATGGATACATACCTGTATATAATAGATATTAACAATGACTTCTGAGCAATGAGAAAGTAGAAAGTTTCACTAACCCAGCAGAGGATCTCCGTGGAGAGTTTGGTGTCCTGAGATAAGAGGCATTTTCTAAAAACTTCCTGCTTGGCTCTGTGTTCTGGATTTTAAAATATTGTATTTTCTGATCACTGCTTCAGGTCACAGTGAATCTGCTGCAGTGTCTAGTGGTGTTGGTAAAGGCAGCCCGCACCGTCAGGAGCAGAGACATCAAATCCCTGTGCTTGGAATTATGCCTGCATGGCTTTGTGTGCAGGAGTGCAGTTGCCTGCTCTAAGATCCCAATACAACCAGTACAGCATTTTTGTTCTGTAGGATCAGTTTCCCAGTCTGTTTCATGACCTTGCCTTGCAGACAGTGTGTCAGCTCAGGTGGCTGAGGAAAGTTATGGAGTAGTATCTCTGAGTTTCTAGTCTTTGCTGAAGAAATTTCCTCTCCCAACCTCCTTATATTTCTAGTGGATGTTTGTTATAAGGCCTCTGATGTGATCCCCTAAAACATCCTTCTCTCTAAGTTGGAGAGATGGATTTGGTGGGCAGATGTTTTGTGCACGAGGAATTGGTCGGATGGTCTCATCCAGAGGGCAACAGTCAACATCTCAGTGTCCAGATGGAGATAGGTGGGTCCAAATGGTGTCCCTCAGGGGCCTGTGTTGGAACCAGTGTCGTTTAATATCTTCATCATTGACACAGACAATGGGGATCAAATGCTCCCTCAACAAATTAGCCCAAAGCATCAAGGTGAGTGGTGCTTTCAACATGCCTGAGGGACAGAGTGCCATCCAGAGGGACATGAGAATGCATGAGAAGCAGGCCTATGTGAATCTTACAAGGTTCAAGGCTGAGTGCAGGATCCTGCACCTAGGTCAAGATAGGCTCTGGTATCAACACAGGCTGGAGAATGAAGAGAGCAGCCCTGCTGAGAAGGATTTGGGAGACTGGTAGTAGGAGAGCTGGGCGTGATCCAGCAGTGTGTGCTCGCAGCTGAGAAGGCCATCCATGTCCTATGCTGCATCCAAATCAGCATGGCCAGTAGGGCAAGGGAGGGGATTCTGCCTCTCCACTTGCATGAGATCCCACCTGAAACGCTGCATCCAGCTCTGGGGCGCCCAACATAAGGACATGGACCTGATGAACTGAGTCCACAGAGATGATCAGAGGGCTGGAGCACCTTTGCTATGAAGACAGGCTGACAGAGTCGGGGCTGTTCGGCCTGGAGAAGAGAAGGTTCCAGGGGGACCTCATTCCGACTTCCAGTACTTAAATGGGACCTTTAAGAAAGGTGGGGAGAGAAACTTTTTACCTGGGCCTGTTGTAATAGGACCAGGCACAATAGTTCTAAACTGAGAGAGTGTCAATTTAGACTAGATATTAGGAAGGAGTTTTTTATGGTGAGGGCAGTGAAACACTGTAACAAGTTGCCCAGAGAGGTGGTGGACGCCACATCTCTGGAGATGTTCAAGGCCAGATAGCATGGGCCTCTCAGTAACCTTATCTAGTTGAAGATATTCCAGCTCATTGCCGGATGGTTGGAAGAGGTGACCTGCAAAGGTCCCTTCCAACCTGAATTATTCTATTTTTCTGCATCTAACCAGGAATATCTGACTTTTTTCATCCAGCAGCAGTGTTACCCAGTATATTCAGGCCAACCAAAGCTGATGTGTAGCTAGTTTAATAGGCCAAAGTGTTGCTTTAGGATCTGGCTTATAAGTGGATCAGATGGCTCAGCAAACACTGGTGTGTAATGGACTATTGCAAACAAAACCAGCCCTAGCTACCTAAGCTGCCCAATATCTGTCATTATCCTCAGAGAGGGATCTGTTCCCCAAAGGTCCTTTTAACTGTGGTCATGGTTTGGCTATTAAATTGCACTAGTTGGTTAGGACATGAAACACTCCTGGGATACCCTGAACTTTCTTCAACAGGGGGATTGAATGTGGAAAAAGATTCAGAAGACAGTCATTACAAAATTAAATTCTGTGTGATATTGGAGATTGCTTTTACTCTCTGAGTTTTCACCTGTCAAGGTTGGGAGTCGAACAGTCATATTTTCCTATTTTCAATACACTTTTCTCTCCCCTATGTGAAGCCACACAAATGGTGGGTAAAGCTGATGGAGCAGCCAGGGCGGGGGAACTTGAATTTGTTGGTACACAAAGCACTGCCATATGCGCGCACAAATGGAAATCTTGCTTCTAACAGTCCCCCCTGCTGAGGCTCATATTCAGTATTGCCTTTTATTGCCATGAATACAGAGCTGCCTGATAGAAAGTGAGCTTCAGGTTTTTACAGCACTTTTTTTTTCAAGTGGCTTGGGTGGAGATCACAGAGGAAGTATGTGACCCCCTTCAACTTTGATACCACAAGGTTTCAACCAAGATAAAACCTAAAAAGGGCTCTCCCAAGCTTCCCCATGATTCTCATACAGAACAAGATTTTCAAATTTAAGAAAGGGATTTACAGCTTGGAAAGGGATGAATGAGGAGCATTACTGTACCACAGCCATTTCCACCCCCGCACCTACCCAAGCAAGGAGACACAGGCAGTTCTTGAGGTCCCAGAGCTGCAGTATATCAGAGGAAGAGTGAGTGAATTGTGGTTGAACAGAGTAAGAATAAGATAAACCTACAGGGGTGTTGTACAAATCATGTTTGTCTTTGAGTTTAATCGTAATGCTAGAACCTGTAGAGGACTAACTTGAAGAAACATTCACTTCTAAAAGAGGTAAGGAAAGGCCAGTACCTTGCTGGGGTCAGCGCAAGGTGGGCAGCACTATTTCCCACAGGTTCCCCACAATATGTTGTAGTTTGAGACCCAATTCCATACCTACCCAAACCACAGATATTTTTCAATATCCTTGCTGCAGGTTCCTGATCTTGGGGACAGAAGGGACCTGTAGTGCTATTGGAATTCTTCCAAGCTGCAGCATTCCCACAAGTACTGTGTACCAAACTTTGCTGTGTGTAGACATATTGAGAACAAATATATAAATACGTATTTTCTGATTCCCTAGGTTGGATTCTTCCCCTCATGGATTTCTGGTAACAATGTCTTAGAATGACTATGACAAATAAAAAGGTATTAGCTGTGACAATTATTTGAGAAGAAAATACTTAAAGTAAGGGCAAACTCTAGGCTTGCTCCTGGAGGTCTCCCTTTGGAAACCACCCTCCCTACCTGAGCATAAAAACAAGGGCAGTTTGGTAACCAAGGCTTTGTAGCTGGTCCTGAATTCGTACAAACCCCTGAATGCAAAGCAGCACTGTATTTTCTTGGTATGGTTTATACCTGGACCATTGGCATATCACCTCCCAATTCCTTCTGTCTAAACTGTCCTTCATCAGTTTCCCATCAGTTTACCAGTTATTTCTGCACTATAGATGTGGGATATGCACCCTGAGCCAGCAGGCAAATAGAAATGCTGTTTCCTGTTGAGTTTAGCTCAGCTATGATAAATATGACCACAAAAATGTCTGCATTCTACACCAAAATAGTAACATTGTGTTTCCTATCTAACCCACAGAAGCCAGGAAATTAATAACCTATTCTAGGTTAAGCATAAAAAGGGGATTGTGAAAAATATTTTAACAAAATAATAAGAAAAAGAAACAGGCACTACAAATATCAGTATCTCAATGTCAGAATAGAATTTTAGACAAATTGTATTTACAATAATTAAGGTGGGTGGAGGGGAGGAGGAAGCATTCCCAATAGCTATCCCTGGAAGATGCAAGATAGTCCCAGGACTGGATTGGGGCACCCCAGAGGAAGGCTGGGACGTCTTTGCTCACTAAATTGTTAACAAGGCACAGTCAACACTTAGGTCCCACTTCTGTTTCTTATTTGTTTGGTTTTGACATTTTGTTGTTACAAGAGCTTAAAGAATTTTTTCTGTCGTTCCAATTCTTTCTGTGGGACTGTTGACAGCCTTTGGTGCATACACATTTCCATTGTTTTCTCTGCTTAAGCACTTAGTCAGATTTGCCCATTTGTTTGTGGGTTCTTCAACTGGCAACAAAAAAGATAATATATTTTTTTATAACATAGGAAAATGTGATGCAAAACCACAACTCTTGGGGGGATTCAGGGGCAGGTGTAGTGACTAGGAGTGCAGTTAAGTTTTTGAAATGGCCTAGATTTCAGCTGCTTCTCTGTTCTTTAAGTGTTGCTTTAGAGTATGAACAACAGGGAAGACAGTAATTGCTTCCCACTTTCTAATTATAAAAAATGAACAAAATTCATTCACTGGAGCTGAGCAGGAAAAGTATGAGGCAGGAGAGAAAAGGAAAAGAGGCCTTCTCTTTCCAGCAGAGGTGGAGATTTCCATGAGGGTGACCCTTCCATCTCAGCGCCTCCCACAGGTTTCACTGGGAGTGATGAGCTGTCCCTGGACTGATCCTGCATACACACTGCTGGGTTTGTGTTTTGAGGTGGAACTGATGTCTAGAGAGGCTATCTGGAACAGAGGCTAGACAGAGTTAAAGGAATAAAGTAGGTATTTATTAAAAGGTCTTCAAAGTATACACCTTGGGCAGTACAAGAGCCTGGCCATGGCTCTGCCCAAGATGGACGCAAGATGGACAACCAGTCACAAGTTTTCACACTTTTATAAGTTTTGGTCCATTTACATATTGGGGTTAATTGTCCAGTTACAGCTCCAGATTACGAAGTCCCTCAATTCGCTTGCTTTCCTCAATTCACTGTTGTTTATAATTCTTGGGCCTGAAGCTGCAATGGTGTCCCTGGTTCTCAGGCTGGAAAAGGATTGATTTATCTAACTAAACCGTGAGGAGAACTTGCTAACACTCTATATGAAGTTCAGAGTCACACACTAAGGCAGTACAGAATCTGGAAAATATGAAAGCTAAAACTTAAGGCATCAGAACGGTGCCTGGAGACGCCTGCCAGTGCTGATTAGAGATAGTGTTGGGCGAATGTGAGATAATCTTGGATTAAAACCTACACAAGCTGGCTGACCTGGCTGTGAGAGAGAGCCTTGACCTGCATCTCCCTTGGCTTGTACAGCTGCAGCCCACACCTGATCTGCCTCTTAGAGAGGAACAGCTCACCATCACATCGCTGCATGCAGGGACTCTGAAGAAAGTACTACATTCAGATCGTAGTTTCCTTAGTGGAATATCTTCAGTGGGTGACACTGAGGTCATAGGAGGTCAAAGAGTGTCTTACCCAGAGATTTTTGGCAAAAGTGGGACCAGGGCTTTGGGATAGCGGCAGAGGCACGTAGCATATTGAAAACAGTGACCACTTTATTGTATGAAGATGACTGCACTGCTAGGATGACTGAGCATGCCCTGAATTGTCTTGCTTTTGTTTGCTGGTTCTCAGAGTGTGCAGGGCTCAGACAGGCCAAGGCATTAAGTCTCTGGAGTCTGTGATTTCTCAGTTGTACAGAGCTCTCCATACTGATAATATTCACAGGAGAACATGGAGAAAATCCATCCCTTAAACACTGGTATATGCATACGTGTGGGTGTTGTTGCCTTTGTGAGTGTACATTAGGCATAAATAAACTCAACACAAATTTAGGGAACCTCTAGTAACACACATTCCATTTTATAGCTAAACATGCTAGATAAACATTGTGGGAAAACACAGACATATGCCAAAATGAATGTTGTATTTGGACTTGTACATGCTGAAATAAAACCACATAGACAACCACATCCATTAGCTAAAATGTGCAGAAGAAATTACTACAGAAGCAACTGATCTCTGTGTAAGTGTGCTGGCTCTGTGCCTACCAGCATACAACACAAAGCAAAGAGGGATTAAGCAGCAGAAGCACCAGGGGCGTACACAGTCATTCGTTCCTCTTCTTAACCTCAGTAACCTCTTCTCTCCCACTCATACCTCCACCCTCACCCTGAACACCCAGTGAGTATATAAAATAAAACCCGTATTTGTTATATGGTGCATGATGACTAATGGAGACTTGGTTGAATAAACTAGTGGGGTTTTATTTTTTTTTTCATTTGTGGTAAAAGTACATTAAAAATTACTCACAAGCTGCAAATGGGGACTATTTGAACCTAATATTGGAGAAATTAAATTTCTGTGAATGAGTGAGCCAAAATGAAAATGATCACTTGAAATCAGTTTTAATATGCAGAATTTAAGTCTGAATGGCTGTAAGGTAGGTTATGTTAAATGGGAGCTCAGATATAATGTGGGAGACTCATTCTTGGAATGAGAGTGGACAGTGAAAAATGGACAAATTGGGATAAAAAGTAATTCAACAAAAAGAACTCATTTTAAAAAAATCAATGAAATCATGGACAGAAATATGCAGTGCTTTTGAGAGAATTATTCATTTATGTTTGTGTAAAAGCACCCTGCTTTTTTCTTTTATATGTTGCCATCTATTTTTCATGTAAATAATAATCAATATTCCTTGGATAAAAATATACATAATGAAGAGAATTTGTTGAAAGAGCTTCAGATTTTTTGCTCGACTTCCCCCCCCTTCCCCACCAAATCTCAATTTTTTTCCCAGTTGGTTTTGACTTTTTACTATTGATAAATTTGGCAAAATAAATCACAGAAACCAAAGTTCAAGTCCTACATTGACCATGTTATAAACATCTGTGTGTGCTATTTAATTAGCATGAGTGAATGTGGATCGGCTTGATTTGCTTTTTTTCCTCAAAAAAAAATTTTAAAAAAAAAGCAGCCAAGAACCTGAGCTTGTCATCAAATGACATGATTTTAGGATACAAATCTTTAGTGGAGGTGACACATTCATGAGATTTATGATAATCTGTACAGGCTGACAACACTTAAAGTCAGCAGACACTGATTGTGATATATAGATCCTTATGATCTAAGCTACTTATATCCAAATTTAGGTTCATTATCGAAGCACATTGCATTTGTCTCTAAAACACTGCTTAGATTAATGGGAAATCATAGAAATGTGAACATTTGCTCCTAGTACTTCATAATGAAGTGGAAAAAGTGTCCCTTGTCTGAAGCTGTTACCACAGGGTCCTTTAGCTGTGTTCTTTGAAGTCCTAAAAATGTTGATTATCTTGTGTACTGACTGAACATTTCAATTTAAAGTCTTTCTGTGGAGGACTTCCTCCTGGTCTGGAAGTGGAAACATTGATGTATGTTGAGAAAAAGAGTTCTCACAGTGTTTCCTGCCTCTCTTGCAGCTACAGCTTACAGAGATCATATTCTCTTCTTTGGGCTTTATGTGCTGCTTAGAAGCTGTGAGAGACTGGGGTAGCCCCTCGAACAAGTGCCCCAGTACTCAGCCAGACCAGCCTTAACCTCCTAATCCCATCAGCCCTGACCATCATATCTTCATAGTTTGGTGAGAGGAGAACAAATGTTTTTCTGCTTAGTCAAAAACGTTGTGTCCTTCTGCTTCCTTTTTTTTGTAGAAGAAAATGCTGGCAGGGGAGGGAGGTAGGATGGGGACTGCAAGCCTCAGAAACAAGTGCAACCAGAGGAGTTTGCATTGCACTTTTCAGTATTGTAGTGGTAAATGAATTACATTAATTGCACAGACCTAATGGCACCCAACTGAAGGGCTTTGGTTGTCAAATTGGCGTTGAATAAAAAGTGATCTTAGGTTCTTACATACCCCTTTGAGGTGTTGGCCTGGGGAGCACAGTGATTAGCGATATGGTCATCAAATTTGAGGCTCGGAATCACGTTTTCATTTATTCTTCAGATGCTGGGCTGATCTGGAAATAATCAACATTTCTGGAAACCAGGCAGTGACTTCGGGGCAAGGAACTTGCTGACTCATTTCTGGGTAACTCATGTTCACCCTTGTGTCACATCCAGCTCCCCAGGAAGGAGTGGTGGTGTGGTGGTGGTGCTGCACGGGCAGGAGCTGACAGTGGAGAGTTGAGATTGCAGCAGGGAGAGGTACTGAACTCTTGGCAAGGAAGCTGGTGGTACATGCAGCTTTGGCATAGCCAGGGCGGTCTGCGAGCGAGGATGGGCTCCATACGTGCTAGACAAAAGGGATGGCGGGTGGCCAGGGGCTCTGCAAGGCAGCAGCGTGTGCTTGTTGTTGGGGGTGAGTGTCCTTGGCACAGAGCTGGAGGGGCCCTGCCATTGTCAGCCTCCTCTTGATTGCTCTGCGGGCCTGGAGGGGGATCTGTTGTGTGTTTTGTTTGTCATCTTTTGTTTGCAACTTGAAGCAATCGGCAGAGGGTAATTGCGTTGTTTGTTTCTGACAGCCCTAGCAGAGCATCCTCTGTTGTTTGTCAGGCCTTACTGGCTGTGTGGATGAGAACCTGCAGAGGAAGGACAAGACAGCCAAGGATCCCTTTGTCCAGTGCATCCACAGCCCAGCAGTGGGCCTGGCCCAAGGGAGCTGGGACAATGTCTGACCCTGGCTGTGCCATCTGCCAAAGCATCGCTCTGCAACCAGAGCTGGCTCCTTCCCCTGAGACCACCTTGCTGGGTGATCACTGGGAATGGCAGCAGGGGATCCTGTCAGCTGGGTGCAGGCCAACCCGAGCTGCTGCGGGAGGTGCCAGAGCACCAGATGATCAGCAGCCCAGCGAGGACGCAGGTCCCCACCCCAGTGTCACCACCGAACATATCATAGCATGAGATCAAAACTGCAGGAGGTGAAGCTGAGGCCCAGCTCTGGGTGACCTTTCAGGGCTGAGCCTTTGCAGGGGCTCTGCCCATCCCTCACTTTATAAGCAGACAAGGGACACATTCCTGCTGCGAGTAGCTTTTAGGGAAGAAAGCACCACGGAAAAAGCCAACACTTCCATTAAGCCAAATAGCATGCACTGGCACCCTGGGCCTGCTGTGGGACCACATCATCCTGCTGCATGGCCCTGGAGTGCTACAGCCCTGCCTGAAATGTCAGAGATCCCGAGGTCACCATCTATGGCCAAAAAAATCCATCTCCTGAACATCTCTTGGTTGCTGACAAGGAGGAGAGCTGCCAGCCTGTCGGGCATTGCGTGGTGGAAAGCTCGTGCCAGATTGCTGCGTGTGTCTGCAGACAGAGCCCACTGCAGCCGGGGCTGGGGCTGGGGCTGGCTGTATCAATTGGCAGAGATCCGTATCTCAGGCTCATGTGGGAAGTGTGCTGACCCACAACAGGGTTGAAATCAGTCATGCCCTGAGAAGTACAAGCTACTTTCCAGTTTGCAAGCAGCAAGGGTCGCCTTGGTGGTTTGCACCTCTCTGATTATTTTTAAAAACATTTTGATACACTGCCAGTTTTAAAGAGAAGTGGTTTCCGTCTGCTGCCTGCTCTTTTTAACAACAGGATTTTCAATGTGTTGATGTATAAATGATTTGCATTTTGATTTAATGTTTTTTTTTCTCTCCTTTCTTCCACCTTGATTTTGCCTCGCCTGTTTGGCACAGGACAGTGCAGGTTTGTGCCACACACATGGCCTTTGTGGCTTTTGCTCTGCACGGAAGGCGTGAGGAGCATTGCTGACTTGCCAGTTGAGGGAGTTCTTGGGCACTGCTAAGTTAATCAAGGACTGTGCAGGTCTGGTCCTGTTCACATCACCTGGTCACAAAGACCAAAGCTAATTCAGAGAGACTAGGGAGTAACATACCCATCATCTGCAGCACTTGGAATTTCCTTTTGAACTTAATTTTCCTGCCATAGGGCTGAATACTTTTTTCTTTTTTTTCCTTCCTTTTTCTTGTTGTTTTGGGGTTTTTTGTTTGTTTGTTTGTTTTTCTTTTCTTTTTTTCTTTTTTTTTTCTGGAGTGCTTCTCTCCATCTCATAAAAATCAGCTGTGAAGATCTGAGCTTTGTAGTCTTTCTGTGTCACTGCTGTGTGACACAATAAGGTGACTTGAAGTTTTCCCATTGCCGCCTTCTCCATAGAAAGGCTGAGGATGCTCTGGTTTTACTTAAAAACAGATTTTACTGTGTCTCTCTCACCTTAAAGTGTTTAAACTGGTGCATTTCTATGGATGTCCCTTCTCTGAAGTGCTAATTTAGAGTTAAAGCTGCATAAGTGTAACAATAAAGACATGCTAGATTACAGAATTTATACTTAAGGTCCCATCCACAGAAGTCACATCTCTCCTTTCTCCTGTGTCTTCTGTATGAATTTAGCAATTTTCTAGCCTCAGGGACTAGAAAAATGTAATTTGTATGCAGACAACAATAGGAAGCCTTACTGCCTTCCTTTATGTGTATGTTTTTTTAACTTTAAAAACCCCTCAGGCATTCTCTGGGGATAAAGAGAAGCCGCATCTTTCATAGAGTATATTAAGAAAGTACCTGATCACAACTAATACTAGGTTTGTAATTTAACTGTTTATTTTTAGTGAACTAGGTAAAAAAGTTAAAATGTAAAAGAAGAAAAATAGTAATTGCTGTGATATATGAAATTATATGATTTAAAAACAATTAGAGTGCATGCGAGATTTGAACTATTAAATGCAAATTCCAAGATGCATTAGTGGTAATAAAGCAGAATGTATTGGAGAAAAAAATTATATTATTACTGATAAACTTATATTTTCACTGATACAACATAATCTAATTACTTTAGACTTACTTTAAATATCTATGGAGATTTTTATATTCCTAATTTTGTTGTGGAAAAAGTCACGCTTCTGGCAGTCTGTGTTTAAACTCGACAGAGACAAACCAAGAACCAGTGCTCTGAACCTCTTGAGCTTTTGAAGCATTACCTCTATAAGAAAGGGGCAAACTGGTTTTGAAACTTTCAAAATGTTGAGGAATATTAAGAATCTACTTTGGTTTAAAATCCTGGAGAGTGGCAATACTGACAATGGGGTTTTTTACTGGTTTAATTCTATTTCCACATTGTCTGGATCATGTTTTGAAGTTTCCAGGAGCTGAAAACACTGTGAAACAATTTTTTTTCCCTTGTGGTTATGATTGTGTTTAAATTGTAGATTAAAAAAAAAAAAAAAAGAAAAAGAAAATCAAACAAACCCCAAACCAAAAATTTTGCAGATTTTCCTCAAGATACAGACTTCATCTTGGCTGAAATCGGCTTTGTCTTGACTGAAGTTGTTTTGATGTTGCATTTCTGCAACTTCTTTTCTGGTTTCAATGCTTTTTGAGTCTGAAAGCTTGTGGGAACAGCTGATTCCTAGCCCCAAGGATGCAGGTTCAATCCCTGTATGGAGTTCATTTAGGAGCTGGACTCAATGACCCTTATGGGTCCCTTTCAAATCAAAATATTCTGTAATAACTGATATTTTTGTATACAAATTCTAATTTAATGCCAGTCCTTGTATCCTTGCAGTCTGTCATCATGTTTCCTTCTGCCTGGGTGTGCTTTCGGAACTTCCTTGTATCTTTGAGGAGGGGCTGATGATTGAAGATATACATAGCTCTGAAGACCTTTTGTAATGCCATTAAAGCTTTGTTTTCTTTTGATAAAAACTTCACTTTGGTACAAAAGCAACCTGTTCAGACATAATTGAGGAAACTTCTACTAAGCATCTCAATGAGAAGTCATGAGGCCTGGAAAGATGGCTTTTGAAATAATTGAATGCTTGCTATTGTACAAACTCATCACTGTGCTTGATGACATCAGAAAGAGCTTTATTTTGTAATGGAGCTCAGAGTTTGCAAGGAGAAGGTACGGATGAGCAAAGGAGAATGGCTGGGACTTACCCAGAGAAGTGAGCAGAGCCCAATGCAAATTATCTTAAAGAGAAAGGGCTCAAATCTGTCCTTTTGCTTCACCTCCACTTCACTGCTGGTCTTTTTCCATTACTACTCTTTTATCACTTTAAAATTATTACAAGTTTCAGAATCTGCTATAAAGCAATATTATCCTACTGGTTATTGCTAGGTTAAATAACAAAAGAGAAAGAAAAAGACAAACTTTACTTAAATCTAAGTTCTTAAGTTTACTTAAATCTAAGTTCTACACCCACTTGTAACCTTTTGACTAATAACATAACTTCTGAAAAATCCTGCAGTGTGCAAGTGCCTCCATGCCACCCCACACACAATGCTGGGGTAGTCCAACTTCTCAACTCTCTGCAGGTAATTTTGTCCAGTCTTCAAAAACACTTCAGCTTTTTGCTGAGATCTTGGTGAGAAGTCAAGTTCAGAAATTAGTCTGGAAAGAGTTGAGAGTGACGTAAAATGGGCAAAGTTGCATGTCAACTGTCCAGTTTCTTCTGAAGGAGCAAGTTAGAGCAGCATTATGCTCATTGTACATTCACTGCCAAGGAAGCAGGATGGACCTCCTCAGTCATCACCTGCAAGTTCTCACTTCTCTTTCTTACAACTTCTTCAACAAACACGTTTTCTTTGTTGTAGTAACTGGTCTAGCACAAGAACAGTAAGGTTTCCCCATACCTGTCAGTTACCTTTAAATTAATAGGTGGATGTTAGACAGACAACATAAGGACATTAATTTGAGGAGATTTCTAATATCTGTTTGAACTACATCATATTTTTCAGGTGTGTTTGATTTAAAGCTTAAAGGAGAAAAAACAAACACATTTTCAGATGATCACTTTTCCTGTTGTGAGGTGCAATAAATTAATTCAGGTCTATCCTTAATCATTTTGTCTATTGCCTGGCAGAAAAAAAAGAAAGGGCAAACACAACACCTAACTAAAGTGTTGCCTCTTCACCCTGGCTTTCACTAGTGGCTTCTACCTCCTCAAATAGCATATCACCACACAGTCAGTTGAAGTAGGATTTGGCACATCCAAGGGAGCAGAAACATCTGCTGCAGCAGTAGGATCTGCCTCCACCAGACCAGCTGGGGCTGGACTACAAAACCTCCATGGGCAACAGATCTGAGGTAGAGCCTAGATCTGACCCCCTAACTCTAAATGGGGGACAGAGGGGAGCACATGGCCAGAGGAATCTTAAAACCATGATAAATTAGCAAATGAAGAATACTATGAAAGTGAACATTGGTAATCTGGTCCTGTTTACTGGGTATTATCCAAAAGCACCTTCCCTCAGCTGCTAGCCATAGCATGGTGTCGTGCCTTTACAAGCTAAATTAAAGAGCCCTCTACTGCTAAAAATCTACTTGACAAGGTGCTTAAGCTGCTGAAGTGTATAGAAGATAATAAGGTCAATTTGTCTAGCTAAAGTAATACTCCTCCCTGCAGAGGCTCAGGTCAGATTAAAGGCTGTCGTGATTTTGTAGCAACTCTGGTTGAGGAAGAGAAATAAAATGTATGTCATAAGGTGCATTTATATTGATATACCTGCACTTGCATGTGATATCTTCCTGATACATCTGTCTGTGACAAACAAGGCTCCTCCCTGGCATGGTTATTGCTTCCAGGTTTAGAACAGGCTTTACAGGAATGGAGATGAGACCTGGCTGCATGGACTGTTCTACACATCACATTGAAGGACATCGACTAGTTGGAGTAAGTCCAGAGGAGGGACACCAAGTTGATTAGAGTGATGGAGAAGCTCACCTATGAGGAAAGGCTAAAAGAATTGGGTTTGTTCAGCCTGGAGAAGAGGAGGCTTCCGGGTTACCAAATTGCAGCCCTCCAGTACCTGAAGGGAGCCTACAAGAAAGATGGAGAGGGACTTTTTACAAGGACACGTAGTGACAGGACAAGGGGTGCTGGCTTTTAAGTGAAAGAGGGTAGATTTAGATTAGATGTCAGCAAAAAATCTTTACTGTGAGGGTAGTGAGGCACTGGAGCAGGTTACCCAGAGAAGTTGTGGATGCCCCATCCTTGGTAGTGTCCAAGGCTGGGTTGGATGGAGCTCTGAGCAACCTGGTCTAGTGAAAGGTGTCCCTGTCCATGGCAGGGGATTGGAACTAGATGATCTTTAAAGTCCCTTCCAACCCAGGCCATTCGATGATCCTATGATTCTATGTCACCATCTGTCTCTAGGTGATTTTGCTATTGGGTTTTGTTTTCTTTTTCCCTACATCCTTGTAACAAAATGGCCTCAAACGACAGTGAAATAACTTCTATTAAAACTATGCAACAGCATAGCACAGTGTCGGTTTCAGGATGCTCTTTTTTTGTAAAAGCAAATCACCCAAACTAGCACCATCAGTCAAGACTTAGGGTGTGCTGGGGCCTTATTTCAGCTTGCCAGTGCTGATAGACAATGCATTTGCCATTTGTAGTCACTTAATCTACTCAGGGCCAGGCTGTTGCCCCTCTTGTGCTTTAAGTTATGCCACCAGAGTTCAAAAGCCATGCTTTTGACAAAATAGCTTAAACCAATGCTGCTGTGGTTACATTACAAATCTGCTGCCTCCGAAACGTAGTGGTTGGTACCCTCACTCGAGGCAAAATAAAAGGAAACCTGTCACCTGCCACCATGGGTGCTTAAGGCAAAGAGTTTAACTTAAAGCAGGAATAAAAGCAAAACACATTCCCAGTAATGTCTCCCAGGAGTTGTGTCTGTACCTATTGAGGCTCAGGGGCTGCTGCTGTCAGGTGGAGACCGAGGAAAGCAGCTGAGACAGAGCTCCCAGGCTGCCTCATGTCTGCTAGGGGCTGTCAGACTGCTTTAGCTCTTTTAGTAACACATTACAGTTTAAAGCTTCTCGCTTGTGCCTTTTAAATGTCATATCTGAAATCCTCTGCCCACTCACTGGAAGCAATCTCAGTGGCTTCAATAGACAATTGTGATGGCAGATTTCGAGGTGACCATATGCGGTCTCTGTATCTGCACTTCTGTCTTTGCTGCTTTTGTCAATGCCTGTACACAGAAGATATGAAGGGCAGCACCTGACTGCAGTATTTCACAAGGACACATGAAAACAGTTAAATACATCTCAAAAAATATTTCTCCTTTTGTCCAAGAGGATGCGAGAATTGCAGACAAAGGTAAATCCATAGAAATGCAGGTGACTAACCAGTTCCTAAAAATATGACTAGCTTCAGTCAAAATATGGTGTCAATGACAGAGCTGTGTGAAGGTTGTATCTGATGGATGTGAACCACACTGTGCAGGACAGGAGGAGGACATGGGAGAGAATCCAAAGGAAGCCTCTCGATGTTGTTCACGAACCTGGTACATGTCCTAAATGGTGTCTGCCTTCACATTCCTCTTCCATCTCTTTTTCATGAGAGGATAAACTGTTTTAAACAGCACAAAAGCTACAGTGGTCCTGAGGTGAGTTTGAAGAGACAGCCCAAGGACAGATGTTTTCAGGTGTGCCATCCCAGTGGTGACTTCCCTGAAATGTGACTGAGTGATGGTGCAGTCTGCCTCATCCACTCCAAAATTAGTGAATGGTGAAGGAGCACTGCAACCAGTGAAACAAAGCCCAGAAGGAAACCCAAGAATACCTTAAATTGGGTTCAATTTTTTTCCTCTTATCAAGTTGAACCATTCTTAGCACACAAATGTGGATGTGTCCTTGCATTTAGAACTCACTTAAATTTATCTGTGGTTGTGACCATGGGTTTCCAAGAACACAGAAAAGCAACTTCTACCATGCAGTTAACTTTTGAAACCATGTATGAGAAGCATCCCCCAAAAGAGAAGTCTCAGCACCAATATGCCCTGATTCCTTTGTTTCCTGTAAGAAATCTGTAAAATCTGTAAAAGCCAGTGATAGTTAGGAGGCTGATTGGATCTGATATGCCTTCAGGATAAACCTGAGGCCACTGATGTCTTGATTGAGTAGCCCCATCACTGTACATCAATGGTGTTTGGAGAATTCATTTTGCTTTTGCCTTTTAAGTCACTTAAGTGGCTTAAGCTAAATTGCTTCTCTGATGCCCTCTGTAGACAGTGAGGAGCCTGAGAATCTTTGGAAAACCTTCCAGCCCTGTCCTTCACTCTGCTTTTCTGCACATGCATCTAATGGCCTTGTCCCCTGAACAGATAGTTTGTGGCTGAACCTTGAAGTCATTTCCTATTTAACTCTGGAAAACCTTTTGAGGGATAAGGAGATACGAAGAACACAAGAGTGACACTATTACATGTGTATATGTGACAATTTAAAAATTCCAGCTGTATAGTATATAAAGTATATTAAAAGTATATAAAGTATATAAAGCGGACTTCCTTCAGAAAGTTCAATGTTCCTTCTTCCCTTAATGAGAAGTGTCCACTTTCCCTTTTCTCTCAACTCTTCATTGAAAGCTCCCAAGCAAAAATCAGAAGCATGGCATTTCCCCTCATATGCACAGAGAGCAGTGAGAGCCTCCAGGCTTGCTGAGAGAATCTAAGGTGTCTGGACTTGAGCCCTTACTTCAGCAGAAAAAAAGGAGAGCAAGGGGAGGCTGAGGAATCCAGTCATCAAGTAAATAAGAACTCGACACTTAGTCTGCACAATGCTAAACATAAAGGAAGTTTTCTATAGTTCACTGATGCATTCAGACTTTGAGGATAAGCAAAAATTTGGTCTAATAACCTTCAGAACAGAAATATAGCATCTATTTCAGGTTGACACTATTAAGCTGCTGTTGTTTTTGTATCGGCCAAACAAATAACCGTGTCCTGAGAGAGGAATCATTGTGTTCAGAAGGTATTTATTTTTTACTGTGGAAATATTTAAACATGCACTGTTTATTTCTCTCTTAAACTGCAAGTGCATTTTGCCTTCCCAGCTAAAAATTTTCCACGTGACATTGTCATTTAGCACTTCCAGCAGTGTTGGTAATACAGTACATCTGTCTTGAACAGGATTAAAATTTGGTTTTACACCTCAGTCCCCTCTTAAATCTTTAACAATAACAAAATCACAAATTCTGGGCAGAATACAAATGCATTTATATTTTCTAAACATTCAAGATGTTTCATGGCTCCCTAAAAACCCAGCATGAGAGAAAGAACCTTGTCAAGAGATAATAAAGCACCCATCTTGAATTAATTCTGATCTAATCAAACCTAATTTGATCTGATCTAATCTAATCTCATGTCTGTCCAACCAGTAGGACTTTGTTATCTACAGACATGATGCTCACACAATGGATTGGGAAGTTACTCCCTGCTTTAGACGTGGGTATTTTAATAGCTGGGCTGGTTAGTCCTCAAACTTTGGTTTCATGGGGTTATGCCATGGAAAGGGAGGCAGATTGCTCTAGTGCTGGTACAAAGTGTTTGCATCATGTCTAGAAGCAGCAGGTATGGTTCTTTTAGGTGATTCACTCCTCTGCAGAGAGTGAGAATAATTTTAACATTAACAGCTGGGCTGGTCTAAGGAAAATAGCAAGGGTAGGCAATTTGTGTTGCTAGCTCAAGTGATAGTTGGAAAAAAGGGATAACCCTTCAGAAACATTGCGTTTTTTAATATTATTTTCTTTCAAGTCTATTCTTTCCAGCTGTCTTAATTGCTCTAGTAAAAATCATTATTTACCCCTGGAAAGCTCTCCTTGCTGTTGTGGTTTCTCCATTCCTCATCTCTAAAGAGCTGACAAGTCAGAGAGATATGTCAAGTCACTGAGGGGACATGACAAACCTACAGGGACACCATCTTCATGCTCAAAGCAAGCAGGTTCTGGTTAAATACTGTGTGGACATCATGATGACTACCACACATATGCTGCGAAGCAGCAGGAGGCACCCAGGGGTCCTGCATTTCCTACTGGATTTCCACTTTGCTATGGGAAAGCACAGAAAGAGGATTCTTTATCCCAGATTTTACCTGACTCACAGCCAATCATATGTGTAAATGCTTTGCTGAGGTGTTCTTTGTGAAGGCTCTTTGCTGACCCGAACCTGTGGAGTCCTAATCCTTCTGTGCAATAACGTAAGCGAGGGTCTTCAGCACGTGTTGCAGTCTGTGCAGACGCCTTGTCTGCGTGCATCTGAGTCAAGAAACAGCGGCAGGGAAAATCCCTGGGACGGGAACTCGGTCATCTGTGCTGCTACCTGGTCCAAGCAGGCAGCAGCCCTCCCAGCGGGTCGCAGGCAGTGCTTGGGAGCCAGGATGGGCCATTCCCAGTGACCAGACCGGAGGCAGGTTTTGGAAAAGGAGAGCAGCCGGTAGCATAGACACAGGCCATACTGTGCTGGCTGGCCTCGGTGGCCAAAAGCAGTCCCTGGCAGGTTGAATTTAAAGCTGTATAGGTGCAGGTTTGATTTAAATCTGTACAGGTACGGCTTTAAAGCTGAAATGTCTTTGGGTGACAGTGGGATGGCAAATAGTGTCCTCGTGCCAAATGTTGGTGGGTGTTTAATATACACTTTGGGCACATGCTGTGACTGGGGAAGATCGCCTACTGATGTTGTGTGAGTGCTCCTGATTCCTGCAGTGCTGTGGTGCGGGATGAGCACGACCGAGGAGAATCACAAGTGTAAAGTGCTTTAAAGATCACACTCCAGCAACTCTTACCAGAAAAATACTCTTGATTTGAAGTGTGATTTTTTTAAACAGCAGTTCTATATACCAAAAGCCTTTTGTAGATGCAGTTACACTAAGGAAAAAGTAAAAGATGACCAGTACAGCTTCTTTAGTTAGGGATGTCCCTGTGAGCTACACTGTCAGAAACCTGGTGCTGTAGGCAGAAACAGTTCCTCAGGTGGAGGGCACAGCCAATGTTACCTGGTCTTTGTCTTCTAGTGCAAATTTATCCACCCTTTGCAGCACTACTGAATTTTTGGTTATAAACCATTTTTACATCAATTCCCATGGGCAGTTGCAAAGAGTTTTCTGTTCCCAAACTGGTGTCAATTCCAGTGACCCTTCCTGCCAACAGCAGTGATGGATCTGGTCTGAGCACCCACAGGTGTTGAGGACTGCCTCCTGCCTCTCCATACCTTATCTCATGACCATTGCCACTTGGCCACATGGTGCTATCCCTCTTCCCTGGTGGACAGGATCAAATCCCTCACTAAGCCTGCCCCAGGCGGTCAGTTACTCTGAGTTTGCATTGCAGCAAAATTACATTGCTTGATTTTTCACTCTAAACTCAGGAATAATAATTATTCTGAAATCGGCCTGGAGTGAAGACAAGTAAACCGAGTTTAGAATACTTCATAAAGAGAATTTAAGGCAGGCAGCTTAGAAGTCTCAATAAGATGCCTAACATCAAGTAGACAAATGCCTCTCCTTCTCCAAGGAAATCCTGTGTGCTGTGGAAGAACTTCTGGAAATGCACCATATGTAGTATAAGAAAGGAAAAAGTCAGATCTGAAGTGAAACAGTGAATGACTGGTACCATATTCTATTATAGATTGCATAGGGTTTACTATGCAAGCAGCATCCATCTGCACACATATACACTCCCTTGTGCCTCTGGTATTAGCAGTAGAAATTCACACGTGCACACATATTTATAGTACAAAGCACATGGGCCTTAAGAGGAAAACTTGTCTCTAAGCAAATTGGGCAGTGTTTGGATTGCACATTAAGAGTGCTGTAGGGCCATCAGTAGATAGCTGGTCCCAGGAAGAAAAATAACACATCCATTATATTTCCTGTTTCTGAAAGGAGGAACTGATACCCCAGTGCCAACACCCCACTGCCCCAAGCTGGCAAATGTCTGTGTGTGTGCAGGAGATAGGGCACAGCAGGGAACTGCAATGCTGGCACTTAGTGGATTGCATGTCAGTGCATCCTCTCAGTGGGCTCTGCAAGCCCATCAAGGGCACAGATAGAAGAGAGGGGATTTACCACTTACTGAGAAGCCGTGGGAGCAAAATGCAGCTGCATGAATGCTTTTTTCCTTTGCAATAGACATGGTGTTTGAAGAGTCTCAAGAGCAAAGGGTAACGGGAACCATTACCCATGTAAAGTGTTCGCCCTGTAGTGTAACAAAACTTTTCAGAGAAGATTAGTTCAAGTGATTTGGGCAGAATACTTTTTTCCTACATGCTCTCTGTATAAGGGATGAAAGATTGGTCTGTGTTTGCCCCCAGGTTAGGACTCCACTATACCAGCAGACTGGCAGATTCCCAACAGAAAGATACTCCCCATCTTGGAGAACTTGTGATCTGAAAGTCAGCCTAGAAGCTCTGAACAGAGACACAGGTCCATCAAACAGTCAGAAACAGTGGGGTGTTTCTGGCTGGTGCTCAGACAGCAGACCTAATGAAAAACGAGGGGTTGGGAATAACATTGTTGCTTTTTGATGTAGTTTTGTGGAAATGCATCGGAGCAAAGGCTGAGTGAAGGGAATTAATTAAACTGGTCACACTTGTGTGGGATGCAAGGGACAAATCTCAGTGATTAAAGGGTTACAAGCCCCAGGGCAGGTGATGACATGTCTGTTGTGTGGTGGTCTCAAAGCTGGGCTGGATTTGTTTCTAGCATTTAATGTGGCTAAATGTATCCTTGAACTGGGCCTGGTGAAGGAAGATGGCTCTTGAATAAGAGCCATCACCTTTGACATCAAGTCCTGGCCACAAAAATCTGTCAACAAAACAGCAAATTAGCGAAGGCTTAGCTACTACCTAGTCCAAAGAAGGCTGCGTGGCTACAGGCAGGTCATGCAGAGAACTGAACAAGCTGCACAAGCCTCTGCCTGGCAGGGCTGCAGCGCTGCAAGTACAGCCAGCTGCACTTGCTCTCGCTTTTCCTGGCCATAAACACCTAAGGTCTGATTCTTCTGGCTCTGCACCCTGCATGATCACTAACACCGCTTCAAAGAGTTGTGTTAGTGGGTGTAAAATACTACCATTTAGTAAGGCATCATTTTACCACCACGTCACAGCGCTGGAAAATGAGAATCTAGGCTATGGAGCAGTGAAAACCTGAGCCCCAAGTATTCACCTCATTAGAGAATTCTTTGCTGTGTGAATGGGAAATAACAACAGCAATTCCATCTGTCCTGAAATTACACAGGCTGCCTGAGTTTGGTCTGAAATTTTAATGGAAGACCAGAGCAATAGAATAGAAAAATATTAAATTAATATGCAGTGCTAGTGGATTTGGAGCAGGGGCTGAATTTTACTCCCCATTTTCCTGCTTTTATGTGAAACTTCAAGCAACATCTTCTGTACTGCATTTAAAATAATTTGTATAAATATATAATAGATGCATGGACAAACACATGTATGTAGGTAGTGTAAATACATATTTGGAAATGACAGTATTCTCAATATGTTTTCCAGGGAAATTCTGTTTGTTCGAAAAAAAATATTTTGCCCTTTCTTGTGGATTCTCACACTCCCTGTAAGTGTCTTGCCTGTGGAAGGTAAGTACTTAATTTTTTTTCTTTCTTAGTTTAGTTGGGTGCTTTTTTTTTTTTTAGGTCTTCTTTGCCATAGGCCCTGAAAACAACAATAAAAAAATACTGTGGCAGTTGCTTCCGTGTGGCTTGCCAAAGGGGTGTTAAGAAATTTTTCTGGTTGTTCTGTATGTGTGAGCTGCAAAGAGGTGATAAATTGCTGAAGGAAATTAAAGCAGGGGGTTGAAGCTCAAGTTTTGTGCTGTTCTGATTCGGGCAGTCTGGATTATAGGCTGCTGGTTTTGTTAGAAATCAAAAGTTTAGTTGCTCTAAACCCAGGGGTGCTGCAAAGACAGATTAATAGATAAAAACACCATGCAGCCTCTGGTGCTCCCTGTGCTTGGTTTACTCAGGTGCTGGATAAAGAAACCACAGTATATCAGAGAGGAGCAGCTGAAGTGGTAATACTGAAGTCATAATACTTTGGACAAGCAGTCATTTCTAATTGCGGCAATTCCCAGAGCAGGGCTCTGCCGCCCTCCCCTTGCTGCTATGTGCAGGCACCCAGTCCATGTGCCCATCCCATCAGATGCTGGCTCCTCCTGTGCCACTGCTTCACTGACAGCAAAGGAGGTTGGCTATCAGCTCCAAATTTGTTTCTTGGATTCTTTCAGGGCCATTTAGCCAGCGCTGCCTCGCAGTGAACAATGTTTTGCTGTGAGTGGGGAAGTTGTGGCTGCCAGTTGTGGCTGAGAGCTGGTCACAGCTCAGCTGTTTCACTTTGCCCTACAATGGCCTCAGTGTGCCCACTCTTTCCAAAATTAAGATCTTTTTCATTTATGCATTCAGCTGTGGTGCTGGCATGAGTCCACGTGAAGAGGTTTTCTTTCTTTCCCTCCTTCCCCCAAGTTCAAGGTTATTGCAGTTTTAACTTCAGCATCATCAGCTGAACACCAGTAATGCTGGCTCTTATCTAGAGCTTTGGGTCCAAACATTTTGCAATGTTCCACGAAGGAAGGGAAGTTTTACGGACTCTGGGTTGCAGATGGGAGCACCAAGGTGTGGGGCTGTGACAGGCTGCTGCATTATTCACCAACAGGCAAGGAAGCCTGGCCAGGCTGGATGATGGCTCAGAGCAGCATGCGGCTACACTGCTAGGCAGGGCCTTCAGTTGTCACTACACCATCTTGCCTTAAACCTGCCTGAAACTTGCTTCAGCCCCAGCTCTGACACGGCCTGGGAGCTGCCCACAGCAGTGTGTGGGGTTGCACAGGCTGCTGCTGTCCTGCTCTGCTGCTCTGGCTAGCTCCTTGGCCACAGCAACGCTAGGCTGAGACTGATGTTTGCAGCCACACTTCGCACGCCGTCCCCTTTCTGCAAGCTGATTTTCTCCTTCTTCAATGGCTGTAACTTGGGAGCTGGTGAGGTGTGAGTCAGCATCTGGTGTCTGCTTTTGGGGTGAGAGCAGAAAGGCAGGGGCAGTAACACCTACAACACCCAGTGTGCCTTAGATGTCTGTAATTCCCAGAGGTCCAGATTACACATGTTTTCTTGGACTTGCTGCAATGGTGAGGACCCAAGAGGAGAGTGGGGTGTGCCTGTTGAGATCAGCTGCAAGTAGTGATACACAGGGCAGGGGCTTCCCAGGCTGATAGACTGGAGCTGCGGTGTTGATGTCCCAAGCCTGCCACTTCCTTGTGACACTATCACCGCTTGAAAGAGTTATACTTATTTGTTCATTTGTAAGGCTGTGAAAATACATACGTGTACAAACACATATCCGGGATGAGGCTGGAGTGAGATGTCAGTGCTCATCCTACAGATGTGCGTGAGGCTGAGGCACTGCCTTACCCATGTGCAGCGTGGCATGGTGTATGGCAGCACTGCCCACCAAATGCTGCTGGGCAAGGGGTCCCAGCCACTTTAGGCCAGCTTCAGCACGTGCAAAAGGATGTATTACCTGACTGCAGAGAGGCTGCATGAAAGAGGAAAGGATTGAGACTGTCCTTTGTCTCTCGTATGCCTTGGCCCCATGAAACACCCCACAGTGCTGCTGCCTGCTGAGGAGTGGGCTGAAGGCCCCTTGTAGCAGACTGTGATGTTCAGCAGGTCAGGAATTGCCCACACAGAATGTAGGCTCCAATGCAGAAGTAGGGATCTCCTCCTTTCCTCCAGGAAACTGGAGATAAAAGTGGGGGATTCTCCCTTTAACCTATTTGCTCCAAACCCTTTTGTTAAAATAAATATTGCCAGAGAAATTTGAAAAAAAAATTTGACAGAGAAATGCAGTCCGTTAAGGCAAGCCTGCAAAGCCCTTCAAAGCAGTGATGGCAAAACATTAAAACTGAAAGCAACAGCACACTGCTCTCAAATTGCATCCTTTGGCATTCACTTCTGAGCTATGGGACCCTGAGAAACACCTGCTGCTTGCAGGGAACCTGGTGGGATTGGTTGGGAATTTCTGTGAGCACAGATGGTGGCATGCTGCTCTATCTGCTACCCTAGCACTGGACACAATCATGGACAATTTTCTGGAGTCTGGGAAGACATGTTCAGCTGTGGAACATGATAGAAAGAGAAGTCAGAAAAACATGACAATGTCCAATTGGATGGCGTTGGGTGGTTCAGTGAGAGTTGGAAGTACACGGGTAACCAGTCTACTGACAAGCCAGAGCTTACATCTTGCCCGCAATGTGATTTATCTTACAGTTTCAAGCAGTAAAACAATATAACCAACATTTATTCCTTCACAGAAAGAAGGAAGAGAAGCTTTGTTTTCTCAGTAATGTGTCAGGAATATTGCCCTCTGCCCTTGCACAATGCAGTGTAAAGTTGCTTGTAATTTGTGCTGGAGGGGAGAAGTCAGCCCTCTGTCTGTGTTTCATTGAAAACTTGCACTTAAAATCCTTTTCTAGCACAGGTCCTGGCTTTGATATGCATTAGTAAACATTCATGACACCAACATTAATCCAGAGTGAGCTTATAGTCATTTGTCATATTAGACACTAAACAACAGTCACGAGGCCATGATTTGATAGTGTTATCTCAACACCTTGTGTAGAGATGCAAGGCTGATTTGGTGACATATCATCCTTGACACATGACACATAGAGACCATGCTTCAATCAACACGCCGTGCCTCTGGGCAGTGTGGTGTTACAGCCTCTGCAGGGGAATGCCACTGCCTGCAAAATCGCCTCTCCTGCAACTAGTGGTGGTGGCAGGGCTGCAGAGACTGGGGAGCAAGAAACCAAGCCTGGTATTTGAAAAATCAAATCCACCAAAATGTAAAAAGTCTCCTGCATGTTAATGATGTTTCATTATTTGCAGATATGTCTAAGCAAGAACCTTTTTTTCTTATAATCACTTATTCTGCAAATAAATTCAGGAGTAATGACCTTAGTTGCTTGGTTGGCCCTAGATCTAGCCATAAACACATCATAATTTGTATTATTTCATTTAAATCCTGCCCTAAATCACTCTGTTTGTTTAAATTCTAGTCATTCTGATTTACTTGAGCATGGCATGCCTGTGTGATGCACCTGAAAATATATGATGGTCATGAGCAATGGGTTGCAAATGAAGTTGCATCACCAGTGGGGAGATATGGTGGCCAATAAAATTTTCCAGGTATATTAAAAAAAAATAGAGTATTACCATTTGTTTAGAAGTGTAGTCAGGATGTGTTTTCTTAATCAGTAGCAATCAGGTTTTGCTGTGAGCCGGATCTGGCCTTAGCTGTCCATGGGCAAAGAAACAGCAGGTTTCATCACTGCCCCACACTCATGTCTGTCTTCCAAGAGGGAGAAGAGGTTTTGACAAACCTTTCCTGGTGTTAAGTGCAACTGGTCGTGACGTGACAGCCGGCAGAAAATACAAGTGAAAGTGCTTCTTTACAGAAAGCAGAGTTCATGCCCAAGCTCCTTCTCAATCCTGCGTTTTAGTGATGTGGATGTGGCTGCTGTATGAGGTGAGTGCTGACTTTTGGCTATACCAGTGGTAACAAAGGGTTACAGAAATGCTGAAACTCAAAAATACAAACATAAATACCAGGCCTGCGGCCCATCCACTGGGCATTTCTAATTGTCAGGTGAATGGATGAGAACTGTTGTGATAAATGTCATGTATCTTTTGCGTTGTTACACAACAGTGATAAGGAAAAAGGCAAGACAGAAAGGAGAAAGCTGGGGCTGCCTGTCTCTACTTGGGAAATAACAAGCCCTTCATTAGAAATGCCTTTTAAAATGTTATCTGGAATTTATAAATCACTCAAACCACAACAAATGGAAGGGTTAGTCTTGAAAAGACTGAGTTTTGAAGTATCATTGGTGAATATTATGTTGGTGCCAGGGCTTTACACACAGGGACACTCAGGCTCAGTGGCAGACAGGTAAAAGCTGGACAGATAAGAAAGTGCTCCCATGCTCAGCCCGTGCCACTTGCTGCTATCAAAATGGCTTTCTGTCCTTGCAGGCAGCTGTGGGCGTCAGTTCAGGGTCCCTGATATTTCATTGCCAAAATGAAAACCATACATGTATGTAAATACTGGATTGCTCAGAATGCCATTGCCGAGGGGCCAGAATACTAACGTAAGGTGGGATTGATAGCAGTTTAATTTTCCAGGTTGCAAACTGTGGTGGGAAAGGCTTGCACACAATTCCCATCTTTCCTAATGCCTCCATAAAGAGGCATACAACAATAAACTTCCTAAATCGCCCCAGAGGCACTTACAGGAGCTAACAAATCCTCAAGGATTTATAGTGCAATATTCAGGCAGGAGAGTTTGCAGAAACAACATTGATCCTGCTAGGAGAGTTAAATTAGGACTTTGGTCCTATCTCATTATTTACTTCCATAAGAAAACTTGCACACATGATGTAATTTTTCTACCTTTGTGGCCATTTGAGGGAGGATCTTCTAATGTCTCCTTTAATGTCTCTTGCCAACTCAGGGTGGCAAAAATGACCCCATGGCATGTCATTAGCTCTGGCCATAGCTTGGTGTGTGTATGCAGGCTTTGGTTAGGTACAGAGACTGGTAAATGACAGCACTTTTGCAAGCACTGTGCTCCTGTGTACAAGACGTGGGAGTCACTGTGGGTTACTGCTGAAATTTGCGGTGTCATGGGTAGTATGTAGGCATTCTTCAAAGCCTCGTGCACCCAGGAAAGTTTCAATGGTTTAATTTAAAACAAGTTTCGCACTGGGGAAAACTGTACAAGTACTTGGTTTCACTTTAAACACAATTTATTTTCATGTCATCTCTTGGGGAGAGGTTTTTTTCTTTTTGTACCAAAATAAGTGGAACAAAATGAAAGGTGTTCGATACACCTACTACAAGCGAGGCCAAATGCCCTGGCACAGGTGTTGGGTCCCTCTATTTGCATAGAGACGTTGTTTTTCTTGAAAGCCTGTCAGTAAGTGTGATCAGAGAGGAGTGCCAGACACATCCAGACACATTCTAACATCACAGTGTGAAGGATTTGTGTTTGGGAGCCAGAGCTAAGGCCACTGGAAAAGGAAGAGCAAAGAACAGAGGAGTTCTCTTAGCTGCACCTAATTCTCAGAATGTGCAAAAGGTCTTGGTCAAAGACACTGATTGTCTGTTTCCAGCTTGGGCCCCTTAAATTAAACCTTCTCCTTTTTGTGTCCAGACTGTTTGTTTCCCTCTTGCCTAGCTCTCAGCCATGAAGCTTTGACTCGGCAATACAATATTGCCAGGCTGCTGCTGCTGTGGGAAGAATGAACCACACTAAAAGGATGGACACATTTATGAGGAAAGCCTCAAGTACTTCCCACATAGGTAATCATCTATTCCCATGTCCAGTATTGTCTTAGCTGTAGTTTCAGCACTTCCCACTTAAGAAGATAAATTAATGGATGTGCAAAACATCACACAGTGAGTTAAGAACTTCCACCCAGTCAGAGGTTTGTCCCTCTAAATTTTGACCTTGTGTTCAAGCCAGTGTCTTTGTAATACATATTTTAAAAATATACGGGCTAGCATCTTGCATCTTTATTAATATATTGAGAGTCATTCTACAACATACACAGTAATTACTTTTCAGCAAGGTCCTAGACACATGAAAGATTTTTGGAAAAAACAACCCTTTTCACTGATGGTAAGTTTCAAAAAAAATAAAGCTGACTTATTACTTGAAGGATAGAAAAGGCCATGAAACAGGTATTTTTACTCATCAAAAGAGAAAATGTTTAGCTTTTAGATGTGCAGAGACGCTAAATCAACTATCACAAATGTGTGCTGGTGCTGCAGCCAACACCACTTAATTATCAGTTCTACAGGAAAATTAGGTGAGAAAATTACTTGTCTTTTTATATTTATTTTATTTATAAAAGAATCCAAAGACAATGAAAATTCTCTCACTACAGCATGTTAGACAAAGATGGCTTGTCTGTCTTTTCCTTCTCCCTTGGTGATACAGATTGATAAATCCCTGCAGTGTACACAATTAAATTTGTGTTACTGTTTTTCAAAGTTGGGGTTTTTTTCTGCAGTGTTGAAGGAAGCTGTTTTGGTAGACATGAAGCAGGCTTATCTTTTATAGGGTCTTAGATTAGAAATATTTGAGATATGGAGACAAGAACCCTATTTGATCTGATACATTGCCCTTCTTTGCAATGTGTGTGCCATTGTTTTTGTGTGTTGATATTTGCATAAGTATCTTGCTTCTTTCTTCCTCATAAATTATTTGGTTCAGTAAGCAACATCTAGGCATGAAGATAGTGGTCATATTAACATGGCTTGATGTGTCCTCTGACATCCCAGCCTGATTGTTTCTTCCCCATGTAAGGGCAGAAATCAGCAGCCACAGCTGGAGGGAAGAGGAGGGCAGAGCCATGGAATGGGACTCCAGCAATATCACAAGCCTGTTTTGTGGTCAAATATTTTGTATCATGAAATCACAGCCCCATGGAGCATGGAAACAACAGGAGATGCTCAGCATTTTCAAGACTAGTACTGAATTTTATCAATGATTTGATTTGGACTATGCTAACCCTGGAGCACACAAGAAAAATTCCACACTTTGAAGATTACTTAATATGTGATTAACTTTGTGTTCCAGATGAGGCCTGAATTCCTTCATGCCTGGGTGTATAGTAAAACAGGAATCTGCACAGACACAGAGTCTGTGTTTGGTCTATGATCAGTCCCGTGTGGGTGTCCTCTCTGCCCCAATGGATGGAGGTCGCCCCAAACCCACTGAACGCTTTTGTGCTAGCAAGACTGGCTTTCTCCATAAGGAACTCTAGCAGACAGGATTTACTCTATTTTGTGTTTAAAAAAGGTAACTTAGATGGCAATGGAAGAATTGTCTCAGCCTGAAAAGGTACTGAAGCAGTTGGGGATGAATGATTCCATGGGTGGTTTTTTTCTCCCAACAGCAAATTGGACTGAAGCAGCACTTTCTTCCCCTCTGGCTGCTTGGTCCTGCCCTGCAGCAGCTCCTAGTTATGACTGAGCAGGGCTTTCATCACCCAGGAGTCCATTGCCCCTAAGGGTAATCTTTATCTTGCTTTTGCTTTGCTATATGTGAGCTGGATTTGTTTCTCCACCACAAGTGTATCCTTCTTTCCAAAGCCTTTTTTAGAGTCACTGAGTTGATTGTCGGTTTATTGGTGCATTCCATTTGCCTTCAGCTGGCAGATTTCTTCCAGCTCGTATCTACTAACCATAAGAAAGCTAATTATGTATAGATCATGTATAGGTGACAAACAAAGTCTGCTGCTGTGTAAATTCCTTTTTACTGGAAAATCAGTAAGAAACTTGAAAATTCTGGCCATCTGCATCACTTTCTGAGAGGCAGGTAAGGCATAGCAAGGTAATCTGAAGATTAAAAAGCCAGGGAGTTGACTGACTTTAAAATTACAGTTACAGTTATGGTGTATCAAAGTGAATCTGTGTTAAAAGTGGTCTATGATGGAAATCCCTTCCCTTGGCCTGTTGAATGCAAGTGTATCTCAGGATATGAATTCTTCTCCAGATGAATTAAGGGAAGGTAGAAAAGCAGGAAGACAAATAATTTTCTCAACATTAGAGTAAGAAATGAATCATCAGGAACTAAACTGCTTTGGATTTTGTCTCTGGTGCCCATCACCATGAGCCAGTGTAGGTGCTGCACCTGAATATGGCAAGAAAAATCCAAGCTCAAAAAATCTTACCACACGTGTATGATGGAAGATGAAAGAAAAGAGAAGGGTGATCTTGAGAGGGGACAGTCACCTATGTCTTAGCAGTCAGCAAGTTTCCATCAAGTATATCATCCTACACCAGCAGCAACTGCCTGTTCACCAGTGGGAAAGGGAGAGTGCCCCTGGGAGAGTGTGGCATTTCAAGGCAAGAAGATCACAGGCAGTGTCCTTTCAGGAGTGGGTTTGGTGTTTCCTTGAGTTAAATAGGAATATGTGGTGATCACATATTTTCCTGATCATTTGTTAACGAACATGCAAGCAAGGGTCTAGTTGGCTGTTGGCATTGGTACCAGTTCTGGTGCTAGTGTGCCCAGCCAACTCCTATATTTTCTAGGAGGGTACATACCATTGGAGCCAAGGAAAACATGTTCTCCTGGGACTCAGATCTAGCAGTGTCTAATAAAAGGCTTGATGAAGAAAAATTTCTGTAAGGTTTATTTTCCCCTGGGAAATTAAGCACTGTATACCACAATGTGCCTGGCATATGGCTGCCTATCCATGAGAGAACTGAATCCAGTCCCTGACTCAGCAAAGTACTGTAAGCAGTGTTTAGCTGTTGAAAACAGGACTTAGGCACAGGTCTAAAGCTGGGCACATGCTTAGCTGAATCGAATTTTTTTCACTTGTGCACAGAAAAGGTAAAACGCTGAGATTTGTATTGTGGCACAAAGCTAGGGTTTTTTCTTACGTAAGCGCTGGATCAAAAAATGGAAGTGAGCCTATTTTCCAAATTAATTCAATTTATTTTAGGTGTGTGTTACTTTGTCTCTTCACCTTGCAGATATCACTTGCAAACGAGACAAGGTACACAAAAATTGATTTACAAGACCAAATGCACAATCCACATAGTGAAATGGCTCTTCGGGCTGTTATCTTTATTATTTGTATTGTATCGCCCTGTTCTGACTGCAGGAGACAACAGCCATATACTTTGCTATTAATGGTTAATGAACTGACAAACAATCAGCCAGAATTCTTTTCTTGGCTAATCATTTACAGATTTGTTAATGCTCTAATGTCAAAGTGTTTCTATCCTGGTATGTTTTACTGTCTAGGAAAGAACCCACTCATTCTGCTAGCCACCATGTAAGTATCCAGTTCTTCTTTTTAATGCTAATGGTAGGTTGTACCAGAGAACCCTACAACAACGTTTTAACTCCTAAAAATCTAGTCTCCTTGATGGTTTTAGGCTATTTGCTTCTTCATTACTTTGCAAATTTCTTTGCTCTTGCATTTAAAAAAAAAAAAAGATCTGAGATGTCATTTTTTCTAGGCAGTGCTGCTTTGAAACCAGAGATGTGCTTGTGGGTGTCATTCTATGCTTTCAGACATCACCACCTTTCTTTTGGAGGTTTAGAAACTGGTATGCAAATACCAAAAACCCTTTTGCATCAATCTCATTAGAGCCAATAAACATTTCACTTTAAACATCAATGTTCCCAAATGGGAGGCTTGAAGATCCAGCCTGTTTATCTCTTTTCAAACAGGTGACTCCTTATTACCCTCTGAAAAACTGGAATAAAAAGCAGTCTCTCATCTGTAGCTATTACAGCCTGTGATGCAGTGTAGTCAAGGTTTATTTTCTCTCTTCTTTTGGTGGCCACTTGGCCATCAAATTTACACACACTCTCTTAAATATTCACACAATCACACTAGTGTCTTAATATTTGCCCTAATTTAATTTCTCTCCTCTTTGCATGCAGCATAGAAAACTCTTCAGACCCTTCACAGTGAATGGGGGGAAGAAAGCAGCAGTGGTAGCCGGACAGACACCCCATCCATACACAGCTTCACTGTAGCTGGGTCACCAGCAGGAGCTTTTACAGGCTGTTTGTGTGCAGGGAAACACGTGTGCAGTGGGGCTGAATGAAGGACGTGCCACAAGGAAGAGCAAAGGCATGTAGTGCTAGAACTAAAACTGAAAACTGAGGGTTTGTGCTAAGCTTAAAAAGCAAAAATTTCTTTCTGCGTCCAAGAAAGAAACACGTCTTGGTGAGTAAAGCAAGCAGCAGAGTCAGGACAGAGGTGCCGTTTCTGATTTTATTACTGGGTGAGACTTTTTTGATGGCCCCATTTCCTATCTTTAACATGAGGGATGTACTTGCTAAAATGGCAAGGACCACTGGCTCTGCAGGAGATTTGGCTAACAGGCACAGAAAGCTACTAGGGATCTCTTCTGTAACTCATTACAGATTGTAACTACACTTCTTCAAAGTCACTTGGATAAAGAATTAAATGCCTAAATTAAAAGAAAAAAAAACCCTTTAAAATTTTCAAAACAAAACTATCAGATTTTAAGTTCACTTTTAATATGACAGCCTTTAAAAACATTGGGACCTGCCCCAGCATTTGTTACTCTTCCAGAATTCCTTTTCTTGCCAAAATAACATATGCAAGAAATGTAAGTAGGAAGAGGGTAGACTGTGCCTCTTCTCCTCCCTCACACTTGGTGCCAACAGCTGAGATTCAAATGCAAATGCCAGTACTCTCTAACTCTCCAGGAACTTTTGAGTCTTGGTGTCTTACACCTATGTGACAACTGAGGCTAAATTAAAAATCAAAGAGATTTCCCCTGGAGTAAGGTACTGCTTGTTATGAGTGAGGATATCATAATTGGAGCTGCCAGGAGGTTTATGAACTCCACTTGCTGAAGGAGGGTTTGGGACTCTGAAGCACCGAAGTCTGTATTTTCTGTCTGGAGTCATCCCAGCTGCTGCCCTCCCTGAGCCAGATGTGTAAAACCAACAAACGTGCTGCAGAGCCCATTTAAATGCTAATACGCATCTCTCTTCTCTGTGAACTTGGTAGATCTGGGGGAATGAGATTGTGCCCCTGCTCTCATCCTGCTGCTGTGGTGGCTCCTAGGTAAAAAGAGAGGCAGGTCTTGGGTGCAGGTGCCCTTTGCAAGGGCGCAGTGCAATCTCCTTGTCTTGTCTGACTGGAGCTGCCTGATGTTGACAGGTCAAGGTCTCAGCTGTAGCTGTGAGTCTGTGCACTTCAAAGCTTTGATTGCCCCCTGCTTTTTCCTCACCTTCCCCTAAGCACGTGCCCACTCATTGTAGCTGAGGTGGTAAAGGAGGGGCAAACAGGCTTTTGGTAGCTTTATTTCAGTAAATATTGGATGGGACATTCAAAGTCACTAACTAGAAACACAGAGGGGGTTCAATGGCAGAGGAAAATTTTTCTTTGATCTCTTTCCATCTGCTCTTTATCTTTCCTGAATACCTTAAATGACACACTCTTCTGGAAGAATGCATCATAGCTGAAGATCACATTCAGATTTTTTGCTATACGTGAAACTTCATAATTAATTTTAAACCTTAATTAGGGTATAGAAAAATGTATTGTATCTCTGCTGGCTTGATTTAGTCATAGGAATCTATGCATGCAACAGACAGAGGGAGAGATGAAAAGAAGACTGATACTTGTGAAAGGAGAGTGGCCATGAAAACTTGATGGGAAAAACTCCAGCAAGTTTGTTAACTTCTGTGAAGTAGTAAAAGTTCATCTTCACTTGGCCTGTGATGCTTTGGTGTTTCTTCATTACAAAGTGAGGTGGTTGAGGTGATTGAGGTTCTCTGTGCAGACAGAATGTTTTTTCCAGGTGTCACAGCCTTTTAAAATGTACCATTTGACAGGGAAAGGGCAATTTTAGAGAAAGATTGAGGTTTGGGGTTTTTTTTTCATTTTTTCAGGAATCTACAGAAGGAATAAACCTCCAAAGAAGGTTCTAAGACCAGAGAGATCTAGGACCTCTAGACTGATTTGCAAAAAGAGAAATGGGATTCTGTATATGATATTTCACAGGCAGAATTTATTAAATTGAATGGGGCTTTCTCCAGTTTGTAGTCAATGGGAAAACTTCCTGTAGAATCAGTTTGCTATTGACCAACACTGCAACAGACATTTTTGATAGCAAACAACAAGTGACAAGTGCTGGCATTTTGCAGCTAGCATCACTTTCCCCTGGTGCAAAGGACACTAAAGAAGACAGTACACAGAGAATCCAGCCTGTGGACACTGAAGATTAGCAAGTATAACCATAACACCTCACTGGGGGTGTTTGGCTCTGGCCCATGTTAAAGACTGACACAGACACAGGATTTAGGGGACTCAAACCTCAGGTAGAAAACTTTTATATAGGGGGGTGTGTGTATATGTCACTGGATCAGTCCAAACATCCATCTATCCTCTCTGTGGCAGTGGTACATATGCCACATTTTAAACAAGGAATGCTTCCTGGACTCCCTGCATCACATAAATATGCTTGGCAGCACCATCTTGGGTGTGTTTTACCTGGGCTGTTCCAGGCCCTTTCCCATCTCCCCAGCAGCTTTTCTCAGTGTATTATCACCATATTTTCAATTATCACAGTAATCCTTGTCTTTCTGCAAATAAACGGTGAGGCAGATGAGTTTTTTAGACAATGTGAAGTATTTTACCATAAATATTTTTCTTCTACTGGCAAATCTTGCGCCTACTTCTTTTCCATTTTCTATCAAGCTTTCTATAGTTACAACTGCAGCACCTCCTCGTTGTTACTCATACAGAAATGCCAGTGAGAGAAGGCTCCGTGTACAAAAACACACATGCACACCCTTCTTTTTCCACATGGTGACTTTTGTATTAGCAACTGGTTCCAGATTTTTATCTACTACTGCTAAAATTGTTGGAATTGGAGGAGTTGTATATCTTTTTTAAAGAGAGAGAGCAAGTTCTAGAAATGTGTGCTTTGTGCAGGAGAAATTACTCTCAGTCTATGCTGCAGGGTTTATTTTTCAGATCTCACAGGAAAAGGACATTGATTCTGGGATTGTATTATTCCATGATACCACTCTTCATTTAAAAGGACACCATGGATTGCTTGTTAATTCACTGGCTAAAACTTAAGTAAGCAGAGGCTAATGTCTTTTTACTGGTTTAATTAACAACGATTACCTGTCTAAAGATAAGGTATTTCCAGTCAAAAGCCGTCTTCTTCAACTCCAGATCAGCTGAGAATAGTTCAAATTAGTTTTAGGGTAGGGTCAAAGACCAGAATTTTAGGGGTTTGAAGTTTTTTAACCGAGCAGATCAACACATATCAGCCGTATCTGCCAGGAGAATACACATCTAATTGAAAAGGAGGAGGCTGGGATTTCCATCTGCATGGAAGTGGATTGTTTGGGGGCTTTAAACAAATGAGTTAATGAGGTGGCACTAAAGCACATATCTGTCCTCTCTGGGAGATCTGAAGTCCAGCCCATGGTCCGCTTGGCAGCGCAAAGAGGGGACTGCCTGGGCCAATCAAACCTCCAGTGGGCGGCACTACTGGGGGAGGACTCATTAAAATAAGTATAAAAGTGTAAATCCTCCTTCTGATGGGATTTTTTTGTTGTTGTTGCAAACAGAAGGCGGGTCCCAAGGCAGCCCTCCGTCCGCAGGACACGGTGAGTGAGAAATGGCCATGCACTGCAGCCTGCACTGGCCGAAGGCCTCCCATCAGGAAAGCCAGCCTGGCTTGTTGTCATGGCAGCTGAGGTACACACGGCCAGGGATGGTTTGGATGGATGGAGACTGCGTAGCTCCATGTTTAGCTGTATCAGCAAGCTCACATACTGCCTGAACTTCTGCAGAAATTGAATCCCATGGCTGTGTCTGTGACTCTCCTTGCCTCACAGGACCTTGCCTTCACAGGGCAAGAAGACGGGAACCTTGGCTTCCCAAGATACTACACAGCCTTCACACCCTGCTCTGGTGCTGATCTCAAGGCTCAGGGTCCACAACTATTTGTACCTTCCGCAACAGATGTTTCTGGAAATGTTCCTTCAAGAGGTGATCTTGAACCCAAGGCAACGTTTCTACTGAACTGTGTAGCTCTGGACCAAGAAGAGCAGGGACAAAGACCAGAGTCTTCTACCCTCTGCTTGTGCTGATTCTGTTTTATTGGCTTGCAAAGAGTCCAAAGGGATGGCTGAGAGCTTGCCCCGCTTTTTTGTAAGGATTTAGGTCCAGAGCTTTGAAATCACGAGGCACCCAGCTTCTGTCAACTTAGGACTTGGATAAAATAGTTTTTGAAGTTTGGTGATGCATGACTGTAGATTTACATGCTCTGTTATTCTGCTGTCCCCCCATTCTCCTTTGTAGCCCTGCCTCATGGGTCAGGAAAAAGGCTCTGCCATGACCACAGCCCTCTTGTGATGCCAAGGACAGGGCTTGCAGGACCGCAGGCCTCTTTCTGTGTCTTGCAGAGGTGAGAGAGGGGTGCAGAGGTGGGTATTGGTAAACTGAGGTCTTTAACAGCCCATCCACAATTTCAGATGGCCAGCAGCTGGTCTCTAAAGTAGTCCTTGTTCAAGGGAGGAAAAAAACATCTTCTTCTGTTTCATTCAACCTGGTGAAGGGATGAGTAGTTCACTTCCAGCTGTTCGAGTCCAGCAAACACAATAACATGAGAGCACAGATTCTGAATTTTTCAATGTGGCATCTTTGTCTTGACCATTGTGAATTGTTTGAACCTATCATCCTGAAGAAACCCATCCCTCAGTGTGGCTGTGCTTTGTCTGGGTATGTGTGGCCTCAAGGAGCCAGTCTGGGAGTCAAGCATCTAAGGACCTTATATTAATTTCTGGACATTTCTTTTTACACTATAAGAACTACAGAAAATGGCCCCCCAGAAGTTTCCTGGCCTTTTGTCCACCTCTACTTAGAAAAACACCTACAAGCTTCTGCCGCCTTTCCCCCCAGTTGTATTAGACAAAGCCACAGAAAAATAACCACGAGCAAAAGGGGCAGGATACAGTTATGCAGCCACTTCTTCCCCTCACCACAAGCTCAGTCTCTGGAGCAACCTCAGATTGAATTTACTCCCTGAATGGAAACCCTCAGGGTTGTGCTGAGGGTGCTGGAGTTTCAATGACCCGTTTTTGTGTACAGATCGGAGTTTGTGGACAGAGGGGCATTCAACATATTCCTACGTCAAAAGGAGAGGAGCCCTTTTTCCATCTCTAGTTTCAAATTTGTCTTGACCATTGTCTGATGCTGCTTCGTGAAAGCCAGGCCCTGAGCAGGGAAGTGAATACTCTAACAAGTGGCTTGTTAGTGAGGAATGTCCTGCAGTAAGTATGGAGCAGCCTTGTCACTTCTCAGCCAATCCTCCGAGGACAATAAGAAAAGAGGACAAAACGAGTGCAGCCCTCCTGGGCCTCCCCTTAAGAGTTTAAAAGCAAAATATTGATTTTGAGTTACCCTGCTTCAACTCAGCTTCACTCTCCTGATATTTTTATTCCCTTGTAGGTTTCCGACTCCATTCGTTTTTTAAACAAATCACTGGTGAAATTGTGGTGTGCCCATGTAACATTCCTGCACCTAAAAATATGGTCAATTGACACCTTGAAGGTTTCCAGGCAACTCTAACCATTTGTGACATCTTTAGCTGCATCTCCAGTATGTTCAAAACAGATGAAGTGAATGAATTGATTTTAGCTGCATAAAACCTTTGACAAAAATCTCTTTGTAGCCATCCAGTTAGTCTCTTGATGATTTGTAGAGTATGTGCTTATGCCATGAACTTGATCCTTCCCACCTCTCTGCTTGTTTTTCAGCTAGCTCTGCTGTGGGTTCCCTGCCCCTGAATGCACTGCAGTTGCCTTCCCCAGAGCTGCAGTAAGAGCCAGTCAAACAGTGCAGGACCTACAGCCCACTATGTCATCAGTTCGGACCTGAGCACTACATATGCCAAATGTACCATATGAGCAGCACTCAACGGTGGCAGCCTTGTTAGGTGCTTTAAATTATTGTCAGACCCAAACTGCCTAATAAAATCAGCAGATTTGTGTAACTTGATTCAAAGTCCCAGCAAAGTCAAAATGATTTTTCAATTTAAGGACATAGTGGATAGAACAACACAGCAAAAACCTTTTCCTTTGTCGTTAGGAAAAAAAACCAAAACAAAACAACATTTGCATGTGATGAAACATGCAGTAGGCCAGGAATAAATTAAGTGCAGAATCTTAGCTCCTTTAATCAAATAATTTGACATTTATGTGTGTGGTCGAAAGGAAATTCTTTTGAAGACATATGGTCTTTTCATCGTATGCTATTTTGGATCAAGTTCCATTGTATTAATAAACATATAGATCAATTGTTGATGGGCTTGATTGTTTTGGGTTTTTAAAGGTGCCTCCAACTCTGGGGATTCAGGCTTGTCCAAGCACAATGCACAGTAACCATCCATGATAAGTAACAACACACAGTAATTGCAGTACTTAACATTTGGTATCTCATCTCCCCCTGACAAAAATGAAAAATGAATCAGTGAAAGGAACTTGAAACACTGCTGGAAGGGCTGGAGTGCTGATAATAACATATCTTTCAAGAAGTGCAAGATATTACTGATTAACCACAGAAAGACTTATCTAAGTTCAAGAAAACCAGCAAACACTTCTTTTGGCAGTAAGAATGTGCAGCGAGGTGTGAGCACGACACCGAGGTCTGGCTTTGGCAAAGTATCGAGCACACCCAGTAGAATTATGCCTTTACCTGGTGCCTTTGGCTGGCTAAACTGGCAATCACTTCTGAATGCCTCTAACCTCCCTCCTCTGCAACACAAGCTGTAGGGTTTGTAGTCAGTCCTGCATAAAGCACAGTCTTTCTGTTTGAGCAAGAGCATTTTCTAAAGGAAAACATCAGAAGTATCTTGGAAGCTGATCTTCTAACATTAAAAGAAATAGATAGTTTTTTTTAAAACATCAATAAAGCTGCTTCTCTAAAATATATTTAATCAGAGGAGTTGAGGTGGTGCAACTGAACTGGTCTCTGCCATCAACAGGAAGATGTCCTCTTTTCTTCCACTCATCCCTTCTCTTCTCCACCTGCCCAGTCTGCTCCTCAGACCCGTCTGTGACTCACCTCGGCAAAGCATTAACACAGAGTAAATCATGATTTTCCTGTGAATGGCCACAGGAAAATCACACTGAGGATTCTCCATCAGCTGAGTGAATTAAAGGGCTACATGAACACGAACAACCAGGAGTTCAGTATGGGAAGGAGTCCTTGAGACAAAAGCAGTGAAAGGGAGGAGCGGGGTGTAGGAGGAATGGGGTCACCACTTGAGACAGAAATTCATCAACTTCAGCTCTTTTGGGGCTTCATCTTTGGGGAAAATAGGTGACTTGGATAATGTACAGACACATGCTGGAACTTGTATGTTCTACAGGTAGTGACACGACTATGAAAAGTCTACCTCCTCTCCCTCTGTCCATGATGTCCATATTCCTCTTTCCTGATTGCATGAAAGTAGGCAAGACCTTGGGCTCTGCATCCTGGAGGTGTGCAGCTGTTGGCTGTGACCCTGCATGGGTGAGAGCTGCTGGAGTCTGCTGTGCTCACAATGATACGCAGTGTTTTCCTGCACTGTGGCTGTCCCGTGCCGTATGGGGATATGTGGGCTGTGTGACACTGGTGCACGACCACCTGGCCAGCTGAAGGAGCCTTTCCAGATGCATTGGGAGCAAGAGGAACACCACCCATCCAAAGATTCAGCATCTGATAAATTCTGCATTAAAGAGGTGACACCAGATTCCCACTAGCCTTGATGACACCAGCTGAGGCTGGGGAGAACCTGGCACCAGTTCCAGTCAGGTAAAAACTTTACCTGAGAGCAAGAAATGACACTGTAGCATGCAAATAAAATGTGTGTGGCTGCTGCAGGTGGGGATGGAGGAAGGGAGAGTCCTTGAAAGGCTAAGGTTTATTTTGCCCCCTGGCCCATCACCCACAACTTCACCTCTGGCCCAAGGGTTGCAGCATCCTGCCCCAGGTTTCTGGCTGCTCTCTGGTGCATATGTATCTTCACCTTCACATGGAGCTGTTCTGAATTGCACTTGTTGGGAGCTGCCACACCAGCCAGCAGCACGCTGAAAAGCATCATCTGAGATGTCTTGGCTTTTGCAGCATAAGCTTGTCTTAAAAAGCTGTGATCGTGTCAGCAAACAGCCCGTCACTTCCCCCCACCATCCTGCTGGAAGTGTGGTGCATCCCATGCTGACCACCTGGCACTAGCGGCAGCATTTCCTCCAACTGCTCATGTCCATGTTTCAAGACAGTCCCGGGAAGTCCAGCTCTCCCCTTACCCTTGCATAGACAGTGTGGGGAACCACAGCAGCTGAAGTCTAGCAAAGCATCTCACAGCAGAGCTCAATCTCAATACATCTCAATCTCAATCTCAATTACATCTCAATATAGCAGAGCTTGTTGGGTTTGGGAACAGGCAGTGGAGTCTGGACCAAGCATGATGGGGGTGGGGGGTGCTGGGATTTCCTTTCAAGCTGTGCCAATTGACTTCTGAGGCTTTTCCTCCCCTGAGCCAGCTGAAACAAGCTGAGGCAAATCTGCTGAGCGACTGCTTCTTCCCTGCTAGCACCAGGGAGGAGAGGGATGGGGATAGGGCAGCCAGAGCCCAGGGGACACTTCCTCCCTGTTTCTCTACATGAAGAAGACTCTTCACACACCCGGGAGAGCAAGGAGGAAGCTGAAGAGCAGCTGTTTCTGTTCATTGGTGGGTTTCTGGCAGAACATCTGTTTGGGAATTGCAAAGCAGAGTTTCCTCTCTGATTCCTGCCCTGCTGTGAGGGAAGGATGAGGTGGGGGAAGCTGCATCAAAAGTGTGGCAGAGAGGGAGAGGCTGTTGGTGCCTACTGATGCTTTTGGTTTTGAGGACTTCACTCTAACACCTTTCTGCAGCTGAGTGGAGCATGTGCAGGCAAATCACAAGCTCTCACTCAGGCTCAGCCCATCTGCCAGGATGAAGGGGGCAGGTAGAGGTGCTGGCTCTCTCAAGAAGGGCATCAGCAAGGCAGTGCAGCCCAGCTCTTGTGGAGGGCCAGGGGCTTATCCCCAGGGTAGCTATGCCTCAACCCTGGAGGGACTGAGGCAAATGGGGAAAAGTACCCTTTTAGGCCATGGTGAGGAAAACCTCCTTCCCATGGGGCTTTGCAGCCACATGTTAATATTTCTTAGTTTTCATTGTTCTGTTGGTTTGTTAAGTTCCTGTCACCCCGTTCACCATATGTGCAATCCTCCTAGAATGTTCTCCCTTCCCTTGAAGCCCATTGGATGAATTTTGCTGCAGTGTGTGTCCCTGTGACCCCATTAGCCCCCTAAGTTCATATTTACCCCTTTGCATAACTTTTCCCATCCCTATTGGACCCTGGACCTCAGACTCACCCTAGTTGTCTCATTTATAACCCTGTGCTCTTGGCTCTCGTCCCTGGAACACATTCGAGGCTGTACCCGATGCAAGTGCCAACAATAAACAGCCCTTGGATTTCCAAACGGGACCCCATCTCCTCACCTTTCTTGTCAGCTCTTTATTAGCAGAGTGCACCAAGCTCCAGGGCACAGGTCGCTCTTGGGGACACGCTGGTGCATGATGCAACCTGGTCATGTTCTCCTCTGCCCCAGTTACTGATGCAGTGGGTGTCTTGGGAGGTTTCTTCTTGGGGTTTTGATTTTCCCATCTGGGGCACCCATCCCTTTGTGCCCACACCTGCCCTCCTGCCTCACAGAGGAGATTTGAGTGAGGAGTGAGTGGAGCAGCTGCCATGGTATCCCATGGGAGAGGGTGCCCCAGAGGTAGGAGGTAATGCTGCTGGCAGTGCCCAGCTGCACAGGGGACTGTCCCGGTTTGAAAAGACAGATTTCTGCCAGGGAAAGCCAGAGCCTCCCTTGGAATGGAGAAGGTAAACCGCCTCCCTCCGAATTATTATAATTTTGAAAATTCAGGCAAAGATACGGGAATATGAATAACGGTTCTTTACTAGGAATATTAAAAATAAAAATCTAGTAGTACAAAAAAAGCAAGCAAACAATAAAAGAAAAACACTGACAGAGTCAGAATACGACCTGACACCCTGTTGGTCAGGGTACTGATAGCAGTCCTGGAGTGAACGATGTGGTTCTGTTGGAGCAGAGATGATCCCGTAGAAAGGTCCAGTGGTGGTGAGATGGGTCCAGTTTTCCTCCGGGAATCCAGTGGAAACAGGCTATCCTGGTGTTCTGAATTTTGGGTTTTATCCAGGTAGGAATGCTTGGCTCCTCCCACTGGATGGAACATCTCACAATGGGATGATGTATTTTTGTCAGTCATGCAGTGAGCCTTAATGGCCCACTAACTGAAGGTATCTCCTGGAGGGAGGCTGGGTGGTGGAAGAGATAAAGAACATTGCCCCACCTGATTTTAACAGCTGGCCCATTAACAGAAGACACCTGCCCCCTCCTCCCCCAGAGTTATATGGAATGGTTCATAGAAGAGATAAAGAAAAATACCTCTACCAGTTTCAGCAGTTGGCAATAGAATACATACTTTTGGTTACACCTTGCATTGCAACCCAAGACAGAGATTGAGAAGAAAAAAAGGTAAAGATGGCAGTTCCTGCCTATGGTAAAAATAAGGGCTTAACAAAATTGCAGAAAAGCATTTATCATTGAATGTGCCCTGCCTTCAAAGACGCCAATGTCTCCTTAGGCTGTGAAGGCTAAACATGAAAAAATAACTTGACAAAGTAATTTCAGAGTTGGCTATGGTTTTCCTAGTTGGGCAGTGGACTGGTCAGCCACCCAACCCATTGCTCTTCAAACATGGTAGTTTCTCACAAGCATTTATTCTAAAGAGAAAAATGCTTTTCCAAGCCTCCAATTTACATATATAGAAATCCAGATGGGAGAAGTGTTAATTTGAATTTACACATGTAATATCACAGCCTGTAGGGGTTAAGGAAAAGGTAGGAAAATCAACCTGTACTTTTTTTTCTTCTAAATAGATTACATGACCAAGAGTTTGTTTTTTTAATATTGTATTTCGACTGCCATCACTATTCTCAAAAACATATTTAACTGTAAGAGATTGTTTGGTAAGATTTATCCCTACTTCAGTGTTAAGAAGGACAAATTATTTTGGTAGCCAAGACAGGTAAGGTAGCCAAGCTCAACCTATGACTATTTCTGTACCTGTGCACTGGAATGTAGCCTAATCGATTTCTAACATTATGTATTTTCAATTCCAGAACATCAGCACTGATAGCTGAACCCCTCTCATATGGCTGGTGCAACAAGAGCCAGAGTAATAGCAGGAAAGGACAGAGATATGGGTGCTCAGGTTATTTAGAACTGCTAGTGGCCTTTGGCCAGGCTGTGCTTTCAGAAGACGTCAAAGGTGAGTTGCTCCCAGTCTGGGCACCATCTGCTCTGCTTTTTCCTCTAGCAGAAGTTTAAAGTGTTGACACCATAAAAAGCTGGTTGTATACCCTGGAGTACTTCAGTGCTGGCTGCAGGAAACCCAGCTGGATATGAACCACCACCAGATAAGCCAGCTCCCTGGATGTGATGTGCTGAGAGGCTGATGGGGCAATGCATGGGTACCAGCAGTTGTGGGATGACGTTAGGGCCTGTCTCAGCATGCAGCCACCCTGGTCACTCCCAGCAGGGACACACAGATGGTGCAGTTCACAGGACAGCAGGACACAGATTCAGAGTACTCCTGGGAAGGTGGGAAGTAGATTGGAGCCTGGGTGCTGAGACAGACCTGTGCTGGCACAAGACTGTGCGAGTCAATAGTAAGGATGCCTACACCACAGACTTGCCCACGCTGAAAAACCAGAAGTAGGAAAGGTGAAGCTGGAGTGCTGGGGGTGGACCTGCTGAGGCAGCAAGGGACAGAAGGGTTGGGATGGAGCTGTGTGGAAAATCACAGTGGCTAAACTTAGCAGAGATGTTTCAACCCCAGTAAATCTCTGACATATTCATGTGAGTCACAACCAGAAGGAGTTGTTCTCATTGCTATTGAGAAATATGATGAGGGGGAACCTTGCAAAAATTTTTTTATTTACTCAATTGTTTATTTTCCTGTGAATGATAGTAACAGTTCAGTCTGAAAAGTTGATGTAATTGTGAGATTTTTTCAGTTGTCACAGTTCAAATGCCCCTGTGTGTATGCTTTAAAGCAGACTGCCTTGACAGCAGCTTGGCTATACCTAACTCTTTTATATAACTTTCTTGGTTTGGAAAGACAGGTTTCTGCCAGGAAAGCCAGAGCCTCCCTTGGAATGGAGAAGGTAAACCCTCCTCTCTCTGAATTATTATAGTTTTGAAATTAAGGGGCTTTCAAGCAAAGATATGGGAATATGAATAACGGTTCTTTACTAGGAATATTAAAAATAAAAATGTAGTAGTACAAAAAAAAGCAAACAAACAATAAAAGAAAAACACTGACAGAGTCAGAATATGACCTGACACCCTGTTGGTCAGGGTGTTGGTAGCAGTCCAATCAAGTCCTCCTGGAGTGATAGACATGGTTCTGTTGGAGCATAGATGAGCCTGTAGAAGGATGTAGTTTTCCTCTGAAGGTCCAATGGTGGTGATATGGGTCCAGTCTTCCTCTGGGAATCCAGTGGGAACAGGCTGTGCTGGTGTTCTGAATCTCAAGTTTTATCCAGGTAGGAATGCTGGGCTTCTCCCACTGGGTGCAGCATCTCACATTGGGATGATGTAATTTTATCAGTCATGCAGTGAGCCTTAATAGCCCATTAACTGAAGATTTCTCCCTGGAAGGGAGGATGGATGGTGGAAGAGATAAAGAACATTGCCCCACCTGGTTTTAACAGCTGGCCCATCAACAGAAGACACCTGCCCCCTTCCCCCCCAGAGTTATGAGGAATGGCTCGTAGAAGAGATAAATACCTCTACCAGTTTCATCAGCTGGCAACAGAATACATACTTTTGGTTACATCTTGCATTGCAACCCAAGACATTATCCACCCCTTATTCTATGACCATCTGCTTCATACCCAAATCAATAACTCTATTCACAATGAAATCTTACACACAATTCTCACTTAAGATTAGGTTTCCCTGTGGTACAGAACTGGTTTCTCTTCCTTTCTGCATTACCCACCAAGTGTAACCAGGTCCTTGAGCAAAGCCAACCCAAGACAGGGTGCTTTAGATGTATCAGTTGAAAACTATTGATGCTTAGTGAGATAGGCTCTGCATTAGGTTAAAGAGTTTCACACAAACCTCTCACAGGCTGAAAAAAGAGATTGAGGCAAATTTCATCTGAGTAGCACTGTAGAGAGTGCCTCTTTGCAGAGAGATAAGAAGTCTCTGGCAGACTCATACTTATTTGGAAGGAGAGAGCAAATTCAAAGACGAGTTTGGCATAGTCTTTGCTCAGGTAATGGGCACAAATTGCAGCTACAGAAGTTTGCAAGGCTGTGGTTTCAGCATGCTTTAGTGGTCATAAGGGTTCATGGGGGTCACCTCGCCCCTCTGCAATGGGTTTTGGCCCCTACAGCGTAGCATATGACCCCTAGCACAACCACATGGGGATTGGGGTATGAGCATGAATTTTAAGCACTGATTTAGGTTTCTGGCTGACAAGGAGATCCCACCAATGGTTGGACCAGCCTACCTGACCAGGCCACAGCTGGGAATAGGAGTGATGAAAAGGGCATGCCCCAAAGCAGAATGCTGTGAACATGCAGCAGCCTGAGCTGATTTATGCTAACCAAGCATAGTAAATCATCGTTCTAACTCTTAGCCATATCAGATACCACTAGATTACACTTTGGTGAGAGAGATAGAAAGTGCAACTAGGCGTGATCTGCCACTGCCTATTGCTATTCTGAACTGGCAAATTTTTGACTCTGGGTTTTATGCAAGTGAATATAGAGGAAGGCAGGCAGTGGAGAGCTGTTGCAGAGAGGTGTAATTGCCTCTGTCCTGGGTGCTTGAGATCAAATCTGGGGAGAGAAATCAGTGCTGACTGATTTAACTCTCTAGTTGCTGCCCTGCTTGGAGCTAGGAGGCCTGACAGTGTTGCTGCCCCAGCCCCTGCCATAAATACAGCTGTGTTGTGGCCAGACCAGCTGCCAGACAGCCAGAGTCAAGGGTGCACACTTGGAAGAAAATCGTCATTTATCTCTGTAAGCCTGAAGATGCTACAGTGCGTCAGGAGCTGCAAGCCCATCAGACCATGGTTCCACAAATCTGGTTTTAAGGTTATCAGAAGCACTGTGAGCTTCAGTTTGTTGGTCAGTAAATTCATGCCTGGACTCTGATTTCTTTAAAACATGGCAACAGGTTGACTCTGCACAAGCAGCCTTTGCCCTGAGCCAGGTGCTGCCTCCTCGCCTGCGGAGGGCTAAACCTCCAATGGGTGTGTGGACCAATTTCACAGAAATGTGACCACACGCCTGAGCCTAAACTGGGTCGTAGGAGCACCATGGGAGCTTGAGCAGTGCACAGATCCACCCCTGCTGAGCACAGAGCCCCAGACCTGGGTGCTGAAGGCCGTCAACCAGCAACAACCTGGCCAACCTGCCCCTGCTCATCTGGGAGGGAGGGTTCAACGGGATGCCTGCGAAACCAATGGAGGAAGTTTCTACCCTGCAGTTTTGGTTTTGTTCCTGGAATGCTGCTTGTTGCCTTCATTGTACTGGGGCAGCTGTTGGTAAGATTGCACTGATCACCAAATGAAAAAAATCAAGGTTAAAATCACACTCTTTTGGGAGGAGGTAATTATTTATTAAGTAGAACTACCCTCTTAGCTTGATTTACAGCCCAGCCTTCCAAATGTTCATACAGACTGAGGGGCACAGACCTGAGCCATAGGAGTAGGAACGAAGCCTACTCCAGGGAACTGGAGACTTCGTGGTCTGCTTCTGTCAATAAAGCCAATACTTGGTGGAACTGGAACCAGAGTCTTCTCACTGCTTCTTGCAATAGTTATTCTCTACCTGGCACACTGCACTCAGACTGTGGGCCTTTCATATGATGCAGGATCAGGTTCTTGTACATCATACTCTTCATCTGAGCTATGTGTACCACTTTGACTCCTTCCCCCCATGGGACAGGATTTTGCTGGCTTGCAGAGTGCATTCTCTCTAACAAGAGATTTCTTGCATGCCAATCAAGAAGCTGAGAGGAAGATAAGGTGATGAATATGCTAAGCATGGAAAAGCACTAAACTATGTTATGGTTATGTTTGCACACATTTAAAACAGAAAACAATCAAATATGAATAGCACAGAATCAAAACCAGCAGTTCTGCATTGCAACAGGGGAACAAAGATGGACTCTTGTAGAATTTAAAGTTCTACTGAAAGTAAGTGATTGTGGCTTAAAATCTTTATTGAAAACATATGGTTATGTTCGTAAATTGTTTATGAGAAGTTATTTGCCGTATTTCAAGCATTTCTGCGTTGCTCCAGACTCCTTCTTTAGGATGCTGAGGAAGGCATTGTGTTATATGGTCAGGTGAGAGGACACAGGGAGGTGGAAATTTCAAAATAAAACTGCCAGAAAGGTTAGAAAAATGTTGTTTAATGATTCTGACAAGTCAGTAAATAACAGCATATTCAAAATCACAGGGTTTCAACCCTTTTGTCAGCATGGGGTTTCCACATTTCTCAGTGCCCAGCTCTGAACAACAAATACGGGAATCTGTCCCCTTCCTTGTCCATCACTATGCCTCTGGGTTACAGTTCAGCTGGAATATTCCCCCAGATTTAATGGAACTGGTGGTGGTTTATCTCAACATATCCCCCTATAAAAAATGGACAGCCATAACCAGAGGGTCCCCTGCTGCCCTGCCCTCACTCTGTCTGTTTCCTGCTTTGCTGAAACGTGTGAGCAAGAGGGAGTGGGGCTCATCTGCAAAGCAACCTTGGTGTGATGCTCTGAGCATCCTACTTGGATGGGCACCCTACTTAGCCTACACCCTCCTGGGGTAGGCCATGGGGTAGTGAGAGTGGGAGAGTGAGGCTTGTAACTGGGGAGAGAGGCAGCAGCCTGCTGAGCCCAGGCAGCTCAGTGCATGAATGCAGGCAGCCAGGGACCTGGGCTGAGGAAAGCTGCTGAGCCATGAGGAGTTAGGTTAAGGCTGAGGGCTGCTTCTGTTCGTCTTGGTGCCCGAACTGTTCCACAGAGCCATTGTGGAAACGATTACTTCTACCTTGCTTACTTGTGGTAGCCATGGATGTCACCACTTTTTCTTCCACCTTTTTCTTTAGAATGCCTTCCTCTCAGCCTTTCAGAATTTCTGAAGAAAAAGAAAAGAAAAAGAAGGCTGTCAAAATGCAGCTTTCTTTCATTTTCATCCTTCTTTGGTATCAGTGCTTCTCTTCTACAACACCATGTGCCCCACCAGGAAACCCAACTCTTCATTGTTGCATGATTCATATTTGTCTTGGTTTTTTTAGAAATATTTTCTCATTCATTAAAATGAATTCCTGCAATCATTAAATCACCAAGATGAAATTAAATGAAATGAAACCTACAAAATGTAGCAGCCTGGCCCTCTCTTCCCGTGGCCTCTCAAAGAGAGGTGTGCAAAACAGAGATTATTGCTTTCTCTTTTCTGTTTAATATTTACCTTAACAAATGCCTAATCATTTATTTCCATGAAGCTGACTCTCTTCTTGCATTTGGTAACCAATTTAATAGGGCTTTTTTCTAGGTGATTCCTAGCACATCAAAACTGATAGCAAAACTTGACTCCAGCAGGAGTTTAGTCTCAATAGGAACTTAAAGGATTTTGGCCACCCTGTGTTGAAAGCAAGCCTGTAGATATTTGTGTGTGTGCATATGTGTCTGCATGTACATTGTACACTCATATATATGTATGTGTGTGTGTACAAAAATATCTGTGAAAATGCATAATTTCTTGGCTCTCATCCTAACCTTTGTGCAACTGGGTGCTGGGATCTGGATATTCAGTGCGCTTAGCAGCACTTTTTAATGAAGAGGTGTTTTCTCCCTTGGAGCTGTCATTCTCTGCCACATCACAGGCTCTTTCAGACAGAAAAATAATTGGCCACTTTCTCCAGAATCTGGGAGCCCCAGGGACCGGTGGAGTGCTCAGCGAACCGGGACAGCGGCTCACAGTGGTGCCCACTGGTGTCCCCCCAGAGGGTGCTGGTGCTGCTCCCCATGTGGGTCTTGCCCTTGGGGGCACCACCCACCCCACAGCTCCTCAGTGAGATCTGGTCGATGGTGAAGTGTGACAGGCAAGACCAGAATCTCAGGACGAGAAAGGTGAAACAAAATGGACAATTACTTCCAGAGCTGTTCTGCTACCAGATGGAAGCACATGCTTGCTTTGCTTCCTTTTTTTTTTTTTTTTCTTTTTTTTTTTCTGAAACCTGTGTAATGGCTGCCTGGTGGGATGGTTTTTCACATTTCCAGCAGGATTTTTTTTTTTTTTTTTCAAATGTGGATATTTAAACAGCATTTATTCTACTCAGGTTCTGCCAACATCCACCTTTCATCAAATAGTCCCCAGAGTTGTTAGCACTCAGAGAAAGGCAATGCACTAAAAATCCATCCCTTAGAACCTCCCACCTACTAAACCCCATGCAGAGAAGCGATGAAACTAATGTTGAAGGCTGGATACTGAAAGCCTGGCAGGAGCACGCCAGCATCCCAATCCTGCCAATGGCTCAAACGCAAACACAGCACAGCTTAGCCTGCTCGGCAAAGTTCCTCTGGGTCCGGCTCTGCCGCTTCCTAATCACTGCTCACTGTCCCGACTGCTCCTGTTACCACAGCACAGACCCTGTGGCATCCCGCTCTTTTTTCCAAGGGTCGGTGACTGGAGGAGTGGCCCGTGCTCTGCTCAGCTGGTGGCCACCACCTGCCCTGCAGGTAAAAAGCTCCTGCTCTCGAATCTTCCCGGGCCGAAGGAAAAGCGTGTCCTTTGCTTTGCTGTGATGCCTCACGGGCCGACCACTTATCTCTGGCTCCCTCTCACGTGTCATTTAGGAGAAAAGGCTGGGAGGAGGAGCGGCAGAGGCAGGCATTCCTCTCAGGAATAAAGGACATCCATCCTGCAGGCAGCAGGAACATAGCCTTGGGAAGACATCCGCAGGATGGAAGGGTACAGTCCCTGTTTTCTATCATCATCCTGAGGCTCTGTATTTTACCTGTCCGGTTGTTCCCCAGCTGTCAAACCCTACGCCTTAGGCTATATATAAGAGAAATTGGAAGGTGGGATTTTAGCCTGACTAGGGCTGAAAAATGTGTAAACTAGGCAGAAATGTTGCCATGATAACATTTTTACCAAGGCCTCACCACCATGTGGACATCAGGGTCTGACTGCTCACACCAACTTCCTTGCTACTTCCTAATGGGTCATATCTTAAGGGCACTGTATTTTTATTTAGATCCTTTTCATATTTGTTACATCCTTTTCTGCCCTTCAATCCATAGCCGTGGGCAACAAGAGAACCAGTAACTGCCTGAGATTGGAATAGTGGAAGAAGGAAAAATACTAAAAATAAAGCAAACAAACCCTAGAAAAAAAGAAAACCAAAAGGCAATATGAAAAGAATATGCATTTGTGATATGGTTTAACCATCTTCTATGGCGTTGCTAATTTGTCTGTACTCATCTGTAAAATTCAAATTCTTCAAGCTAAAATTTTCCCTCACTAATGCGCTGGGAATCAACACAGTCATCAGTGCTAGAAAACACAGAGCTCATACTTCACGTTGAACTTATTTGGAGAGAAGTGGTGCAGGGATCACTCACTTCACATTGTCCTTGTGTCACCGAAAAGCAAATTGTGGTGGTTCTGTTGCGAGGGGTGTGGGTTTTTTTGGGTAGGGTCGAGGGTGAAGATGTAGGTCACATCTTTTTTATTTCCTCATAATGGAAGATAATTCCTTCTGCTGTGTATATTCCAAATCTCAGCTGCTAAACAAACAAAACCGAGGAGGGCAATTCTACGGGACTGGTATCAATGGCGGGAACCCTCCTGCGCGGACTGAGGAGGTATCTCACCGGGGTGTCCACAGCCGTTTCCTCCTTAGCTAATGTTTTTCTGGTGGAAGTTGTTTTGATGGCTTTTTTGGGTTTTTTGCTGTGTTTTTTTGTTGTGTTTTTTTTTTTTTTTTTTTTTCTTTTTTTTTTTTTTAGGGCTTTTTAAGCAGAGCAGGGGGCCAACCCCGCTCCCCCGCCCGGCGACCTCCCTCCCCAGGCTCCGCGCTCCGGCGGGCGCAGGCTCCGCAGGTGTGGACACCTTTGAAACTGCCGCTGCTGCCAACGGGATTCCCAGCTGAAATTCACGTGGCAAAGAAAGTGCCCATTTGCTTCAATTATTTTCTAACGACTCCGCTCGCTTGTGGCTTTGGTCTTGCCGGTACTCAGATGGGTAATTTTGGAGCTATTTGCGTGCATGCCCTTGTTTTGAAGGCGCGGAGGTCTGTGAGCTCAGGTACTTACAAACGCTTAAGTGGGAATTAACAACTGAAAGGAGAGCCCTAAGCACCGCGACCCGGGATCACTGCGGCACCCGGATTTCAAAGTGCCCGGCGTTAATCCGGCCGGATCGCTGGCCGGATCTCGCGCTGGGGATGGGGATGGGGATGCGTATGGGGATGGGGATGCGGATGCCATGCCCGCCTGCCCGGCGGGGCTCACTCGCGGGGCCGCAGCGGGTTCTGCCGGGATTCCCCGCGGCAGCTGCGGGGGGCGAGATGTGCCCGGTCGGTCCGCAGATCGGAAGATTAGGCAGCAATGTTTCGAAACTGGTTAAAAGAGCGGGGACAGAGGCGGGGACCAGCATGTCCCCTCGTCCCCCTGCACCACCACCCCCCAGCCTGAAACTGCCTGCGGGGCAGCGTGTGAGGAGCTGGCTCTGGGCAGAGGTCCCGGCCGGGATCGCTCCTCGCCACCCACGGCCCTCCCCGCCCCGCTCCCTCGCACCGGGGAGCGCCCGGGGGCAGCGGTGCGCGGCTGGGCTGCCCCGCAGACCCCGCCACGGACCCCCGCCCGCTTGCGGGGGCACCTTCGGGGTACGGTCCCCCGGTGGTCCCTCCTCCGCTGGGCTCCTCTCCCGCGCCGGTTCCCCCGAGAAAAGGTGCGGTCTGGCTGAAAAGGAAAAGATGCCGGCTCCATCCCGCCCCCGGTAGCAGTGGGATGCTGGTGGGAACCGGGGCGGGCAGCTAGCAAGCCCGAGCCCTCCCTGGGAAGGGAACCCTATAGCTATTTTCTCACCTTTCCAGAGAGTACATATGTCGTCCCCGTTCTGCTTTCTGCTTTTTTTTTTTTTTTAATAGCAAACTCGCCCATCACCACAGTTATTTAATATGTGGTTCCCTGCTAGGCCTTGCTATTTGATTGCTGTCACAAATAATACCAGGTGAAACTCCTCATTGTTTCTGCAATTACACTGTAGCCCACTGCTATTTGCTTTTTCAGCCCCTAGAGTTAATTGTTTTCCCACTGTACGCCTCATACCAAATGCACAGAGAACAAACAAAACCCCAAACCTTCCAAAACTCATATTTCTCAGCTATTATGTTATCAGCAGGAAATATTTCATAGCTCTGACATCATAAGCCCTGAGCAGCATGAGGTTTATCAGGGCCTTCACATGATGAAATTGTACTTTTTTACACGAGAAAATAAAAAAGCAGAACATCTTTCTACTGGATTTGAACTGCTAATTTTAATTACTGTGATTGCTGAATTCAGGTATTTTTAATAGTAATTCTCATACAAAGCAGGAGAAGCAAGGCAAAATTAGCTCTTTAAAACTGTCTGTAACAGATCTGTAAATACAAATGGGATCAAACTGCCCAGATCTGTGGCTGTCACACCCGTGACATGGATCTTGTTATGTTCTCACGTCTCTGTTGTGTGACTGTCAGGATGGTTATGGGCACAAATCTATATGTGATTAGGCAATGTTTCTTTAAAACAGGGGAAAAGGTGCTAGGCATCCCTTACTAAATTTATTGAAGCGTGAAAAAGCAAGCATTTACAAAGAGCTTGGAGATTGGAGATCCCTATGCATAAATAATCATAGAATCATTTAGGTTGGAACAGACCTCTAAGATAATGTAGTCCAGCCTCCAACCCAGCACTGCCTAGTCCATCACTAAACTGTGTTCCCAAGTGCCACATCTTTAAGCCCCTCCAGGGGTGGTGACTCAACCACTTCCCTGGGCAGCCTATTCCAATAGTTGACAACCTTTTCAGTGAAGAAATTATTCCTAATATCCAATCTAAACTTCCCCTGCCACAATTTGAGGACTCTTCCTCTTGTCCTATTGCTTGTTACCTGGGAGAAGAACCTGCCCCCCACCTTGATACTTGAGAGCAGTATGGTCCCCTTTGAGCCTCCTTTTCTCCAGGTTAACAACAGCCCCAGCTACCTCTACCTCGTTGGCTCTGCCTAAGTTTTGCTCCAGACCCTTCACCAGCTTTGTTGCCCTTCTCTGGACTGGCTCCAGCCCCTCAGTGTCTTTTTTTGCAGTGAGGGCCCTAAAACTGAACACAGGATTTGAGGTGTGGCCTCATCAGTGCCGAGTACAGGGGGACAATCACTGACCTGGTCCTCCTGGCCACACCATTGCTGGTACAGGCCAGGATGCCATCAGCCACCTGAGTACAGCTGGCTCAGGTTCAGCCAGCTGTTGACCAGCACCTCCAGGTCCTTTTCCACTGGGCCACTTTCCTTCTCTCCAGCCACTCTTCCCCAAGCCTGCAGTGTTTAGTGGGGTTCTTGTGACCTGCAGGACCCAGCACTTCACCTTGTTGAACCTCACACTATTTGTCTCGGCCCGCCGATCCAGCCTGTCCAAATCCCTCTACAGAGCCTTTCTGCCCTCCAGCAGATCAACACTGCTGCCCAACTTGCTGTCATCAGTGAACCGGCTGAGGGTGCCCTTGATCCACTCACCCAGATCATTGATAAAGATATTAACAGGCCTGGCCCCAACACTGATCCCTGGGGAACACCACTTGTGACCAGCTGCCAACTGGATGTAACTCAGACCACCACCACTCTCTGGGCCTGGCCATCCAGATGTTTTTTCACCCAGTAGAGTGTGCACCTGCCCAAGCCATGAGCCATATTAAAAATATAAAATGCTGATTGTGGCTATGGTAGTGTTTGTGATCCTAATTTCAGTCTCTTTCTTTCACTAAGTCTCTACAATTCCATTTGGAGCATGGAAAGTAATCTGGAAACAAATGACAGTTTAATACTTTTCCCATCTCCCTTACTATAGAATTCCCAAATATTTGTCAAAACAACAAAGGCATTCACTTTACAAAGACACTTTCTCTAACACACTTTCTTTTTCCTTCTTTAGCCAATAGGGTTCCATAGGCCCAATGACAGAAATTTGTGTGGTCTTACCTAGCAAAATTAGCCATTGCCAAAAATTCACTTCAGGCATTGAATATGTTTACCCTTGTCTGTCCATATTTTACCAATTAGGATCAGACTTTGAGTATTTTTACTAACCATTGAATTTCCATGTAATTTAAAATTACAGCTAAAGATTTTAGATGCTATTTTTCTTTGAAGGAGGAGAAAAGAAGTGACCAATGAAGTTGCGTTGAATACCACTTTATTTTCAAATACTGAGTTGTTTCTTCCAGATCCTGTTTCATTGACTTCTGTCTGTTGTTTCTGTTTTGTATACCTTGGCTGGAAAGGGGTATTCTTTACTTTTTGATTTTTTAAATAAATTAACCTTGCCCTTATTATGTGGTTTATGTCTACATATGGCCATTAAAAAAAAGAAAGTATGTCTGTATGCTGCCTTTTTAAAGAAAGTGGCAGCTAAATTGAATCATACCAAAGAGTAAAATTGCTGTTAATGTGGCACCTTTCCTGGTCAATATTAAAAATAATAGTTCTTTAGTTTTGTAGGGCTATTGATTTCCACTATTTAAAGCCCTATTTCCACTATTTAAAGTCAACAAGAGTTGACTCTACTTGTTAACCCTTTTGAGTTCAAGTTTTCTCAGCCTCAGAGTAGATTTTAAGCTACACTTGTTTCTTTGGGATTGTGTATATCTGCACACTGAAAATCCCACTTGGCATAAACTAAAATGGATTGATGTTTTTTTGCAGCTATAGCAGGACTTGTTTCCATCAGAAAATAAAGAGCATTTTCAGTTAATTCAGTCTCCTAACACTCCCATGAAAGAGACGGACATTGACTGCATGTGACACAAGCAAGTCCCTGGGCACTGAAAGGGTGTAGCTGGCTTCTTCATAAAAACAGCCCCTGAAGTTCAGTGGCAAGCTGAAATGCCAAGTCTTGCACAGCCATATGAATACCTCCTTGATTTTTCTGAGTGCCGTAAGGACTCAATGGCTGTGAAAACAAAGGTATCAAGAATTTAAAAGGGTAGCACTAATATTTGACTGGCCACATCTGAAAAATCCTTGCTTTAGTGATTTTTAAAATGCCATTGAAATATGGTGAAAGAGTGGAAGTTTAAAGTGTCTTCCTTCATTTGCCAGTGTGATACTCCATGTATAAGTTGAAGGGGGAAAAAAACCCCAACAGAATGAATTATTGGAAAAATAGAAAGAAAATCTGCAAAATCTCTGCACAAGCTGGTCATAAAGGTGAAAATATTAAAGCCCTTTGGGAACCAGATGCTAGCAAACTGAAGAGGATATCCAGAAACTTGCAGACATTTTTAACCAAAATCAAACAAAGAAAAAATTACCTCACCGAAATGATACAGATGTAGCATTCAGAAAATACCTGTGAATCCTGCCATGGTGGCCAAAGTTCAGGAAAAGATTACAGCAATGGAATAGTGAGACAGGTCATTCTAATAACCATCATTTTTAAAGTGTCCGTATAGATCCAGTGGAGTGTATGTATCCAGATCCATATTTATAAGGATAAAGGTAATATATGGCTACAAATGGTGATACGTGGATTTCCATATGTACATACACACATATGTATGTAAGTGTGCAACAGCCTGATAGATTCCATTGTTCCTAATTTCTCCTCTTAGGCCCTCCTGAGCAGGGTGCTTCAGTTGTACAGTCTCAGTCACAAGAGTCCGAGCAATTTGTTGAATCAGAGGCTGTTTTCCAATGCTGTAACGAAAGAGGAAAGGTCTCAATCTCAGCCCAAAAGCAAAGTATTAAATATTTCAGTCCAGTGTGCCACTGCTGTAACTTGGGCTGCAGAAAAAAAGCCCTTCTAGAGCCAGTGATTCTCCTTATTTGAATAAACCCCATGAATATATTTGAATAAAGCCCAACGAAACAAGATAATCCGTAACTCTTCAAAGACCTACGTCTTCTTTCTAAAACTTTTTTTTCTTTCTTTCTTGTGGTTTAGAGGTTATTTTGGTAGATTTACAAACCTAACATGCTCATTTCTGCTTCACCAGACTCTGGTGTTTCTGCAGGGTTATCTTTAATATAACATCTAAAGGGCTGCGGGACCCATTCAGAAGTCTCCGATCCCACAGGACTAAAACATCCCGCAACTTCTTGGGGCGATGTTCCTGGCCAGAGCCCGTAGGGCTCCGGGGCAGGGAGTAAGGACGGAGACGGTTTGTAGGCGACCGGGGGTGGCATTCCCCCGGTTGCCCCCTTGATTCCCGGGCACGGTAGATTGGCAGGCGATAGGAATGACAAATACTGGGTACCAAGAATTTGGTGACTGTGGTAACTTTAATTTGTGGGACGCGAATAAATACAACTCTTTCCTCAGCGTACAGGGTGAATGAAGAAGCCCCCGCCTCACCGGGGTTCCCTCCCGCAGCGCCGCTGAAGGTCTCCGGGCAGTCTGGTTCGACGGGACTCCCGGGGGGGCAACCCTGACCCCGGCCTCCCCCGCCACCGCCGCCAGAGCTCCGGCTCGGCGGGAGCTGCCGAGTACGAGGCAGGGATGGAAGCCAGGCTGCTGCTCTCCCGAGCTGAGCTGAAAATAACCCCAAGTCTGAGAAGGATTCATCGATCCTTCGTTCGTTAGGGAGAGCTCCACCCCGGGAGTATTTCGAACCAAAACGGAACGGTCCCTCTTTCCCGGGACAGCCACAGATTTTATGCCCCCGTCTCGGGTGCAGTCTGCAGGAAACCCAAGCAACATCGAAAGCTTGTCTACTTTGCTCAAATGAACGCGAGATTACCTGAGTTTTTGGGGAAAAAACCTGCAATAGCCTTGAACTACGCGGCACCCGAAGGAATATTTGAAATAACGTGTCCTTGTCAAAGACCGTAAAATTAAAATCTTTTTAATTTTTTCCTTTAAAATCTATATAGTGGTTTTGCAAAATCTCCTTCCGTGCCTGCCCTAGCCCGGGAGAGGCAGAGCCCGAGGGAGCGGGCTGCCGGAGCGCAGGTCCGGTCTGGGGCCGGCCCCGCCGGAGGAGCCGCACCGGGGCTCTCCGGCCGCGGGAAAGGGCGCAGCGGCTCGGCCTCGGCAGCGGCCGGCAGGACGCTCCTCGGCTCGTTTTGCTTTCAATGCAGGACAGCTCGGCCGAGCTCTGCTCCACTCCGCACCTCGCCGTTCCAGCGATTGGTCCGCTTCGTGCCGGAGTGTCGGACTTTTCCAACACATTTTTTGTTGTTTTGTTCGGTCGAACGAGATCCACGCAAAAATTGAGGCAAACATTATTTGAGAGAACGTGTGGTTAGGGTTGGTATTTCATTGCCGGCTGTGACCAGCCTAGCCCAGGCTCCCGCTTGTGTGGCCGCAGCCAGAGGTGGGCACAGCAGGGGCCGCTTCCCCCGTCTCTCGGCTTCCACCGGGGGTTCGGGTTGAGTCCTGCCCGTCCCAGGCCTCGGCGGTCACCACCGGGCGTGCCCCGCCGCCCACACTCGCCGGCGCCGGCTTGCGCAGGATGCGCATCCCGGCGGGGCTCTGGCAGCGCCCCGGCCCCGGCTCTCGGCGGCCGCGGTCAGCTGTTCGCCCTTCATCTCAGTTGCCTGATGCGGCGCGGCCCGGCGGGAGCGGGGGCCGAGGCGGCGAGGAGCGCGGCAGAGCTGGGCTGCTCCAGCCCGGCCGGATCCTTCTCTCAGGCAACGAAATCCTGGCCGCCCAGCGGATCTGGTTTATAATTCAGCCGTGAGGTGGAGGCAGGTGTTTGCAGCGCTCCCTGCGAGATGGCCGGTGGCGGGCAGAGGGCGAGGGGCTGAGGATTTGTAGCTGCAAATCATTCACGCGGGCTCTGCCCGCTCCACGAAATCACACGGGTATCTACCCCTTCCCAAGCGCTGTTCCCTACCCTTTTGGGGCTAGACGCTGGGGGATTTGCACTGAGAGCGCCAAACAGATCTGGCACCCGCCTCAATTAAAAATCTGCCTTCCCGGTGGGAGATGCTGAAGGGGAACGCGGGCTGTGAGAAACCGACTGCCGAGTTCCTGAAAACTGGAATTGGGAATCGAACCCGCCACTTCCCACAGATAAGGTGAAACGGGTTAACCCCATGATAAGGATGCTGCTCAGGGAGCGGAGAGGAAGGAAGGAGGCTGTTGGACTCAGCGGAGACACAAGCCGAATTGTTTGAACGGCGAGGCGGCCGGCGGGGAGGTTGCGAGGGGCCAGCGTCCCCCGGCTGTCTCAGCGGCCCGGTTCATCGCCGCCCTCCCTACCTGACGGGTGCCCGCTTTCCCACCCAAACCTTTCCATTTCGTCCCCGTCTCTCGCTCAGCCCCGGGAATTATTCCTTACGCACCCGAGCGGTAGGACGGTGCTACCTCAGCAAAAGGTATTGTTTTTTTTCGGAGAAGCCGGGCCCTCCACCGCAGCCACCGTGGGGTGATGCGCCAGCTCCCCTCAGTCCGAGGCGTGTGGGGGCACGGAGCGGGCCAGACCCCTCGGGTAGCCGAAGGGGGGCCAGGGAAGGGGACGGGGCGCACACCAAAGTCACAGGTGACTTGTTCCAATTAGTAGCTGTCTAATTAAATTAGCGTCACTCGGCCCAGCCAATGGGCCGGCGGGGGTGGAGGGCGACGATGAGGCTCAAGCCCCTCCCCGGCGGCCCGAGGAGCTCGGCGCGCTGGTATAAATCGCCTCGGCGGAGCGCTGCTGAAACGTATCTCTGCGCCGCCACGGGTCGGGGTCGACTCGGGACTGAGAGGGAGCTCGAACGCACCGCCCATCGAGGATGCAGCTGGGTGAGCCGCTGTTGACGGCGGCGGGGGCACTGCCGGGCGCCCCCTTCTACCCGCTGGAGGGCGGCGGGCGCGCCGCAGCCGCCGGAGCGGGAGCCGGGACGGGCGCTGCTGGCGGCTCCCGCGGGCCGCCCGGTTCGGGATCGCCGCCGCGCCTCGACCTGGACAAGATGCCCAAGAAGTTTGGGACGGCCCCCCCCATCCTCGGCGAGACGGAGGCCGTCGAGCCGCCCTTCGCCGCCCCCAAGCCTGACGGCCGCAAGGCCACCCCATGCGGGGACGAGGAGCTGCCCCCGGCCGCCGCCGCTCGCTACTCCATGGACAGCTTGAGCCCCGAGCGCTACTACCTGCAGTCCCCCGGGCCGCCCGCCGCCGACCTGGGGGGGCCCTGCTCGCTGTTCCCATACCCAGCGACGGCGCAGCACGGCGCCGTCTACCAGCCTCCCGGCGGGCCGCGCTACCCCTACGGCTCCGTGCTGTCCCCGGGCGGCTTCGCCGGTGCCGTGTGCCCACCCGGCGGCCGAGCGCAGTTCGGAGGCGGCGGCGGGTACCAGTATGGGCAGACGACGGGCGGCGGACCCCTCTACGGCCCTTACCCGCCGGCGTCAGGCTCTTGCGGCGGACTCGGAGCGCTCGGGGTGCCGGCTACCGGCCCGGGGATGCGGGCGCAGGTCTTCCTCTGCAACCGGCCCCTCTGGCTCAAGTTCCACCGGCATCAGACGGAGATGATCATCACCAAGCAGGGCCGGTAAGCGGGGAAACGGAGGGAAGTGGTGTGGTGGTCGGGAATGGGTGAGGGACGTGACACCTCTGGGGACGCTCCGTGTCGGGCGGCGCTTGTCCGCTCCCCTGGGGAGGAGATGCGCGCTCTCTCTGTCGATGGTGTCCCGGGATGCTTTCCCCGAGAAGCGACTCCCCAATTTCCCCACACAGGGCGGCCGGGAGGTAAGGTGCGGGTCGGCTGAGGTTTGCCGCTTGGTTCCTTAGTCTCTTTGGTGCCGGGATGGACGGGGCACCCCACGGACGCCTACAGCATCCGCCGGAGCCCGCACTCCCTCCCCGGCCCGCCTCATCATGCCTTGCGGTTTTCTTCCTTTCCCCAGGAGAATGTTTCCCTTCCTGAGCTTCAACATCACCGGCCTCAACCCCACGGCCCACTACAACGTCTTCGTGGAGGTAGTGTTGGCGGACCCCAACCACTGGCGTTTCCAGGGTGGCAAGTGGGTGACCTGCGGCAAAGCCGACAACAACATGCAAGGTGGGTGCAGGTTCCGGGGGTCTCCTCGCCCCCTTTCCCCGCGGGTCGATTTCTCGGAAAGGGTTCCCAGCTCGGCCCGCCCCCTCCCCCCCCCGCTTCAAGGTCTTCCCCACACCCGGCATCCTGCTGAGGGACGGGCTACGCTTTTAAGGTCGTTTTGCGGCTCTTTTTGCGCCGCGGTGTGCGAGGCTGTGTGGGAGGGTGGCCATCGGGGAGCTGAGGGGCTGCGCGGGCGGCGGAACAACAAGCTCCGTGCCCGGCTGGCGTTTCACTGGCTTGTCTTCCCCAGGCAACAAGGTCTACGTTCACCCTGAGTCGCCAAACACCGGGGCTCACTGGATGAGGCAGGAGATTTCTTTCGGGAAGCTGAAGCTAACGAACAATAAAGGTGCTAACAACAACAACGCGCAGGTAAGGAGAGGGAGGCTTAAGGGGTTCTTGGTGGCTCAGTGGGGGAGAACCTGGGGTTTTGGGGCTTTTACAGATTTCATTGAGCCGCTAGATCACTGTGCTTGTGACTCGTTCCATTCTTGAACTCGGTCATGGAGCTTGTTTTCTTTCTCCGTAGGAATAGTTGAAAATGTTGGAAGATGATGTGCGAATTTCTTTTGTTTTAGTTAATGTATTGATCCCCTGGAGTTGCTCAAAAAGTGGGAGGGTAGCTGATAGCTCTTAGTGAAACAGGGCTGCAAGCTGTGACTCAGCTCCTGATAAGTTATAACTGCTCCGTTTCTAAACCAAGAGATTGCAATTTACAGGAAGAAAATGTCATGCTGTAAAATGGGTCTTCTAATGTTAGATGCAGTTTGTCTAAAGATGTCTCTTTCATGATTTCTTTTAGATGATAGTACTTCAGTCCCTACACAAGTACCAGCCCCGACTTCACATTGTGGAAGTGACTGAAGATGGTGTTGAAGACCTGAATGATTCCTCAAAGACTCAAACATTTATTTTCCCTGAAACGCAGTTCATAGCAGTTACAGCATATCAAAACACTGATGTAAGTATGGATGTATAAAATTGCAATTAAGCATAATTTTGACTTGAGGGTTCAGCACCTCATCTTAAAATATTCTGCTTTCACTTTTAGATTACACAGCTCAAAATTGACCATAATCCTTTTGCAAAAGGCTTCAGAGACAACTATGACTCGTAAGTACACCTCTGTCTTCTTTTGCAGATGTGTCAGTCTAGGAGGCATGATTCTGGCCTGAAATGTCTGTGGAAGGGTTTTTCTTCAGACACTAATTCAGTTATTCAGCACCAGCACTTCTTCTACCGGCAATTTCGCTTATGTTAAAATGTCTGAATAGTGTATTGTCTAAATGGCCTGTCTTTCTGCTGGCATCTGAATTTTGGTAGGAAAATTGTGCTGGCAGAACCCAGCTGGCCTGCAGATTTTACTGCCAGCAGTATATTGGGTGTCTCCACAGAACAGGCAGCTTGTTTAAATGGTCAGCCGAAGACTTGCCTAATAGTTTCTACCTTGTGCTGTTGCTTGTAGCAGTAACAGTAGGCACTTTTCCTGTAAATTTTCTAAGTCAGATTAAAAAAAAAACAGGCATACAATTAGATGTAGTTATGATTCTAATTAAGAAATATCTAGTTTCATGTTTGTGTTTTTGTGTTGTGTTACTGTCATACTGAAATTGCAAAGAAAAACACTCAGTATTTCTCTTTTATATTGTAGCATGTACACAGCTTCCGAAAATGACAGATTAACTCCATCTCCCACGGATTCTCCTAGATCCCACCAGATCGTCCCTGGTGCCCGATACAGCGTGCAGCCATTCTTCCAAGAACAGTTTGTCAACAACCTGCCCCCAGCCAGGTTTTACAACGGTGAGAGAACTGTTCCTCAGACAAATGGCCTGCTGTCCCCGCAGCAGAACGAGGACGTGGCCAGCCCTCCTCAGCGGTGGTTTGTGACGCCCATGCAGCAGCCCAGTGCCAACAAACTGGACATGAACTCCTATGAGACGGAGTATTCTCATAGCACCTTGCTCCCTTACGGCATTAAATCCCTTCCCCTTCAGACATCCCACGCTCTGGGATACTACCCCGACCCGACATTTCCATCCATGGCAGGCTGGGGGAGCAGGGGCTCTTACCAGCGAAAAATGACGACAGCACTAACTTGGACCTCAAGAACAAGCCCTCCGGGATTCACTGAAGACCAGCTTTCCAAGGACAAGGTGAAAGAAGAAATTGGCTCGTCCTGGATAGAGACTCCACCCTCTATAAAGTCTCTAGATTCAAATGATTCTGGGGTCTACACAGGTGCTTGTAAGAGAAGACGGCTTTCCCCTGGCACTTCCAGCAATGAGAATTCCCCAACAATGAAATGTGAGGACATTAATGCTGAGGACTATAACAAAGACACTTCAAAAGGCATGGGCTACTATGCTTTCTATACTAGTTCTTAAAAACATCTTTTTTAGTCCAATTGGCTGGTTTGTTGGGTTTTTTTGTTTGGTTTTTTTCTTTTTTTTCAGGGTGGCCTTGGGGTTTTTTTGCATTACAATTGCCAAAAAGACTCTTGCCTTCCACCTTGAGTTGTTGTGTGCAATTCTAAAGAAGGTGCCAAAGCTTTTTGACTGTTGCAGGTAACAAAAGTAGGGAAAGAGTAAACCATGGGAGAATTCTTCCCCTTGTTTAGAAGGAACCATATGCAGAAGCTGTGAGGACTCTAGTGTCTAAATATGTGGCATATCGGAGACACTAAAGTGTACCATTTGGGTTGGCTCAGAGACCTGATCAAATCTATGCACTCCAGAGCAAGGAAAGAGGGGGTGGGATCCCAAATTTAATTTTCTTCCCTGCTTGATAAAAGGGAACTGGGTTGCAGGGAACTGCACAAATGCTATGTTCTGCTTTAGACTGAGCAGATTTTTTTCAACCCATCCACAACACAGTTGGCTGAGTTGGATGTTGCTCAGCTACAGTTTGTTTTTTTTTTTTGTTTGGCAGAAAATGCCAAAACAAGGCCTGCTTGCCAGGCAGGATTATTTTGACTTGAAGGTCTTGTTGACAACGACAGGATTACAATCACCAAATCTGACTTTTCTTAGCTTAGAACTTGCATTAAAAAAAAACCCCTGCCTCCATCCCAAAAGCCTAACCTTTATTGAGGTGGCCAAAAACAAAGTGTACAGTTGTGTTTTGTCTAGGTACACTGTAGAATATTGTGGAATAATGTATTAATAGTTGACCTATAACTGTTCAGTTGGAAGGACATCCGGTGGTGTTTTGAAGTTCAAAAGGCATTTTTTTGGTTAATCAAACTTAGCATATGAAGCATTGCAAAAGGATATTTCTATTTATGTGTACGTAAAGTGACTTTTTCAGCTGCCCTGTATGAAACTGGAAGTGATGTAACTTTACCCATTCTTGCCTATACTTTCAGCCATTTTAAACTGATCAGCCCTAGAGCAGCTGCCCCACAAACTTTTTCCCCTCCCAAGAAACTTGTTTGTTTTGTTTTTTCTATGTACATAGTAATAATTTTTAATAAATGTGGTGGTGCCAGGCATAAGAGGGTATGGCTCTGCCTCATTTTGCCTCTGCTGGGTGTCCCAAAATGGGAGGATGGAGCACAATCCTAGGAGTTGAGTTGTCCTCTCCAGATCTAACCATCCTTTGCAATGCTGACTTTATCTGTTGCACTCTCTGGATGTAATTTTCCTTTTTTTTTTTTTTTCTTTTAAAAAGTCGCTGGGCTCTTGCTTTGCCACGGTTATCCTGTGCATCTTCTGCACAAGCCGGGAGCTCCCGGCTCACTCCCAAATACGGCGGTCTCCTGCCCCCTGCCAGCCCTCCAGCCCCCGCCTCTGCGACAGGCGAGATGCGAGCTCGGCTCGGGCAGCGAATTGTGAACCCACCCCGCCTCCGCGGCAGCCCTGGAGCCCCGCCGCCCCCATCTCACCCCCTCCGCTTCCCGGAACAAGGCAAGAATTTATCCTCCCCGCTTATCTGAGGGGAAAGCTTCTGGCAGAGCGATTGAACCCCGGCTCCCGCGGCAGCGGGACCTTTCCTGAGGATATGCAAGCAGTAATGGGATTAAGCTGTTAACGATTCCCGGCTGCAAACAAAATAAAGCCGGGGCTCAGGCCGGGGCTCTCCCCGATGGAGGTAACGCTATCGGGGGGGCACCGACAGGGGCTCCCCCTCCTCCGGAGCGGGACGCGGCGGGTGTCCGGGGCGATTTCGATCAGCGCTTCGCCTCTCTGGGCGACGCTCCGGCTCCGCGCGGTGGCAAGCTGTCCTGTTAGCTCTTCCTCCGGCCCAGGACCCCATCTGGAACAGAATGGGGACTTGCGGCAATTTTTAAGAGACTAGGGACAGCGTGTGGTGCTTTTTTTTTTTTTTTCCCCCAGAGGTGCCACCCCCTCCCGCAAAAGCCCCCGGGAAGAGCTGTCCCCCGTCCCCAGCCGGGCGTGCGGCAGCATTGTCGGCCGCCCCCACCCGCCCTGCAAGCGCCGATTACACAGCACGATTCCGCCGCGCTGTGTTATTAAAAGCTGTATATTTTTGCACGGCACGGTGAAAAAAATAACTTAATACTTGTGAAAAGTCCTCACACTGTTTAATAGAAACGTAAGTGCCTGGCTGGCCCCAATTAACACCTTGTGATTATAATGCATTCCTAAAATGGGGTGTCAGACGCCAAATTGTGAATAAGGGTATCTAATTAATCTTCATAGGATGACACTGATAGACAACGCCAGATTTAAATAAAGATCTGAAGGATCTGAATGCTTTTTATTTGTTTACATTAACAGAAGATAAAGTTAACTACCCTTGCACTTTGCTTCGTAATGTGATTCACTGCCACAAACAGCGGGCTGCGGGCGGAGAGCCCCGCCTCGCCTCGGCGGGCTTTTTCTCGCGGCTTTGGAGGGAGTGGGACACCCCGAGGGCGAGTGCCCCTTCCTCCGGAGCCCTGCGTGAGGCGGGCGTGTGCCGGGAAGCGCGGCACCACCTCGGCTTGGCAGCGAGCGCTGGAAGGGAACGCGCCCCGTCCCCGCCACTTCGGACGTTCTCGCACGAAAACTGCGTGCGAGTTTGAAACGTGAGCTAGACGGGCACGGCGGGTCTAGAGCGAAATAAAGAAATAAATAATAGTTGTTTACACCACTGCGGCGGTGTGCGGCGGAACGTGCAGTGCGAGCTCTGGCCGATGAAGAGGGAAAACTTCGTTCTAGGTCAGGGAGAATCCGAAGGTCCGCGGCTGCCGGCGGGGCAAAGGCTCTGCTCCTTCCCCGCGGCGGCCCCGTGAAGCCGGGATAGGCACCCTGGGGCCGTTCCCCGCGAGTCAGCAGTTCCCTGGGTTAGTCCCTCACTTGAGCCGAGGGAGCGGTTCTCTGCTCTGGGTGCGTAGTCCTGATTTTAAATAGCGTTAAGTCCCCGGCGGGACAATAGAGGCAGTGGAGACGGGTTCGTCTGATAGATTGAGGCTATTCCTCGCCGAAGATTCTGGTCTTTGGTGCTATTTTCGTTATAGCGGACTTTGCGCCCTCTCGACCCTCTATTTTTTTTCCAACGAAACTTCGTGCCTCGCTACTCGCCCCAAAGCGCATCGCCGTCGCTCCACACCCGGGGGGAAAACGAAACGACCCCGAAACTTTCTTCGGACGGCACCGCCCCGACCCTCTCTGCAGAGAGGGCTCCTTCCCTCCTCAGGGCGGCCGCCTCAGCGCTCCGGGGAGGAAGGAGCAGGTATTTTTCGGTATGTTTTCTCTTCGAGTAATGGGATGGGGTTTTACTTTCGGTCTGAATTTCCGCTCCCACCTTCCTCAACGCCGCCTTTCTAACACCTGCTCGCTTGTTCCCACCTCCTCCTCTCTGAGGGGAGCGGGGCATTAATGGAGGGAGCTTTCCCGGGAAAGATTATTTTGACAAGCCCTGCTGAGGGTGGCCTCTGAGGCGGCGGCCGCCGAAATGGGAATAGGCCCCCGATGGCTCCTGTGGCACCGTTACACTTCAGAAATTCCCCTTCCTTCCCAACGGGAATATCGGCCAGCCGTGCCGGGGCAATAGGCGGTGGGGTCTCGGCGCTGGGTAGAAAGTGGAGGCGGGGGAGAGGAGACGAGGGAGACGGGGCCCGCCGGCACTTCCCTCATGCACGTCCACCCCATGAAATTGTGACTTTCATTACCTTATTATTATTAATATTGTTAATAATAATAACATTAACAATTATTTTTATTAATAATAATAATTATTATTTTGTTACTGCCCTACATTTTTTTAATACATTCAGGCCCAATTCCCCAGCCCCCTGAGCTCGGTAGCCCACTCATCCTTTTCCCCAGGTCTTCATAGCCGTGATCATAGTAATGTGAGTATGGCTAATATAAATATTAATCTAATCCTTATTGGAAGGATTTTAGTGCTTTCTGGGTATCACAGATATGTAATCCAGGGGAGAATGACATTAGCCTGGAAGTGTGGAGTGCAAAATATGATTTGAATAAAAAGATAGGGTGGTATCTAATATTTCCTTTAGGGAGTACTATACTCTGAGCTGTCACAACCGATTGTGTAAATAGAGGAGACTGAGGGATGTGATCCTAATCATATTGATGAAACATTCATCTGAAAGACCGAGTGCAACCAGAAGGGACTCACTAGGAATACAATTAAATCCTAATCTGGGGAGGAGGAATTCTCTGCAGGCTTTCCTCTAACCTGCCGCCCTCTCCCCATTTTCATTTCAGAGTCAGATAAAATGCAGGAGAGGAAGGGGAAATACAGGAGAGATGGAGTGCTGTGTGGTTTGCCTGACCTGAAGGACTGCATGAACACAGGGAGTGCTGGGTGGAAAGGGGGTAGATCTGCAGTTCTGATCCTGGTGAGTAAAAATCAAGGCCTGACCTTAGTCACAGGGGAAACCACCTGCCTGCAGAGGTTTCCACCTGTGAGTGATGTTAGTCAGGTGCAGGAAGTCTCTGTTTCTGAAGGAAAAGTCCTTCTCCCACCCTGGCTTTGACTGTTAGCTCAATCCCAGACTGCAGAGCAAAATCTATTTGTTTTTCTGTCTGTTGTGTGCTATTTAGTTTCCACCTGCAGCAGGGAACTGTTTTCTTGGTGATGTTTATTAGCAAAGCGGTTAATTTCCAACCTGTTTTGACTAGTGTCCCTCCAAAGATGATCTGAGGAGATGGATGGGACAGGCCTTCTGATGATGTGGTTCCTGTAACAGCACTAAACCCCGGCTGGCTGCTCTTCCCCCATCTTGCTTTTGGGGAAGGCACTGAGCAGGTATGTTTTCCTAGCGCGTGCCACTTTTTGGCTTATACCACTGAAATTAATTAAAGTAGTGACTACCTAAATTCGTATAATGATGTTTAAAGCTTGAAAAGTAGCCTGTATTCTTCATCCTCTCACTGTCAGACTTCTTTTGAGTGTCTGAGACCCACATCAGGTGTTTTTAGAGCTTTTCAAAAGTCACTTGTCTTTTGTCATCAAGCTCAGGCAAAAGGCAAAGTGATTTCCTTCTATCAGTTCTCTTTCCGTGGGGCGTGATGTCTGTAAATGAGGAAAGGAAGTGTGGAGTGGGACATCCGTTAACAAATCTGTATTAGGAGCTCCAGGTAAGTCCGTATTCTCTTCTGCTGAAGTATGAGCTCTGCAGTTTTACCGGTTTATAGAAGGCCTCTTGTGGATGAAGTAGGCACTGCTGAAGTATGTACCCCATAAAGTAGTATCATTTTGGTAGGTTTGAGAATGAAACTTCTTGTTAAGGTTCCTCTGTACTGTGATTTAAATGGCAGTACACAGTAGGAGGGCAAAGGGGTCTGTTCTGTCATGATCCCTGGTTTTCTTGGAGCAGGGTTAGGTTTCTGTGGTGTGGGTAGGGCACCGATCATTAAACTTCATGGAGTATTTGTAATTCCATTTGTCTACAAAGCAATGTAGTTTTTGTAAATTGCTTGGCATTGTTGCAGACTTCCTTTGAGGAAGAAAACAACCTCTATTAGGAAAGAAAATATTTTGGTAATATGTTAGAGTGTGCTTGTTTTTAGTGATATGTTCTCAATAACAGAAATTTTATTGCTTTCCTCTCCTCACTTCCCATGACAATTAGAAATATGACATGATATTCCTGCCCTGATGGAGATGTGATGTGAGCAAGCAGACCTGTTAAACTGACACTGCAGTGGACATGTCAATGCAAAGACGACTTTTCAGGAGCTATTCACAATAGCATGTAAATTTTATCCTATCTCTTACTCCAGATAGGACAGACAAAGCCTTGCCTGTGTAGCCTGGTGTCCTCTGATACCTTGATTAGCTTGTTTTCCTTTAACTTTGTGTTGTATATTGCAAGACTATGGTTAACCCAACTCTTCTGTTACTTCTTTCAGTGAAGGCAGGATCCAGCTCTGCTGCCTTTGTATTGCAGCTCCTTTGCAGCATTATTTGAGAGGAACTGTCAGGTAAATTTCTTGTTTTGAGGGGAAATATCTTTGATCCAGAAGAAAAATGTTGGCAAAACTGTGACATTTGAGTGGTCTTACTTTTACTCAGAGGAAAAATTAAGTTCTTAAAGTTTGTGCCAGTAATGATCCTGAAAAGCAGCTAAATCTGCATTGTACGTCCCTGTTTCAAATATGCAATGTATTTCTCTACTTCTGCTTAAATTACATGTGAATAACAAAACTCTGGAAATGCCTGCTGTCGGGGTAGGGTAGAGAACAACAGGGTTATTTTTCAGTCACATCAATTCTCTGCTTCAGTTCACTGTGCAGCAGCAGAAATGCTCATGCTGGCACTGAGCAGAAAGAAGAAATGGAGCAGAATGTAAGAATGAAAAACTTGTGTATTCCTGCCAGGGGTGCTGGTGACTGCTTTCAGCAGTTTAAGCAGCAGTATTTGTGATTTTTTTCCCCCTTCCATACCATCCCTCACCACACAACTGCAGCACATGAGAGTGACTGTCTGGATGGTGACCTGAGCAGTTTAGGTACTGAACTTCAAAAGCGTTTAAGCAGGCTGGTATAAACACTCCTGTCTGGAAAATGGTGAGAGGACTTTTGGATAGGGTGGAGATGCCACAGTGGTACAGTCACAGCATTTATGTATCTGTGGCCATATGGTGAAATGTAGGTTTAGAGCACCTCTCATTACCCAAAACAGCTGTCCATGGGCATGCACTTGTTCTGCCATTTACTTTGTGGTTCCTTGACTGTGGTTAGGTCTTTCTAGCAATTTCCTTATTCCAACCATGGGTAGAGAAAGCCATTCCCATAGGTATCAGCAAACATGGGCTCCCTGGTTTTGGTGTACCACAAAAAGTTAAATTGATGCATAGTATAATGGAACATGTGTGATACCCAGAATGTGGTTTCTGCTCCCAAAAACTGTGATTAACATGTGGTTTTCTTGTTTCTGACATTCCCACTGACTGCAAAACCTTAGAGGAGGTGCCATTCAATCCCCTGGAAATGGGCTGAAATAGTCAGGGTGGTGTCTCCTGGAGCTGCAGGAAGAATGCTCTATGGCAGGCTCCTTTTCATTTCACATTTGACTGGGAACAAGGGGTGTGTTTGGCTCTAGTACACTACACAAGAAATGAACAAGCAAAAAATAGTGTAGTATTTCACCACAGACTTAAAAAAATAGATCCCACAACCACTGATAGGATTGTTCTGAACTCTGGGGTGATGACTGACTTCTGCTATACTGGATTGTGGGTGTTTTTGGTAAGTGGTTAAGGTGTCTCCCTCTGCTCTGACTTCTATTTAGTCTCTGTAGAGAAGTATGAAGGATATGAAATGAGACACAATGCCCTTTCAATGTTTTCTCAACCTACCCTGGGACTGAAGATTTAATAAAAAAGCCCACTCTAGGACTGGAGATTTAAAAAAAAAAAAACAAAAACAAAAACCAAAAATCCACCAAAATAACCCACCCAAACCACAGATCCATTTTCTTATTGGGGTGTTCTCCAAACCAGGAGTTACAGGGAGAGCAAAAGCAGCAAGAAACTGACAAATTGTGTTCCTCCACCCTGTTCACATCCATCACGCTTGATCTGCATCGTTCTGCACGCTGATATTTCATATTGTTCTGCTGAGAGGTGCTAATGGCTGCCCATCGTGGTTAAAGATCACTGCCATAGAGAGTGAAAAACACTCCATAGAAAAGTTTAAAGATTGACCATAAACACGCCTAGAAAAAGTCCTGATGGACCACAAGGAGATTAACTCTCTTTTGTCTTTCAACGTCCCCTATCATAACAGCTACAGAGGTTAATAATAGGCCAAAGCTCTCATATATGGCATTGAAACTAAAAGCTCTCTTATGGTGTGTCTTTACTGAAGAGGAACAGTGAGTCTATAGGAGGGGCCTTGAGCTCATTTATGGTTCCACTTATTGTGAGGAAAAGAAATGAACTTATCTCTCTGAAGTTTTCCTTTTTAGGCTTGGCTTGCAGGTCCACTTCTTACCTTGCACCAGCTGTGGGGCTCGTCCAATTTCTCTGTGAGTCGGATCATTTTACAGACTTGGCAGAAAGCAGATCCAGGAGAAAAGGACAATTGCATTCTGTTGGGTTCTCGAGTTGGGTTGGCTCAACTAAGGCCCAACAAGAGCAGAGGCAGAGGGCAGGATCTGGTTTTGGTGTAGCCTTACGTTGACTTACTTTGTGATACTGTGAATCGCGAAATTGCAGATTGATCATCCAAAAAGACAAAACTCTCTCCTTCAGATTAAACAGTGTTTTCCCAGGCTGTTGGGATAAATGTTTCATGCCTTTCTGTTCTTTTTGATTATCCAGAAAGGCCGAAGTCCCTGGGAAAGAATTGCAAAGTCACTCATTGTGCCATGGCTGTAGGAAATATGGGAAGCAGATGGGAAGAGATGAGAGGGAACAAGGTAATGCAGATATTGCTTGAGTGTGTGACTTCTCTTGCGCAGACTGGTGACCCTGAAATACCACACAAATTTAACTGCAACTAATGGCATCCCTGTTGAGATAGGTTTTCTGGGGCTGATTTGTGAACAAGGAGATATACATGGAGTTAACACCTTTTGCATCAGGCTCTGGAAGTGTATCTGGAAGTGTATTCCTGTATCTTTGTGGGGAAACTACAACTGGAGAAAGCTAAAATCCAGTGTGTGAGTAGCAGGCTGTGCTAATTGGAAAAACTGGAACTTCATTATTGTGGACTGGCTGATTCAGATATGGTCCATGTTGTGCTGCATGGGCAATGTCATGTTTGCTGTCGTCTCACAGGACTCTTGGAAATTCCAGCCGACAGTAACTGAGCAGAGAAAGAGACAAGTGCAGAATTGTGTGGTGGCCGTTGCCCAGGCACAGCTAGTTTAAGTGGCTTACACAAATCTTAGTCTCATTTCAAAACATGATGCATGCGTTCAGGAACGTGGGGCTGTAATTCTTCTGTCTTAAAAAAACCCAAAAAGCAGTAAAGATCCTTGGGTCTTGACTTGGTCTTGCAGAACTGTTGATTCAGGAATGACACACATACTTCATTCTTGTGCTTGAACTCAGGAGAAAGGTTCTCTCTTCATCCCTCTTGGCCTTCCACCATGCCTGTTTGACTTCCTGCATGCAGGAATGGGCTGTCTCATGCTTTGAGGTGGTGGTTCTTGAAGACCAGCCAGCTCTCACAGGCTTTCCTTTCCCTTCCTCAGCAGTCTTCCATGGGATTCTAACCAAGAACAATTCTGAACTAAGTTGAATTCTGCTCTGAAGTGTCAGTTTGTAAGTGCATTATTTGTCTTCCTCACTTCTCAGAGCTTTAATCACAATCTTGCAGCTGCCCTTTACATGCCATTGTAAGAAATTCAGAAGACTCATCAGTCACATGCACAATGAAATTACCACCAACACAGACCAGAGATGTGGATTGTCCCTGCCCAGATGCATTACCTTGTCTGCAGACATCAGGGTGGTTCTCATCCTGAGTACCACTGGGGACCAGAGCTCTGGAGTACCAGCTCAGAGGTAAGAAGAGGAGCTTTTTAGCTTTCAAACAAAGGCTTCTCCTACTTCCTCTCTGGATCAGGAGGTCTGTAGCAGGCCCCTAGTACAAATCGGTGAGTGTCGGACTGTTCTGTGATCCTCACCCACGTCTGGACTCACTTGTCACTTGTTCAAATTAAAGCAGTGTGTTTTGTAGCCAGCATTTTGCGTGGACTCTAAGTCATCCATATTCCTTACCTTCCCATCGTGTTTTTGCTCAAGAGCTTGTATTCATCCTTAGCAACAATCCAGCCATGTGAGCCATCCCACTGTGGTCCTGTAATCCCTGTGAGATGCCACCAAGCAATCTCCTTTTTACATCTGTTTTCAGACTGCAGATGCTTTCTTTAGGTTCCTCTGGGATTTTTTTGCCACAGTCCCTGGGATTTCAGATCCTCAGGGGTGAGTGCTGCTTTTTGGAGCTGTCTTTTTCTCACTCCTTCGGTCTCTCCCTGAATGCCCACCCCTCTTTCAGCAGTGCCTTGCTCTTGTCTCTTTTGTCAAGTAGATGGGAGTGCTAAAGGTGTTTTAGTTTCCCATTGCACTAGTTTGGTAGCAGTGTAGGAGCTGGATGCTCCAGCAGCCCTTGAGCTTGTTACTGCTCCGAGCCTTCAGGGAGGCCTGCCTGAGGTGTCAGCCCTTAGCACTGCATCCCCTCGAGTTCCCCTGCTGGGGAGCTTGCTTTCTGTAGGCCCTGGTAGATGGAATAAGTCCTCCCTGTTGAGCACTGTTGAACATTGGGAGCAGAGAAGAGGAAGGTACAGAATGAAGATCTGAGATGACTGAGGAAGGTCAGTTGCAGAGCCAGGGTGAAGAGGTGACAACTATCAAACAGAGCCTGCTGAAAGAATGGAGCTGGAGTGTGTCCAAAAAAGGACAACAAAGCTGGTGAAGGGCCTGGGGCACATCTCTTATGAGGGGCAGCTGGGGGAGGTGGGGCTCTTTAGCCTCTAGAAAAGGAAGCTCAGGGGAACCTTATTGTTCTCTCCAACTGCCTGAAAGGAGATCATAGCCAGGTGGGGGTCAGCCTCCTCTTATTGTCCCACATAATGGGCAATAAGACAAGAGGAGATTGCTTCAAGTTGCACCAGAGGAAGTTTAGATTACATATCAGGAAAAAATATCTTTGCTGAGTGTTTGGGCATTGGAACAGGCTGCCCGGGGAAAGTGGTGGAATCACTGGCCCTGGAGGTGTTCAGCAAATGCCTAGACATGGCACTTGGGGATATTATTTAGTGTTGGACATGACAGTGGTGCATGGTTAATGGCTTGGACTTCATGATCTTAGAGGCTTTTTCCAACCACCCTCCAAGATTCTTATGTGCCTTTCAAGGCTTAGCTGAATCATCAAGAAATATTATTTCACGAAAATGTAGTGATTTATGTCATGTGATTCTCTCACCTTTCTAAATCTCGTGTTAAGTGCCCTACAACCAGAGTTACCATTTTATGGAATTGTGTCTATATTCAGATTTAAAGGAGAAGCGTTGGTAACTGCTAGGAAGTCATGCTTAACCCTCAGTCACAGAATTATCACCATCACAGGTATTTTTGATGCAATATGAATTTTGAATGCTACTATTATTATTAATAAGCAGAATGCACCTTCAGTTTCTATTTTGCAACTGCGTGGAAAACTCATAAAACACCATAAATTATTACAGCCTCACCATCAGTTGTATTATGATATAGTATCAGAAAATTAGTATCAAGAAAATCTTTTTTTGAACCAATGCTTTAAATCATGAAAATGGTCAAAATTCTGATGAGAGGTGCCAATTTGTCAGGTAAATAAGTATTTATTGTATTACCATTGAAGTTTCTATGCAGTAGCCTGCTGCAGCAGTTGCTCCAAAATCCCACATCATGTAAGGAATAAGGCAGGAGTTCTGCTGTCTTTTAAATGGAAACATTCTGCTACCATGTTGGAATACAATAACCTTTCTTATGGGGTTAGACAGGCCGAATTTAAACGGAAGATTTTCACTCAGAATTTTTTCCAAAAGCGTCTGAAATGCTTCGGGTCAAATAACTTGGAATGTTTTGTACTGCTGTAGATTTTTTTAAGGCAGAGTCTGACTTTATTACCTCAGCCTTCAACTGTAAAAGTATCTTTAGCTTTCTGACAGCACTCATGAGCAAATACTATCTTGGGTTCACTCCTGTTTATTAAAAGCAGTATTATAGGAGAGCAAAACTTTCACTGAAATGGATCAGTAGGAGCTGGCTTATTGATTCCTGTGTCTGTTTTCCATGTAATATTCTGACACTTTCGACTACTTCCATTTCAAATGAGAAATTCCCTATTTGTTTCTTGTACAGTCCTGACGGTCTGTTGCTTTTTTCTGTGGATCACACAAAAATATTGAGCTGCTGAACTCGGAAGCTGGTTCATGCTTTTCTCGGAGTTGTTTCTGAGTAAGTTAGGTATCTTCCCTGCCTGAGCTTCTGATGAAAAGTTGGACATAAATCCATAAGGAAGAGTGTGGGTCTGCAGAGGGTATAGGGTTCTGGGCATTGAAAAAAAGAACTGACTGCAGCAAAAATCAAGTGATCAGCACTTCTCCAGGACAAGCCCTTGAGCTGTAGCGTTTAAATGCCAAATCAGAGCTTCTTGCTTATTTCCACAAAATGAAGTCCCGTTCTGCAGCATGAAGCCCAGCACAGAGTAACATCAGGAAGAAGGGGGAAGGGGTTGCTTATGGCTTCTTTTTGCTAGTGCAGGGCTTTAGTCCCTTTTACATCCCATTTGTGCATGTCTGCTCTGAAGCTGACTTCCTTTCAGCACTTGAGCTGGACGCTTCCAGACCTATCAGGAGCCGCTGCATCTGTGCGTGGTGTTTCTCACTGCTGAAGGTGTTCTAACTTGCTTCAAGTTCTGCTCTGTAGTGTGTTGTTAGCAATCTCTGATTTGTGGAGCTGTCCCTAAATTGTGAGAAGTACCATGTCAGTTAAATCAGGGCAGCCCTAAGAGGAAGGCCTCCCCAGAGTGGAGGAAGGTTCCAGGTGTCAGCCTTGAGGGATATGCCTGACTTCCATCAGCATAGTAGTCTCCATTTCCAGCTTCCATGCAGGAACTCTTCCAAGGTTTACAGACCTGTTTTCTGGGCTTGGAACTCTCCAGCATGGTCATGGACCATCTACAATGCTCCTAAACGTGCAAAGAGTGTGTACATACATAGTGGTCTAGCACGCAGCCTTTCACATGCAGCTTGGAAAAGGCAAAGGAGTGTGCTTAGGAGAAAGATAAAGTAGGATACAAGTAGGAAAACTTTTCCCAAAGGAGTAGGAATGTTTCTGGAATTGTTGGCTGGAATCAGAGACTGTCCAAAGGTAGGGTGCCTTCAGATTAGCTGAGAGACAGGGTCACAAAGGCGTAGATATGGCAGTCTGCACATTGATAAGTAGTACTTACCAGTAGAAGGAGTCTCACTGAATGCTATTTATTCATCACTATTGAAGTTAATACGAGTAGAACATGCTGAATTTGGCCCTAGGTTAGTAACACAAAATTGTATCTCTTTAAAATGGATCTGAACAGAGAGGTATGGTCCAGTGCTGCATTGGCTCTGAGAGCTGGTTTGAGGGGATTTGGGATTTTTGTTCTGGCAGGTTTTCTTTAGGTGTGGGGGATGGTTGGTGGAAGACCAACATGATTATTTCTCCTACAAATCTAATGAGAGAAGAATTAGCCTAGAAAAGGAGAAAAAAAAAATCTGTTCCTTCAGATGTTATGTAAGGTGCTGCCTTATTCCTCTTAGAAATAGAGCTTTCATGTGTTATATTGCATAGTAGGCGCCCCAAAAAGATGCATATCTTTTGCCTGGGGTGAGCAACTCCTGAGATTTCTGAAGTCAGGCTAGTACATTAACACCTTAGATTTAGGTAGCGCAGGGCTACAAGCAAATGTCTTTGGCTGACAGAAGCAAATCAGACACTGCTTTTGTATGTCACGAGGGATTATTCTGTTTTAGTGCTATGCCCTTGGGCTTTACAAATGCACCTGTAGTGCTCCTGTGGTTAGTGCAAAGGATCTTGGTAGAATTAATTTACTATGGTTGTTTTGTCTTTGTAAATAGCAAATGTTAGAACTGGCTATACACAAACAGCTTTTCAAACCCTACATGTATTGTTTGCAGCAGTTCATAGATAGGGAAGTCTTCTGTTCTTTAATGCTAGCACTGAGTGCAGCAAAGTACTTTTCCATTCACAAAAGGTGATCTTTGTGCAAGTAGGAGTAATTTATGGCTGTGTCTGAGCACAAGAAAGGTGGGAGATAAATTCTAGGAAATCTAGGGGTGCAGAACCAGATATGGGTTTTGGCTCTGCCTTTGCTGAGAATTAAAAAAATTCTCATCTGACTCCATGTCATCTGCTGTGTTATTTTTGATTGGAATAAAGGGCTCTTAGAGCTCATGATGTTTATGTGGCACTGTCACCATACAGAAGTAACCATTGTCTGACATTTTGGGAACAGAGTTACTGGTCTATGAAATACTGTGGCAAATAATGAGCACTTTGAATCCTCTGAAGATATGGAGGGAGGTAAACGTTTGTAGTATCAATAAAATTTGTACCAATATCCCCTACTTCCCTTTTATCAGCTACAAAGAGGATTTAAAGTAAAAATATCTGCAATTCTATTTCCAAGTAGTTGAGGTTTTTGGTTGGTTTTTATATGAAAACCAACCAAAAATTTTATCTTGTACATAATGGTGGTATCATGTGTCTTGTTATTAGGTGAGTTGTGCTGAGCACTCGCTGTGCTTTTTGTTGTCCAGCTCTGCTTTACAACAACTGCTATGACTTGTAAGACTAGGTGGCTTTCTAATTATCTTGCTAATAAATTTAGTATATGAATTTATTAGATGTTCTGAGACCTGGCAAATTTTAATTGATACCAGCTACTGAAGTCATAGGGTTTTACCTGCCTTTAATCTGAGTCTGCTAGGATAAGACACATGAGGAAGCCTTACCTGAGACAGGCTGGTGAGCTGTGGGTTTTTTCCAGTAATGTAGAGTTGGAAAAAGTGAGACAGAGAAAGAAAAGGAGATACAAGGAAGGTGTTAAGAGCAGGAAAATACTTGGAAGTTTTGTGCTTTGAATGTTAGCATTTAGACGAAGGCGTAGCGCCCTAGGCTGAAGGCCTGGTGTGGTTTGCTGGGTCATCCCTCAGGATCAGCGTGGTTAGGGGTTCCTGTGTGCCAGGGTGGGGCACAGGAACACAGAGGTTATGTGGCATTAGGCCAAGAGTCTGCCTTGAGCAGCACATTGTCCCTGGAGCAGCTAATACAGTGTGAGAGTGAGACACATTACGGATTGATAGCTCTCCTGAGAGCTTCCAGCCACCAGCTTTAAGGATTTCCTGAGCTCTTTCTGGACTATCATGCTTAACACTTCCTTGATGTGGTTTAATCCTGATTCCCCATAGGAACCCCTTAAATTCTGCAGCCTTACATTGCAGTAATTTGGTTGCAGATTTCCCCACTGAAAATCTCAACCCACGTTGCTGAGATTTATTTTTTTCAAACCACTTCTGTTAATCATCAGTGCCAAATGAAAAGCACTCTAAAAGCACAAGTGGGATTTGCTTATGCTCTTACTCTTTGATTTACCAGAAATGGCCCCCTTTGCTGTTGATTTTAGATATTATTTTAATCTTCTAATTTTTCCCATCCTAAACTTTTTTTTCTAAATAGCCTACATGTCGACCCAGTGCTGGAGTCAAATCAGAACATAAATACAATTCCATATGACAGACTTCTCTTACTTTGTTTGCAGAGCTACAAACATTGGGTACATTGAGGAACTGAGATAGGACATAAGTATTTCACCTTTTTGCTATTTGTTATTCATTATTATAAATGTAACTGAATATGTTAAGTGGGGAGCCTAAAGTTTCCTAACTCTGACAGGTACCTTGTGTTAGTGGTAGGCTGATATTTTGGGGCATATCGTGCTTATTACTTGTATCTGAATTAGTGGAAACTCTGAATGCTCTAATCCTGAAGACAAAGCGTTTATTTGGAAGCATAAGCAGGCCTGAGGATTTACAAATGTGCAGACACACAAATAAGTTTTTACTACCCTTCACCTTAATCTGCCATGAGCTCTTTTTAGGTTGTTGGATGAACGAATATCTAGGTTTCTGTTTGTCAATATAATCTAAATATTCACATTATAACAAGCACAGAAGATTGTTTTCTCCAATAGCATAAACTGGGATTTAAAATTCTTTTTAAAGAAGCTTTTGATATTTTCCCTGACTTCAAATCCCTAGGGGTGCAGGTAAACCATAACTGTAGAATTTTATTCAAACTTGGAACTGGGATAAACTCTGCAGGGTATATGTTACCCCAGAGTGATACATTCTACCTGTCTGTGCAAGGTGTACCAGTGCAGCACCTGAGCACATAGTGCTGTGGCTGCTGCCAGCCTGGGTGAGAGAAGACTGGGGGCTCTTTGCTCAGGGAAGAGTTGTTTAAAGCCTGGTTCTGCTCGGATGAACAAGTTGCTGGGCTGAGGACCCGAGCCCTGATGTGTGTGGCTACAGTGCCCTCTTGTGCGAGTGAGCGCTGGTGAGCAGTGGCTGATCCCAGGGGTCTCTCCACAACACCTGGCTGCTGGAGAAGGAAGGAAACTGAGCACAAAATCCTCTTCTGGCTGTGACCTTCTGCAGCTGTGTTTTGACCAGCAGTTTATTTGGTTATGTGGTACAATGCGAATGTAAGGACAGCCCTTGGGCTTTTACAGCTTAAAATGTGCTTTGTATTCTGCTAGTATTTTGGCATCAGTTGTAAAACAAACATTTATTGTTTCTGTTGAGGTGATGCCCACAGGACCTGCTATGGAGAGTAGCTCCCAGATATGCTAGATGCTGTCTCCACATTCCTAGGCTGGGCCTTTGAAGTGCTGTGGAACTTCAACTTTATAGCAAAAAATAAGTGACCAAACCTGGTTTCCTCCTTTCTCTGCCTCAAACTTGTCAGCTGCACTTCATCTGCCTCTGAAATTAGGGAGGTGGAATTAACATATTTTGATTGGAAGAAAGAAGAAAACTTCAAGGGAAGAAAGGACACAGTGATCAGAACTAAGTGAGCAGGACAGACCCAGGAGGGTTTTGACACATTATCATTTGAAAATGGCAAAGCAAAAATCTGCTGTGACTGCAGTGTTTCAAGATTACAAGGCAAGTAAAATACCGCCCTATGCAAATAAGTTCAACTGTGACACAGAAAATTTAGGGATGTGTCCCACTCATTTGATAAAATGCCTTTTGATCATTCTAAAAATATAGCTACCCTTTTGAGGGTATAATTCATGACAAAACTGTAGGGAGTGTAAGTGACAGCTAAGGAAGAAAATTATCATTGTAGTACCAAGAACTGAAATGTCTAAGTAAGAATGTTAACATTAAAGAATGAAAAATTCAAACCTAGTACCTCTATAGAGGCCATTGCACTGCACAAATCTAGGAAAAATAAAAAAGGGCTTGGCACAGGTTGCAATGCAAACAGAACTGAGTTGCACAGAAAGCAATGGAGAAATGGGAAAGAGGGGCAGGATGTTATCCTGACTAGAAAATAGACACAGAGCGCCAGAGCATCTGTATGAAAATAACTGGGAGCAGAATTCAGCTGCTGAAATGCTGTCATGCTGTCTTGCAGTCCTACAGGTGTGTCCCATCACGCCCTCCCTGGGCACTGTGACTGCATCTGCAGGTACCACCACCAGCCCTTAAGGCGGGTAATGTGAGATTTGGCTGGAAATGCCGTGTCTTCCCACTTACTGAAGCACATCAAATTGTTGTAGGTTAGGACCCTGTCACAGAAAGGAAGTGAGTACGCCATAAAACCAGTTAATTCACTTTGGTTTAATAAAGATAGGTTTTGTTTATTACTTAAATGCAAGACATTAACTCAGTTAATAATTATCTTAAATATCACGAAATTGCCTTCAACCTGGGATCCTATTAATTAAATGCCAGTGCTGCTCGGCAACATGAAAATGTAAGAATGTATTTGTTATGTTCCATACTTCCTGGATTGTATTTTTCCACCTTAAGTACCCTGACTATATAGACACAAGATTCTGGCAAAGCCTCTGCCTGCTGAGGGTTGTCCAGAACACCAGACTTATTTGTGCAGTGCAAAGGTGTAAGGGGTGACTGGAGCTCTGATTCTCCTGGGATACTGCTTCTGAACTGACGATAGTTTCTAGACTGAAACGCCTTCCTGCAGAGTGAGTAACCAGGAGATTTAACTCTGCAATACATACACACTTTTTTTTTTTTTTGGCAGGTGAATAAGATATTTTCACATATTACAAGCTGCAGTCTTTTCTTCCAAGAATGTGGCTCTAAGCTTACTTATAAGGGTTTTCCAGAAGTTTCAGCATGTCTGAGGTATTTACCGCTTGGCAGGTCAACTTTAGTGTTGCTGAGAAATTGTCAGATTTCAGATGCAGGATCGTCAATGCCTACACAGACATACGGATTTCTGGTTGAAATCAGAGCACAGTTAAGTGCAGCAGCCTTTGCCTTTCACAGAAACCAAGTGATCAGTCAGCTAGGTTGTCCATTTTGTCCTTCAGGATGGATGCTGGCTACAGCTGGAACAGGAAGGAGCACAGCAGAATGCCAGAGCTCCTGTCCTACACAGGAATAAAAAACAACACAGAATCTGTTGGTCCCAGCCAGACAATGACTCCATACTCTTACTTCTCTGCCAGGGATGCCATGGGCTGAGCTGTCTCTCTGAGCACTTTGCAGGTCTGTGTGAGTACAGCTCGTAGTCAGCTCTGGAGGAGCCCAGCCCTAGCAGTGGGTGAGTGGACACCTTTGCCTGTGAGGAAGACTCCTGCCATGTGACGTAAACGTGGGGCTGAATGATGGCACAGCAGTAGCTGCTGCTCAGGGAGGTGAGCTGTCAGTCCCCAGAAAGTTGCAGAATCTGAATACAGGCACACTGTGAAACTGTGAAAGTGGCTGAAAGTGTGTTCGATCACCTTAGATCCACTGATGTTTCAAGCCCCACCTACCCCACTGGAGTACTAAGGTGGGGGATCACATCTACAGGACTGTCATCTTCAAACATGGTTGAACAGTTTTGCAGGTCTTGGGACATGTGCAGTGACAGTGGCTACAGTCTTTCAAGTAACCCTGTGTTTGTGCAGCAGCATCTGTGCACAGTTATTTACTGGCATGAAGTCCAAGAAAAAGCAGAGGCTGTAATGTAAGTCGTCCTGAAGTTCATCTCTTGGCACAAGTGGGTTTTTTTTGAGTTCTGGCCATTAATAGTGTCCTTTTGGCAGTGTGCCCAGGTTGGATAAGCTGCAATACCCGGGGTAATGAACTGGAGGATTTAAGAGTGAGGCACAAGTTAGCTTTTAGTCAAGAGTGAGTGGCTGCTAGAAGAGATAGGGCTTTTCTTTTGGAATGAGCAAATGGTACCTACAAACCATGTATTTACAATCATTCTACACCTGCAGCTTTGCAGGGAGGAAAGACTGGTCACTCTCATTCATTTGGGCTGGCTGGTCCTTTATTTGCAAGGAAACTGAGTTTTAACAAGGTTATTCTATTTAAATGGAAAGTGATATGTTTGTATCAGGCCGAAGGGACTTAAGAGTCTATTTAATGTGCATTACCTTTGTTTATGGGAATACAGAATATATGCTGGAGCTGTTGAAGCAGGTTTTGGGCATTTTTAAAGATAAAAAGTAGTTGGTAATATAGAGGAATGGGACAAGATGACAATGACAGATGTGATTTTCACAGTTTATAGAGAGTGACAATATTAGAAGCAGATTTAATATTCCCAGAGGTGCAGATGTGCCTTTTAATGGTGAATTTCATGAGGAAAGGAAGGCATACATATTGTTATGTCAGTGCTTCCTCTTCACTGTACCAGCATTTGCCTTCCTTCTTAGACTTAGGTTTATGCAGGATTAATAATGTTCTCTTGGTAGATGAGATGTTGTTCTGTAGCACTGAATAAAGTGGATTATTCAGAGTTTGAAAAATCAGTTCATTTTCACTCCAAGAAAGATAACATACAATGTGAAGAAATGCTGTGTACAAAAAAATGTAAAAAGCCTCCTTTTGGAAATATATTGAGATTCTCTTTTGTATTTACCGTTTTCTTGTCCTCCAGCAGAGGGCAGGTTTGTGCCACAAAACCTGTTTGCTCACTTGAGAGAATCCAATGTGACATTCACCAGGCATGTCCAATCCTTGTCAGGAAAAAAAAAAAAAAGTCTTATTCTCTCGTAATATTCCCTGAAAATTATGTCAGTTTTCTTCTGTTTAGTTGGTTTTTTTTGGGTTTTTTTAAAGAACAAAATGAAAAAACTAGATGGAATCCTACTGTTAACCTTGCTAAAAATCTAGTCCCCAAACGCATTCCTCTTGTTTTCCAAAACTGTTGGGAAATTGCCGGTGGTTCATTTCTCTCAGTGCAATTCTTCCCTGTTTCTATCACAGTAGAAATATTTAGGATGTTTTCAGTATCAGCCTCATGTGAGGACAACCATGCAATGCACTTACTGTGCACAGACGTGACATGATGGTGTTCTGTTACAGTTATACAGCATAAAATGCTGTTGTACCAGCAAAACACAAATATAATTAAGGCCTGGAGGCTAAAAATTGTAAAAAAAAAAAATAAATTGTATAATCCTGGCATGCAAAACACCGAGGAAAAAAAATCAGGTGGTTACATCACAGCAACAAGCCCCAGCAGGGTTAACCACATGCCCATGTTTGTGTAATTCTTCTCAATGCCATTTTGGTTTCAAAGTGACATGTTGTGGCAGTGCCAGAACAGGGTGTTCTGAAACAAAGGAGGTGAATGGTTTTCTAATTCGTGTGTCATCCCTAGGAATCTTGTTCTTTCTGCTGCAGCTTCTTCACCTTGTGTTATTTATGTGTGAATCAACAGGGCAGCTTGAACTCATCAGTGGATGCACCAGCTTCTGCTTCCTTAGTGTCTCATTGCTGCTTTTTTTGTCTTCCGTGTGATTTTGAACCGTGGATTTTACCTTTTCTTTTCCCCATTGTCACTTTGCACATCCCTGAATGACATTTTGATGAAAATACACATATTTTGCAGGCATTTGTACCCATTGGCCAGTGTTGCTGTTCACTTTGCTATCTGCTATACAAATTCACACGAAATGCTCATAAAACTTTTTTTCTTTTTTGCTGTGCTTTTCATCCACTGTCCTAGATTTGTGTCGCTTTGAAAAGTGTGGACTGACACAATATGCTGTCGTCATAATCTCATGTTTTGACAATCACAGCACAAGTGTAGCCCGCTGCCAACAAGCTGTGCAGTGCTGAGTTAGAAGCTTTTTTTGGTCCGTGTTATCCAGAATAATGCTTTCTCCTCACCTTCAAGTTGATTTTGTAGCTTCATGTCGTCTGTCCATTAGAGGGTGGCAGCATTTTCCTCTGTGGAAACTGGCTCTCACTCCCTCTGATGCTAACATCATTATCTGGGTGATGCACTAGTGGCTAAAGAGAGAGCAAACTTCACCAAGTCAGAAAGCACAGCCTTCAGTTACCTGGTGAAATGTTAGTGAGGACTCTCAGCCTCCAGTGTGTCACTGGTGTGGCCAATATTGAACCCAAGTCTCCAGAGGTGGAAAACTGGCCCAAGGGACAGATACCTCTTCTAACTCCCATCACATCCCTAATAGTTACTAGGGCAGAATAATGTTTCGTGACCTTTGGGTTGTACCATTACCATAACATAATCTAGCTGTGTGAGCTTTGCAAAGGTCATTGTAGAAATAAAAATATTGCCTGCTGTGATCCATACCCTCAGACACAAAGGAAAAGAAATATCTTAATAAACGTAGTGATATTTGCACTATAGGGCACAGTGCAAGGGTCACGAACCATTATTCTGCACTAGTAACAATGTCACTATTTTATTCTTGCCCAGTGGTTACTGTATGACATTTGTGCTTGCAGGGAAATTCCTGTGAATATCAGTAACTTAAAATACATCGCCTCGAGGGCCTATTGTTCTCCCATTGAAGTCAATGAAGTCAATTTGCCATTTGCTTACCAGTAGCTGGGCACAGGACTGACCCAGCATTCCTCATGATCAAAACTGAAATAGTTTTAAAGTGGGTTTGGGGTTTTGTTTTCTTTTTCCATTAAAAAGTATTTGCTCCTTGGACCCCTGATGAAACGTGTTTCTTAAAAGATTGGAACAGATCATTTTATCATATCCGTGGAAACTGCCATTACTGTGTATGTAGAAGACAGATTATATGATGAGGGTTTTTTTATTAAAAAAAGCTCAAGTCCTAATACTCCTAGGTACCTGTGTCATGATTTACGACCTGGCAGAGAGATGTTACCCAATATTTCTTCGCTACATTCTTATGAGATAGGTAAGTTACTGTTTCCTCTATTTCTCCAACAAAGAAATACATTAATTCAGACTTTTCTGCATGATATGGCTGAAATGATATAACTGAAATGACAGAATTCTTAATAATGTGGCCTGAATTTTGCAGGTGTAGGAGTTGCTGGTTTTGTCCGACAGATTCTTGTTATGCTAGTGGAACTGGCACCTCTAAAGCTGATTTTTTTTTTTTTAAGCTAAAGTATGTCAGCCTTGGTCCATCCCTATGAGATTATGAATTATGACTGAGCTCTCAAAGGAAGTTGTGGACAGTTTGTGTGCAACTGTAGCCCATGTTGGCATTGGCCTTTGTCTAGGAACACACCTTAGCAATCAGTAAGTTTAATGTACCTCTGGTAATAAGTCTGAGAAGAACTCCTCTTCCCATGTGTGAAGAAGCCTATCTGACAGAAAGGAATTATTTGAGAGCTCAGTCATTGGCAGGATCATTTAATGAATTGCTTTGGATAAGGTGGTGCCTGCTTTTGGTCTGGCTCCACCATGGACGAGGTGATAAATATTTCCTTCCCCAGCCTCAGCATGTGTCTGTATCAGAGAAAAACACAACACCAGTTCTGACAGAAGTGCATTGGCTGTTATTTTTCAAGAGCTTGTGGTGACTAAAATTGTGCCCAGCTGCAAGGGAGGGTTCATGTTTACAATCTGAGGAAGCAGGCAGCATTGTGTCATCCAGGGTGCCATGTCCTGGTTGCTTCTCAAACGTGCTGCGGCCAGGCTTGTGACAGAGGAAGGCTTTTGCTGCAGAGCATTGTGAGGGTAGAAGAGGGGGCCCTTGTAGATCAGGTGCATCCTTACAGTAGGACTTTGTTGAACATGGAAACAGTAAGTGGGATCTAGTGGTAAAAGAGCTGTCACCTCTTTGTGATCCACTAAGCTCACCTCAGCTGTGACACCAGCCTGTGGCTCTGCCTTGAACAGGAAGTTTAACCCTGGCTCCAGACAAAGATGAAGTGGGAACCACTCATGTGAGCCATGTCTGGTGTGTGAGACAGGGCAAAGTCACTATACAGGGCTGACATTCAAGGTGTGCTCCACAGAGCTGGGGAAGGACTGGGTCTGCTTCTCCAAGGCCTTGTCACCAAACAGCACAGGCTGATCCTGTCCTTGTTTTCCTGCTCCTTTTCCAGGCCGGGAGAGCAGACAGATTTGCATAGTCTGTAGGCAGCTGAGTACAATTTTTCCTGTGGGTGGTAGTATTTAGAAAGTGTCCTGCCTTGCCACTTTCAGATTGCTATCAGCCTCCCCTGATGGGATTAGGAGCCTGGCTTCACAGGCATTGCCTGATCCAGCTGGCTTTAGGAGGGATGAGGTGGGTAGTGGTGAGAAAACAGGATGGGTGATGACTGTGTAGCTGTGCTGGTAAACTTTGCTTGGGGGAGGGGACTGAGGGGAAGACATGGGGACAGAGGAAAAAGTTATAATTCTCACCCATAGAAGGAATTCCTTTAACATTTGAAGGAAATTATCAGGGAGCAGACACCAGTCATGCTTTTCTGACTCATTGTCCTGTTTCCAGACAGCATCCCCCTCCAGTCTCCTCCTGCCTATTGCACTGCTGTCCCAATTTATTTCTGTAAAAAGTTATCACAAGAATTTCCCTCTTTAAAAATATAATTAAAGGATTAATGTTGTAAGACGTGAAGTTTTCAATGTGCTGAAATCACTGAGAAAATTAACTTCCCTTTTTAAAATATAAAAAGCAACAACAGTCATGTAATCTACAACCTGGATGATTTGAGATGCTCTCATGAGCTCTTCACTTCTTTAAGTAGAGTCTGTCCCTTGCTCCCAGATGATCCTAACACAGGATACCTTCAGAGGGACATAAAGTACGGTTTGATCTTATAATCAGTGGTTAACTGACTTGCTCTTCTCCCTAGCTTTGGAAGGAGGAAGATCTGCAGAAGAGAAATGTTTTCAATGTCAGTGCCATCCCGAAATAACCAGGAAGAGTGGTCTGTGGTGTACAAACCTGTATGTGTTTTCTTCTTAGTCTGCTTTCCAATTTTGTTTCTAATATGCTATTTGGGAGTACTGAGGACAGGCAAGTGCCCCTTTCCAAGCCTCTTTTATACAGCAGAGCCCAGAGGTGAAAGGCTGGTATAACTTTGCAGTGTGCTCATGCAGCTTGCTGTAAAGACAGATTTTGCCACAGGTACTTTTGAAAGCTTGACTTAGCACGTCTTTAGCAGCAGCCACAAACACTTTCACTTCTGGATCCAGAGTTTCAAGGATCAGCTTAGTCAGCAATAGAAACTCGGTCACCTCATTTGATACCCTTTAATTAGACATGCAGGCATATATAAATGCATAGATTATCTAATACCTCCTACTGCAAATTTCTCACTGAAATTAATGAGGTTATTGAAAGAGTAAAGCATGAGTAATAATGAATAATATTAGTAGTCAGCATGACTAATAGTGGTAACAGGGAGAGTCTTAATGACTGGGACAAGGAGGGTCTGCTGGGAGCCAGCATAACGATTTGCACAAACAATTCCTTTTCAGAGTGATGAAGCTTGGAGCTTACTCGGAGCCAATCGTTAAACTACAGACCCCATTTTGTCACAGGCGTCTTGATCTCTGTCTCTGAGCCTTTCTCAAGGCACAGCTTACGTGTGTGTCAGAAAATGAGTCATGCCCAGGCACTTGGTCTTCTGATCCCTTTTCTGTTTAGTGTAGTCCACATCTTTGCAGCGACTTTTATGGAGAGATCATGTTTCAAAAAGCCTTTGACAAAGCTCCTCACAGGGTCTTATTTTTCATTTAGCTGGGAGAGAGAGCATGAGATGAGGAACTGGCTAAGCAGCAAGGAAAAACCAGAATGAGATTATATTTTGTTACAGTTAAGGGTTCCTGGTGCAGTGCCTGGGAGTCTACCTGAGGTTAAGCCATATTGTAACATACTAGCATCTAGGAAGGATCTAGAAGAGTGGAAAAAATGATGCAAAATTAAGAAAGAAGAGCAACATTCATGAAAGTTTTTAAAAGAATGAAACATGAGATTGTTTTCCCTGATACTGGGTGCTAGATGGTCAGCTCTGAATAGATATCAGTGAGTATTTGAAGTAATTAAGACAAACTGGTGTGTATATATTACTGTAGAGTCATATACAGTAAAATATACTGTCTGCTCTCACACTATTCCTCCTTGCTGTAATTACGAGTTTTTGGGGAAAGATTTGTGGTGTAAATTAGTTTGGGATGGAAAATGAGGAAATTAATATTCCTCCTCAAATACAAAGCAATTGGAATTTCTTCAGAATGAATACTGAAAGGGTGAATCTTTTTTACCAGCGTAAAAACTCCAGTTCCTTTCTAGTTCTTATTTCCAGTTCTTGCCACTACTTCTCCACCTGTGGTGCCTCTGCTTTTCTCATGATATATTTTTCAGTAGTTTCATGCCACTAATACAAAAATCTGTGAAATGTTAACGGTTTAAAGAGATCCTTGGTAAGGCTGGATTTAGGAAAATAAGGTCAAGAGGTTTGGAAAAAAGACATATAATGTATACATTATATGTGTAATTCCAGGGTTTGTCCTAATCTATCATTCAGATGCTGCTGTGGCACCTAATTTTAACAAGTTCCCTGACTAGAATAATAAGTTAAACCAAATAGATGTATCAGATAATGAGCACTGAGAAACAGGTCATTTCGGGCTGTCTTAATTGAAAATGTAGTCTTGGGGATTTATGATCCAGGTCTGGACCAGAGTAATATTTAATAGTTTAATCTATTAAATGTCTCCTGTTGGTTGAGGAAAAATGTGAGTCAAGGTGTGAAAGGATTAGTTCCAACAGAGAATCTCTTTCAGATGCTGTTTATGTATGATTAAGGCTCAGATCAGAGTAGTCTCTGTATTAGGGCCACATAGAGTCAACCTTCTCTCAGCAGAAGTTTTGCAATATGATTTACTCACCAAAGGCATATTCAAAGTCAACTCAATTAATTTTAATCCTTCTTTTATATCGTACCCAACTCCAAGTTTTCTGATGCTGTAGGCTAATGAAAAATAAAATCAATTCTGCCTATCCTAAAGGAGAATATTACTGTAAATGTTCTTGAAAAGCTGTATCATAAGCAGCATCTAAGGGATGTAATTTTAAAATAATTCTTGCTCGTAGTTCTCTCATTACAACATGGGCCTAAAGATGATCAGGCCCAATCTGTTTAACTGCAGTTGTCAGCTGCCTGCTTGTCTGATTGCTGCAATACTGCCCCTGCTGCGTGCTGGAAGGTAAGAGCTTTAAGGTGATGTGGATCCTGGGGTTCAGTTAGCCACCATAGCATGCCTTTTCCATGAATTTGACCAAAACAACTATTCCTCATCTGTTTGATGGATTAGATGAATAGGATTCTTCTTTACAGAAGAAGACTCAGCAGATTGCTTGTTGCATGAGGCAATGAAGGTCAGGCAGAGGGGCATTACAAAACTGATGAATTATTCTGATTGATGGGACTTTTATTCCTAGGCATGCAAGAATGGAAATCTCTTTTATGAGAGCTAACAGAAGGCATGCCAGAATAACAAGAATGTTCTTGTTGATTTATCTGCAGCTGGTATTGGGTCTGTGGTAGTGATTAAGTAAATAACAGCAGTTCTATCAAATGTTTGCAAATGTGAGCAAAATCAACAACACATCAAAACTGAATTCAGATCTCTGGGATATAAGCTTTACATAGACTGTGCATTTTTATGTAGCACAGAGATCCACCATGGACACTCTCTGATCTCACCATTGCTGTAGAGGATGCAGTGTGCTTTTGACGTAACCTCCCCCCACAGACCCCCCAGGGATCCTTGACTAGCTCAGTATTAGGGAGATCTTGGGGGGAACTTAAATCATAGGTGACAGGACAAGGGTATTAGAACAGGCTCTTACCACAGATAGTGATTCGCAGAGATGGTTTTATTCAGGCCTCCTTGGGGGTAACAGTCGAGGCAGGAGAACAGGGGCGAGTGGCCAGGGCAGGATGGTCAAGAGGCGGTGGTAGAGAGTGGTAAAGAGCGTGGTAAAGAGAGTGGTAAAGAGGAAGAGGCAGGAAGTCTCTAGGGTTTTATGGACTCTCTGGACAGATAAGTTTGGCTTCCAGCCAATGCAAGGTTTGGGGGGGAAGGACCATGGGGGGAAAGGACCATGTGGCTATATGCCACAGGGGTTCTGGGCAAACCCATTCCCCCAGAGGGATACAACATGCTTTCAAGAGGGCAGTTTACTTGTGGCAAGTTGCAGTTTGCTGTTTCTTCTGGAATCTTCTCTGAGTTTTAAATCAAAGCCTAAGAGTGAGAAAATCCTATGTGTATAGTTATTATATACCACCTGCTTGTCACTCAGCAGCAAAGTTATCTTTTAAAGAGTGTTTAAACATTTGAATAAATTACAGGGGGAGATGTTTGGGATGTTTTATCTTGTTTTGTTTACCTTGTTTTATCTTGATAAACTATTGAAATTGATTCAGAAACCCCCAATGCAAGAGAATAATGTGCAATGAACTTTTATATGTGACAGCTCTTAATTACATCCTTCCCCCTTGCAAAGGAGATCGTTCTGTGTGATACAGCATTGTTGATATCTCTTAGGTTAGCTCTCTGTTATATCATCTAAATAAAGCAGAAGAGAGCAATACTGCAAATGGAAGAAATTCTTGATACCTTTGGAATTACTCATCCGCTGTGTTGGAAACTGTGAAGAAATCTTTCTTATTGTGTATCCTTCTTTGTCTGTTATTTTGAAAGAAAAAAGCTGCCACCAGCCAGACAGAATCACCACTTAGGTCTTCAATAAGCAGCTGCTAGGAGTTGGACTTAGAAATGAGACAGAGACAAGAAGTGGAAAAAATCCGCTCCAAGTGGGTGGGAAGGAAAGAGAGCTTTTACGAGGTAGAATTTCTGGATTTCCTTCCTTGCAAGTATATTACTAAAAGTTGCCTTTGTTTTTCAGGGGGGAAATGCTGCTAGTGAAGTAGTTAAGGGTGAACCATTGTGTCAAGGTAGCTTGCTAGGGCCTGGACATGTGTTTCAGATCAGCTCTCATGCTGGTGCTGATTCTTATGCCAGTGAGGTTTTGCTGTTGACTCAATTGTGAACAGACAATGTTCTGTCTCCTTAACTGTTTATGAAGCTGTATGTGATAGCTAAGGTCTTCCATTTGCTCTGCAGGGAATGTGCTCTTCATACAATACTGCCCGTCTGATCCTGAGGTGTTCAGCTTCATTTTTTCTATTTTGTCAATAGAATTGAATGAACATTTTGAAGATTTAATATTCTGTAATTCCAGCAGTCCACACAAGCATGGACTTAGCGAGCCTAATAACTGGATAAATATATTTTAGGGAAATGACCATGTTTACTGACAACAGTGTTCTCATCATTCTAGTGCTTGCACAATATTAACTATTGTACAGCTTTCTTGCGCTGTCACCACATTCTTCAAACTAGAAAGAAAAGCAAATCATTGCAAATAGGTTTGAACACTTGGCAGTGAAGAAATTGAAATATAAAATATAACTTAGGAGAAGACTATTGAAGTTTTTGTTGAAATATAAAAATATAAAAAATAACTTAGGAGAAGACTATTGAAGTTTTTGTTGACTGCCATTTGTTTGCTGACAATGGACAGATTGGTTCAGGCAAATACGTTGTCCAGGATTAAAGCCAGACAAGACCTGGAAACGAACCCATTTTAATTTCGGATTCAAACATTTTTATTGTTTGTCCATTTTCTTTTTCCTTTTTGTTCTCTTTTTTGCTTGCTGTCCATCTCTCTGTGTGTTTTCGACAGTTTCTGAGTTCTTGCTTGAGACAGAATAGGAAGCACCAAAAGAATCTGGCAAGATCAATTATTTCAAACATTAATTAGTCCCCCCAACAAGTTAACCCACCTGATATGGTACTGGGGATAGCTTTGTGTGCTTGAGAGAGACATGATGTGAGGTGTAGTTACTTAACCCTCACTGCAAGTGAGAGAACAGTTTTCAAAATATGGTTAGTAAGCTTAGACTCATGGATTTCTTGGAAAGAGGGATTGATGGAGGAGGAGTAAGGCTCAGAATTCAGCAATTCAGGCATGTTAAGTCTTCGAGAATGGGCTTTAAACTAATTACTTACTAAGTTACTTATTTTGGCAATGGGGATGGCAGGTGTACCTCCTGTTTTCAGACATTTTCCTGTGTCTGTTCTTTTTTCCACCCCTCCCCACGTGCCTGTAGAAGTGGTGCTGTTACAGCAGCATGTGGGACAGAGTCTTGGGTAGGATCAGAAGACTGATTTGTCTGAAAAGCAAGCTGGCTGCAGATGGTTATGTGTAACTTAACCGTCTTGACTCTGTGTAACTTGGCTCAGGCCCCGGTGTGGTTCCCAGTGCAGCCCTGGTGCAGCTGGCCAGCACTGGTAAGGGGTGGTGCAGGGTCAGCTGGGAGCAGACAGGCGGCCATGTGGAAGCAGTGCAAACTGCTGCTCCCCAGTTCCTGTGTCCTGGTGCCCCCAAGGCCATGGCTCCAAGGGAGGTGGTTGGCAGAGGAGCGTTGCTGGGGGGCTTTGCAGCAGCCTGTGTGCGGTGTCAGGAAATGCCAGTGTCTGTTTGCTGGACAGTGACGGACACGATGGGTGTCCTGTCTCCTCAGCTCTGATTCCACCTCGCAGGAGGAGGGAGCTCTGGAAGTGCCTCAAACTTCCATCTGCTCGGCGAGAGCGAAGGTATTACACGAGAGTTTGCTTTTCTGATGTAATTTGAGTGTTTGGAGCAGGAAAGGCAGCATTTGCCTTCTGAATTGGTGTGCACTGAGGTAAATGTGTGCAGCACTGCTGGTAGCTGTGCAGTAGATCTCTGCAGCAGAGATGGGCTGTTCTTCACATGCTGACTGGGGTCTTTTTAAGGTAAAATCTTCCTGGACTCTGTGACTAGGAGAAATACAAACAGTCATGACTGGCTTGACAGAAATACCTGTCTGGGCTCCTCAGAATCCCTCCATCCTTTACATTTTAATGATAAGTAGGACTTTAAAGTTCCAGAACACTTTCTTCACTAAGATTAGTCTGTTTTCCATATTTTGCAGGGTTTTTTTTTTCCTCCCATGACTTACAGAAGGAAAAGCAATATTTTTCGTTTTAATTTGGTCTTCCCTTCTTTCTCAACTTTACCGTTTGCATTTCATGAACAGGAATAATTTAAATAGGGGATTTGAAGAACTTGGATCTATTTTCCATGTATGGAACTTCCTTTGTCATTTTAGGAAACTAAGGCGATTGCCTTCAGTAGCATGGAATGGTATTGATAAATCCAATTGTATATGTAAATAAATTAGAAACATATAAATCCACATCTCATTTTGTGGAGATGTCTAGCTATCAATCTAGATGTGCTATGCATTAAGTATTGAACAAATATTTCCACAGTGGTGAACAGGTGACTGAAATTTGGCTTTCCAGAGTGAAATATATTTATTTAGTGATCCTTTATCTAATGCTCTTACCTTACAGCAAAATTGACAAGATATGAAAAAAAAAACTCCAGCCCTCTGAAAATACCCTACTTTGATCGATAATATGAGGAAAGATCAAATATTAAGTGATGCCTGAGACACTTTTAGGCACATTAGCTTTTAGGCAGCAGTGCTTATCTTCTTGGAGGGAGCATTGTTTTAGAAGACTGGCAGTCAGGTGACAGTCATCAGTCTGCTTTCTCCTTTCAGCTTTTGCCTGTGGACACATGCTATTCAGAATAATTGTCTGCGTTGCAAATATATTTGTAGTAATTATGCCTCTTCAGGCTAGATGTGCCATTACGTTTTTATTGTGGCATAAAAATGGTTTTGAAATCTCTGTACCAAAGTAATTAGCAAAAGTGAAGGAGGAGATCACGGGGCTGGAATTTTTTATTTCACTCGAGTAACACAGATTTGCTATAGCAAGTTGGAGAGGGCTGATGTTTCATTCTGACTTCATCGATACTGTAGGTGCAGGAACAGCCATGAATGCTGTGCAACTGACTAATGGATTTACTTGGGTGATTAATGCTTATTATCTACTTTACTTCAGAGTTTGGTACTTGCTAAACCTACTTTAATACCTAGAAATATGCTGAAATCACCTCAATTTCTTGCAAAATTGCTTCTTGTGAATAGTGTGCTGCTTAATGCAAGCTAGAACATGCAGCTGGTGATAGCATTAGGGAATGGGCCTGCAGAGAAGACAAAACCAACTTTGAAAGTTCTCGTGTGTTTCAGGCATAGCATGATTTTGGAGCTAGCAGCTCCCAGATGTAGTGATGCTCTTTTTTTCCAACACCTAGCATCCACTGGACAGGCACTGTCTCAGTTAATCTGGACTTCAGTGCAGGCTCATGGGGCATGCATGGAGGTAAAATGTTACCAAACCCTAGTCACATGTGTAATTCCCATTAAAGCTAATGGGAATGATGTGCCTACATGTTAGTGTGTGCACATGGCCTGATGCTATCCTGTGATGCTATTTGTGATGGTGTAGGCGTTCTGCAATGCCAAATGCTTGTTATGTTAAGTGTTATTATATACCAATGTTAACATGTTTGTCTGTTATCGTGGTCCTTTTGAAATGCTGTGCTCCTCCTTTCCCTATCTCACCTGCCATGTTTCTCTTCTCAACCACGACTTGTGTTATTTGCCCCACCTCTGTCCTCCAAGGAGGCCACATTCCTTTTTATATTCACCCTCTCCTCAACTCCATATGGCAATGTTTTTCTCTTTCTCTAGAGAAGTCCCAGAATAGAGCTGCTGTGTTTTCAGTGAGAGAAAGGGAGTTACTTTTGCCAGAGGGATCATTCACCAAGAGATTTGTGGAGTATTACATGTGCCTTGTGACCCTGTGCCAGGGATATTTGCCAACTTCTTTCTCCTCTCAAAGGTCTTGAGATTAGTGGTAGAGAGAAAAAGGTGGCATCCTATAGGAAAGACCCTGCATTTTATAGGGGCTAACTGACCCAAGGTACTGTTAATGTGACTGTCTTCCACTCTTAATCTCAAGAGCTAGTTCAGATACTTCAAAGTCCTTCTAGATTATTCTGTGCATCAGTAACCTCAGAGCCAAGCTCTGCAAACCAGTAAAAGGTGTCTTTGGGAGAAAGGCTCCTCTGTTTCCCTGTCACACATTAGTTGTTGAGGCACAGATTGCCTTTCTCTGTCTCGCTATGGAAATTGATTGTTGAGTTGTGAATTGAATTGAATCAGAGTCCCAATCTCTGCAAGAGTATCCTTCCCAATTGTTTGCAACAGGGCAATTTTCATAGAAGTGGGACTTTGCTGCAGGTGTCTTCTGGCTCTTCTTTCAAGGTTTGGCATAGGTGGCTTAAGCAGGTTAATTTATAAGGAAGGTGAGTGTAAGCATTGCTGGGAAGTGTTGTGGGCAGGCTGTCCAGACAGTGCTGTGCAATCGCTTCTTGCCCTTGGAGCTACAGACTTGGATTTCACTCTTTTTCCCATGCCTCTTTAGCTCCAGTAGTTTTCCAATATGTGCTTGGTAACCTGGAGAGCTACAATGAATATTTTTCCTCAGAGCAGAGAAAGGCAAAACTGCAGGCGAGGCTGCTCTGCTCTGGAGGTTTATAGCCAGTGAAATGAATGATCTGAAGGTAATCGCTGCTCCTTGGCAGGGGAAGGGGAAGCCCTGTATAGGGAGAAATGTATATGGCAAAATGCCCTTGATGGCAGGGCCTCAGATGTGCACAGAATCAACGGTGTGTGCACTCACGTGCCTAACAATTCTCCGTATGAACACAGTGACCTTCAGTCTTGTGGTCTTTGCTAGGAGGCTGAGAGCCAAGTACAGTTCAAGCAACCTGAGGAATATGTCTCTGCAAATTCTGGCATGCCTTGGCCTTTTGTCTTGTGCCAAGCTGAGCCTCCAATCATCCTCCATCATCTACATGATGCATTTAAAACAAATTCACCCTTTTAACCTCCTAGCACACCTTGTATATGTGCGTGCACATCCTCACGCTCTAAGGTGAAGGGGAGCCAGAGATGGCAAGCCCTTTTGGGGAGGATAAGTAGGTACAAGTTAGATGGATCTCCAGGGCTGGTAGGTCTGTAGTTCACGCAGGCAAATCGAGTAATCCAAGAAAGGGGAATACTTTAATACTCTATGAGCAAGCCATGCGGGAAACTTTCCATAACCTGTGAAACAGAAGGTAAAATCAGGTCACGAAACTTTGTCTTCAGCAGGTTTCAAAATTTTTAATCAAATAACTACTGATGTAGTAAAGCATGGTATAGCATAGGCAATATTACTGAAAGAGGAGAAATGGGGAGGAAAACCTTGGGATGGCCCCCAAAATCTCAGTTTTTATCTGATGTTAACCTGTTTTTGTTGTCAGCAAGTTTTTATCTCTTGGTGTTCTTCCTCCCCACCCTTGCACAGATTATGTTTAGAATAACCCATACTGCCTCGTACTTTTGATCACGGGTCTCTGTCTGATCCATGTGAATGCAATGACAATGTGAAATCTGCTACTGGTCTTTTAAGCTTCTGGAACATGATGCCGGGTATGTGAGAGCTCCACACCTTTAACTGTCAATCGACTAAGGCATCTCATCATATGATGTAAAAGACATTTATTCATTTATTTGTTACATATCCACTGCAGTCCTGGGTCAGGCTAAAGCCTAGGATTTCTTGTCCCTCTTTCCACCATCTATGCTGGCCCACAGTTAATGTTCTTGCTCTGACCGGTCAGTTGTTCATAACAAGGTCAACTTGAAAGTTTGGTTGGCATAGGCATGTTGCTTTTCTCTTTTTATCTGCATTACTCTCCTCACAAAAATACCACTTCAGGTGCAGTTATACCACAAACCCCCCTGCTCTAGCTCTCATCTTCTGCTCTCCCAGCCATAGCTATTGTTGCATGTGTTTGTAGTAGCACAGCAAAACAAGACATCATCTGGGTTTGAGTGCATTGTGTAGGGAGAGCTGTTGGAGCCAGTCTCTCACCCCAAGATCGGGTTCCCAGCGTGCCCTAAGTTCGGGTCGTGCCAGAGTCTGAAGCCTTCCCCTAACACAGAGCTCAGGGGAGTGTTGCACTGATCATCGCAGCCTTGTGTTGCACGTTAGCTCTGTGATTTAGGCGCAGCCTACAGAATCTGCCTGGGCGTTTGGAATTGGCAGAGTGCTGTCCTTTCACGTACTCATGCAGGACTAAAAGCAGTGAAGTTCCGTCACAAAAGTCTCGTCTGCTGCTCGCTGTGATAATTGCTGCCCCTTGAGTAGCAAAGGAAACCGAACAGGGCTGGGCACAAATAATTTTTAAAAAGCCCACTTAGAATTGGACAATTTCCTTAGAAAACTCTTATCTTTTGGCTTTAGGAGTTCTATAGAATGGGCTATACAATGAAAAGCTTCCTAAAGACTTCCACAAAGGGGGAATTAGCCAAGTGCTATTCAGAGAATTCTATGTCTGTGCTGAAAAGGTAGCAAGCGTCCATTCTGCGGGGCGCTCCCCCACAATAGCCAGGAGTTACTAAGCCTTTCAAAGGCAGTAATGCTTTCAGGCTTTGTGTGCCTCCAATCCCCACAAACGACCCTATAGTTTGCTTGGGTACTTAGTAGAAAGTGTTTCAAATAGCCCATTTTCCTGAGCTGCCAGCGTGCTAACAGTTTCCCTGACAACTCGGCTATAGTAATTTCTCCTGCTTTTTTTCTATGCCGATTTCCCAAGAACTGGTAATTTCAGTTAATTCCCTCTTGGGAATATGGGAGCGAGATATTATGTTTGTTTTCCTGTGATGAATTCTGCATGAATGGTTTCGCCCTGCACACAGGATGCAGGGAGAGGAAATTTAAAAAAAGCTTATCAAACAAAAGAAGAAGGGAAATAAAAGGGAAGAAATGGTGAATTAAAAAGCCTCTTAAAAGATGGAGAAGAAAGAAAAGGATATAATTCTTCCTTGCTATGAATAACTTAATTCTTCTTTTATTTACCTTATTTACAATTGTGTGATTTGTTATAGAAATAGTTTTTGAATTATTTGTTGAACTTTACGATCTTGTAGCAGGAAAAATATTAGTGGCTGTAGCCTATATATCAAGAATCTGTAGTGTAGGCCACATTTTGGAAGGGTTGGTATGAAGTGAATTCTCCATTTTTAATGGAATGGATCATATTTTCAGTTTTTCTTGACTACAGGAGATCTATATGGGCAACTCTGGTAGCAAGTTAAAAAAAAGAAGGTTAACTTTAGAATATATTTATCTCAGCTTAATGCCATTTGGTGTTGGAATATATGGGAATTGTACCTTACTAATCCTAGCTGTAGACTACTAGTTGTAGCCTAAAGGCTCTGCTAAAACTATTAGCTCTCCAGAGTGCGAGGAAGCATGTAATGCACTGCTGGAAACAGAATGTGTGTGAAGGTGCTGTGTGGTGAAATTCCCCTCACAGAGTATCCCTGCCATGCCTTTCCATCTGGAGTGTGTTCATAGGTGAGCCTTTCTTGTTCTCAGAATGCATCAAGATAATTTTTCATCAGTTCTGTCAGCTATTGAGCATTTAAAGACAACACAGACACAAAAATGCTGTTAGTGTGGGGCATACAATAACACGGAGTTATGGTTTCAGAGGTCATCAAAGAGTGAAGAACTGAGGTTTGGTAAAACATCCATATTTAGTGGACTCTGGTTTTTGCTTAAGAGACTTAAGTTCACCATTAACATCATAGTTTTCAAAACCATTTAATAGTCATTATTGCTAAATCAGACATTGTTCAGAGTCCAAGATGAAAGTTGCTGCAAAGCAACTGTAGTTGCAATGTTCTGGGTTCCCAAGAAAGGTCCTACTGAACTTGCCTAAGTCTGCTTGTCTTCAAAGCGTTTCACTGAGGCCTTTGGCATCTCACTAAGGCATTTACATCAAGGATTTAGGTTTTCAGCTGAACTGTGCCCCGTTCATCATCACCTGATCCATCACACAAACCTTGTCTGCTTTAAGGTTACAGAGAGAGATTACAAGGGTGTAAAAACTAGAGGACGGGAGGAGACCTGATGTGGGGATCGTCACTCCAGATAAAACCTTTCTGCTTGGAAATTAAAGCATTGCTACGGTTTTAGCCAGTAGAGGGAGATGCTGGACGTGCGTAAATCACACTCTGCATCAGGCAGCCGTGCCCCTGGAGGGGGGCACCAAGCCCAGCCCAGCACTCGTGTGGAGGGCTTCCTATTTCCTTGCCTGCTGTGTGATTGTTTTAATATGCCTCTCAGAGCTGCTTTCTTCTAGGACAAGCTGAAAACAGAAAATTCAGTAAAAATCAAGTTGTTCTAAGAACACATTGTAAGAAGCAAGAGTTCATTTATTCAAGCAAGTGCATGCTCAGGCAAAATAGATATCAATGTACACCACTTACAATGGCACACAAATATTTTCAGGTGCCTGTTACATAACTTTTAAGAGCTGTTCTGGTAACACTGCAATTAATATTATGAAGTAATGAGGAATAATGGTAGCAGTGAGGTACAGGAAGTATATGGAACGGCTACTAAGTGTTATATTAGTGCTGTATAATAACATCAGATATGGGACAGTCAGCTTCCCTGCACGGGTGTACCACCTGGGTACATGGGAAAACAAATGCTTTAGTGTAGTTTATTATGGTTTTGTTTGTTTGCTTTTAATTATTGTCATATGTAATGTGATTGTAGGTCATTAGACATGGGAAAGGAAAGTGTGAGAACAGTGGAAAATCACTTCAGACTCAATAGTTCTTGTCTTTATAGTGGGATTGATCAGAAGCAACATAGAAAGGGAGTTGACATGGATGATGGCTGCTTATTTCTCAGATGTCTGTGTATATAGAAACACAAAAGTATTTATCCTAAACTGCTTGTGGAAAGAGATGCTCTCCTTTGGGACAATTCTGGGGAAATCTTGTTTCTCTCCACGTGTTGAGCAACAGGATTCAAGGTCAAAAGGGTGAGCTGGATTTTGGAGCTGACACAGTCACAGCCTACACCTCTCTTCTCTATACTAAACAAGATTTCTTGTGAGGTAGGTGGACAGGGTTGCTTCAGAGCATTATCTGTATTAGTTCACTTGTCACCACAAAATTAATTTAACAGTTTGGAAGGCCATCAAACCTCCATGAGAGTTGCTGTGTTCACTTACAACATGACTGATGTAGTGGCTGAATGATTAAACTCTCCTTGCTTTGTTTATAGCAAGATTAGATTATTTTTATACTATCAAGACTATAGACCCAAGAGTCTTTTGTCACTTTTACTGATACTTATAAGTTCCTTTGCGACCATACTTGGAAACAGAGATAATACTCAGTTTCAAATGTGTGTTTGAGTTTGGTATGCCCTGTAGTTCTGTTCTTGGGCAGCATCTCACAACCATCTTATCCAAAGGAAAAGGAAAATAAGTTGGAAAAAGGTCAGATACTGCCTCAGGCTTTACTTTAAAAACACGCTCTATTGATGTGCCTGAAAAAAGGCTGCACAATATGACCTTGATATCCTCCACTTTAAATGCCTGTATTGAATATGTGAAGTGATCTTTGTGTATAATTTTTTTCTTCTCCCTGTTTTAGAGGCTTTCTTTTTGTTCTTTAGATTACTTTGGATGCTGACTTAGTACTGTAATGTTCTCGTGGCAGGAAATGTCTGTATATGGAAATCTTGCAGCTAGACTTCAGTAATTCCCACACAGACTGTCAGTCCTATGCAGTGACTATGTATACTCTGTCCTCATGTTGGCAAGAGAATTCAATTGTGTTCCTACAATGGGATAGGATTTAAAGCTTTTAGTTGCTTTTGTTTCTTGTGGAAACGATGGCTTCTGGCCATTGGAATGGAGAGTGACATGGCCTCTTACACAGGACTTTTATCCATGTTAGGGAACTGATCAGACTGGATTTTAAACAAAAATTTCAACCTGATACAGAAGAGACTTCAGGGACTGAACTTTTTTCCCCTCCCTTCACTCTCAGCAGCTCAAATTTTAATGTACACTTACAGAAATTAGGGACTTGGTGAACGCTGAGTAAAATGTCAGCACAGCCAGACAGCTTTAACTGGTTTCTGACTACCTCCCTGGCAGACAGTGACCAAATATCCATGCCAGCCAACCTCTTGATATCATGATAACACAGTTTCAATAGGGATTATTGTTTCTAGTATTTATGATAAAATTCCAGGCCAATAAGTGATGAAGGTACTTGGGACAATTGGATTTCAGACCTTTCTAAAAGGGTAATAGTCAATAGTATTGCATATCCCTGAAAGTTTGATTTAGACAAAGGATGTAAAGTTAAGTTAATAATCATCTTTTTGGCTGTGAAAGATGAGAGACCCTCTCTGCAATCAGTTCAATACTTTATTTGTGAAAGTCCAGCCTTATCCTAACTTCATTACAGTTCCAGCCCAATCTGCCCTTATCCTTCATATCTTTTATTCAGTGCTTACATTTTTCAGGCCTTCTTGCTAACTGCTGTCTTTGGCCATGTTAGCCCTGTGGAGTCAATGGAGAGGCTCTTACTGACACCAGTGAAACTGGACTAGATCCTTTCCATTTTTCTCATCTAAATATTTTTCCTTATGCTATGTGTCTGTGAGGAGCACTGATGGTTCTCATGCCCAAGTGGCACTTCTTTTTTATCTGATTGAACTTGGAAAATTATTTTGAAGTTTTAGGTTGTTTATTCAGAAAAGCTGCCTATAATTATCAGCTACAGGTGTAAGTAGAGCTTCAAGAATTTTTTTTCTGCTTTGGTTGTTTTTGATGGCTAGGTGTGTTTATTAGATTCTTGGAACAGTGACAACATCTGTTCTTATGACCAATGTAAAACATATGATAGTCTGTAAATAATGTATCTGAAAAAAAAAAACCAACTCTGAAATCAGCAGAGCAGAGATTTTCTTTGATTACTGCTTGACTCCTAAGATAACAGCACTCGGTATGTGGAAGGACATAATTGTGCTGAATTGTGGAGTTACCTGATTAAAAACAAACCAAAACAATCTACCTTGTACTTTGAGTACTTTGACCATATTTTCACCTTTAATCTTTCTTTGTTAGGGGTACTGCTTGCACAGATCCAGTTCTAGATAGGCTTGTTATACTGGCCTTAACAATGTCGTCTAGATACAGATAAACTGTTCTACACAGTCTTAAAATATTACAGGTGCATTGAGGAGATAGTTCTCTCTTTCCCAGAATTGTATTGTTTGGACTCTTGGCGACTAACAGAGACTGGGTATGAATTAGCCACCCCAATAAAATATAAACCCAGAACATTAGCTAACCCAATAAAATATAAAGCCAGAAAATAACCCCAATATATAGCATATATTAGCAAACAAAACAAGTTTCTCAGCCTCAATTCTGAAAGTTTCCAAAATGGCTTGATGCTAAATTATCCCATCTCTTGTAGCCATGTGCAAAGCTTACTGCTTGTAGCTGTGGACTGTTTCCTTGTCCCCTATTCTAATATAGTAAAATTAAGGACAAGTGACCTTCCCTCTGTAGGTTATTGGCAGGACCAGGAGCAGAATTTGGGTCTGTCTGCTTTTTCCACTCCAGTGCTTCCACCCTTTGAAAAAGATAGAGATATTATCCATAAAAGTTGATGAATATTTATTTTTGAGTGTGACTTGGGAAGCTGCATTTGAGTTGGTCATAGAAAAACTATTTAGCAACTGGAAGTAATTAAATTTTTTCTTTTTTTGTAAGTCGTTATGGCATTGAGGGCACTACTGGCCATGCCCAGCTTCCCCAAGGGACTTCCCTTACCCTGTCAATGGCTCAAGCCCCCATTTCAGCCCAGCCCTGCCCTGGTGATGCTGCTGCAGTTAGTCTTCAGCTCCCTGAAGCCCCTCATTGCCTGACCATGGACCTGTACAGTGTCTTGAGACAAGTCACAGGAGTTGATCCATTTCCAGATCTGCTTCAGCATGACAGTTCCTCTTCTCCAGCAGTGGTCAGTATAGAATGCTCTAGGGGAAGGCAAAGCATGCTTTTAATTAGGATGTGTGAGATTCTGGTCCTCAAAGGAGCCTCTTCCTTGTTGCAATGCAATCTCTAAATACTGAGCCTGGGAGCATGTAATTAGTTGTCCTTTCCCTTTGAAAAAATGGTTACCATAAATCTGTTTTATAAATGTGCAAACCCTAGTAAAGTCTTGCCTTAAGTTGTGGCTTCAGTGGCACTGTCTGACTGTAGGGTTTGGCTGAAATTCTTGTATTACATATATATGTATAACAACTTTCTTATCAGCTCTGAATTTATCATCTTGTAGTTTGCTTCAGTATTTTCTTAGCTCTTAAACTGTGAGGTAACAGAAATGTCTACTTTACCTATTTTTTTATTTTTTTTTAAATCAGCCAACATTTTACCTAGTTATATCACCTTGTCCAATTCACCTTTCTTTAAATCCAGCTCTAACAAGGGAGCTGAGATCCTGTCTAACTAAAATCTGGGAAACAAGGCAGATGTGAAAGCCTAGATCTAGCAAGGCTGGTGCTCAGTTCCTCTGTGGCAGTAGAATTACAGTCTGAGGTATCTGTATGAAGCCTGGCATTGAGCAGACCATTAATGGTCTTTAGTCCTTACAGTCAGGCACAATAGTTCGTTTTCCTGATCTTGTGCCACAGCTGGAAGCCTGTGGGCCCCATCAGTCTGGGCTGCTCTGTCATCTGGGGTCTCTTCACACAGAGTGGATGCTTTGCTGCAGTTGAAGTAATTGCCAGCTGTTTGTTGAGCTGCAATAACTGTGTCATGCATCTGTCCAAATTTCAAAGAAATCATGTTGGCTCAGACAAGTGACTAAATAGATCTTATCTGTCTAGTGCCCAATCCTTGCTTTTTGTAGTAAGCATGTAAATGCCCTATGGTTGACTTTTCTGGCATTTGTTTCAGTGCATTTAAAAACAATGAGCTTGACTTTTCTTTCCACACACATTGTGGAGTCATGAATATGCTGTCAAAGGATATGAGAGGTGTCAAAATGCCAGCCTACTGGGTGCTAGCAAAGGGAACTCGAGGCGATGGATAAGGACAATTCTTCAGGTAATAACTGGGCCTAATAAAACTCCTCACTGGTAGTTTCAGGTATGCTGTTATTACACACAAGCACTAATAATGCCTTCTACTTGAATTGCTCTGGCTCTCCTCTCTTAATGTATACCAAAGGAAACAGCCACACACTACACCTTTCAATTCTCACAGCTGGAAGTATTCTTCTGATATCTTTGAAGGTAGCTCACTTTCTGTTCTTTAGATCTTTGTTTTCCACTTTCCCTTTTCAGTCCTCTCTGCTTGTTTTGCTCCATTAGCTGCACTTTTTTATTTCTGTTTCTTGGGCCAGTATTCTAAGAGATCAAGATAAGCATTTGAAGGGATTTCTGCCTGGGCAAGGCAAAACTTCTGTGGCCAGGAAAAATATTTCAGCTGTATGAAACTATTGTGGCTGAAACCATAGAACTAGCAGGTGACACGGCAGTGAACAAAACACAGGCATTCTACACAAATATTAAATACCAGGAAATGTAAATTAAATATCTTTGTTGCAAGGTTAACTCCAATTCTTGCTTATGTGGCAGCTGTGCTTTGCCTTGAGAGCAGAGACTTCTCAACAGCTCCAGGATTTTGGACAGCCTTCAGTGGGCATTCTGGGATTCCTGTATGTTACCCTAAGCTTTCTTGGTGTTGCAGTCCCTGCTATTTTGTGCTTGCTGTCCATTCAAAGTTAGCTCAGGGGTGTTTCATGCCTGTCAAAACCCCGGAGCTGTATTCCATGACTTCTATCTATCCACTTGCTTAAACAGGCCCATCTGTATCTTTTCTCTGACAAACACCCACCCATGAGATAGAAGTCCAAACTGCTGAAACACATTCTCAGTTCAAAAGAAGCCTGCGATACAAAGGGGCCTGTTGTCATATGACAGTATAATCTTATGAAACAGTGCACTGACAGGATATCCTAAGGATGTGTACATGTCTGTTCACACAAGGACTTTTTAACTTTTTTTTTATTATTATGAAAGGAGAGTGATCAAATTTTAAACTACTTTTTAGTTCAGAATAATCCTGGTGGATGAGTATTTATGGATCATCCCTTCTCAAAAATACGTTTTTAGACAACTTTGAAATAAAATACAGTGAGGTCTTCCTAATATTTTTATCTGAGTAAAAAATAAAAAAACCTCTAAATTTGAAGGCATTAGGAGTTACTACTGACAATCACTGGTGAGAATAATTCACCATGTCTGTGCTGACTAACACCTCTGATTTTGTTCAGGTGGAGAAAGCAGAAGGAAATGATAACCAAATAGCCTGACAACAGCCTCTGCACACAGTTTCAGTCTCTCTGGAGGAGGTGCTACCCAGTTTACTGTGCCGTTAAAGTTCAGAACAGTTCCCCATTGTGGCCACAGTTTACGACAGCAAAGCTGTATTTCAGTTTGTGCAGCTTATTCTAGCCCACCTCAGCAAACCCAGCTCTAGATGCAACACTGAACTTCTGCCACTGACATCTGAACAGCATCTGGCTGTGCCAGGAGGGATTGGAACTGCACACACCACGTCTTGGTTCCTCCTCTGCTGCACCACTGCCTTGCAGTCAGTTCTGCATCGGTGCCCTGCGCCTTTCAAAGGAGCAGATGGGGCACTGCTGCTGTCATCTCAGCCCTGCTCGTGTCCTGCTGCCTTGCAGAGCAGGGTGGGTGGCAAACCTGGATAAAAGCTCTTTGGCTCCTGCTTTGTTCTCTGCTGTGCCTCCACTTTAGAGGAACCAGTGCGATAGATGAGAACTGTGAGCGCTGGACGTACCACTTCCTGTTACACGAGGCAGAAGTATCAGCCTGAAAGGGGTTGTTGGTATTATTTTCCCATGCTGAAGTCAAAGGTCGTCTTCTGTAAAGCACTTTCCTGGTGGGGCTATTTCAGTTTTCATCTTGCCATAACTACAACAGCTTCAGGTTGATCTTACAGGGACTGGTATGTGAACGTGGTTTTTGGGGCAAGCAAACTCAAGAGAGAAAAATGTAAGAAATAACACATTGTGTCCAGAACACTTTCCTGTCAGATGTTTTCATTAATGAATTAAGCCTTAGGATTTGAAGTCCAACCCCAGTTTATAACTTGAATGCTCTGATTTCTGAACTAATTTTTCCCACCTCACTTTCACTTCCTTTGAAAACGTCAGTTTTGGGGTAGGCAGCATATGAGGTATTGTAAAGGAAACCTTCTAGATTTCCAGAATGCAGAGTGTAAGGTGTCTAAGTATGCAGCCCGAAGATTTTGGTTGTATATGATGGATCACTGATGGAAACTCAGCCAAAGAATTTGGATAATGTGATTACAATCACAGAGGATATTTCTAACAGTCAGTGGTAAAGCCCCTGTCTCTTAAGTGTCAATCCTATGCCTTGTGGCATCATTCCTTCTCCATTCCAGTGACTAAATCATAAAGCATTACAGAATAGAGAGTATAGGCCTAATTTAAATCCTCTACAGACAGTTTATTTTTGTGTTGTGACTTAAGTACTTTTTAGGATCTAGTGAATTGCTTTACTCCCTAAATAAAAAAAAAAAAAGGCATTTAAAACTATTAAGCAAACCAAAGTCAGATCTAAATGATAACAGAGATAGTAAAGAGGAGATGCATTGCAGTATGGAGGCTGGCCCTTAAAGGCTGTGGACATGTGTATTCATTTGGCTCGGAGCTTGGAAAATACCAGTGTGGTGGGAGGGGGCAGTGTGTAAAAGCCTGTGTGGTTTTATTCTTGGCTTGTATTTCACTGTGAATGAACATACAGTATGTGATTCAGTTTCTCTGAACTGAGTGAAAAGGCCACAGGGGCCAAATCTGAGAGTGCTTTTTATCGCCACCTTAGATCCAGAAGCACCATGGATGCTGTGGAGGTGTTTGGGCAGGTCCAGCAGTGCCTCTGATGCATGGGAGCTCCACCTCAGCTGCTTGCTTGGAAGACTCCACTGTAGGTGTTTACAGAAAGTTCCAGCCTTTCTGGACTGGGGTCTGAGCAGAGCTGCTGGTCTGAAACCTCCCTGTAGCACAGGAGACATCGGTTTCTTCCTTTTGTTTTTCTAATGGCCTGTGCTAAATCCCAAATCTGTGAGTGCTTATGCACGGACTTTACTACTGTAAGTAATTCCATTCAACTCAATAGGGTTATTCATAGTCAAGCTGAGCATGTGTGTTCAATGTTTGCAAGATCAGACACTGCAGAAGCTGGCTGCTGCACCATTTAGGGCTGGCAATTCCATCCCTTAGGCTCCGGTGTCCTTGTACGGAATGATTTCACTTTCTATAGACTTCACTTTGTTTTCCACATGTCAGCTCTCAGTGCATGCACTATTAGTACATACCAGAGCTGAATATTTCTTCCTTAGATATTGCATGAAAAGAAAGCAAATTAAAAGTAAATCCAAATTTGAATTCAATCCCTGCCCAGTGTGCTGTCCTGTGTAGTCAGAATACTTTAATGCTGTAACAACAATCATCACTTTTGAGAAAGAAGAGGCCTGCCTGGTTTATGCTGGATTTTTTTTTTCTTTTCTTTTCTTTTAACTGATTTGTAACATGTAAACTGCTAGAAACCACAGCAAAGTTTTGGGATGTGCAAATACAGTGAAAAGCAGCTCTGCTCAACAGGAACTTGCAGTCAAGCATCAAGTTGTGACAGCCTGAGAGGAGACACAAAGTTGTCTGGATTTGGGCAAAAAGTATTGAATGAAAGCACAGAATGGGTAAGGGGAAGCCTTAGGACATGTCAAATTAGGGGATTAAAGCTTGCGTTTTGCACAAGGTTTAGATACAAAGGAAAATACAATCATAGAAAACAGGGCCAGAGACACAGTTACTCATTGCTGTCGGAATTGCTTTCAGTTGTCATCTTCCAGAGTGCTCACAGCTCCTTCCAGTTGTTTGCAGATGTAGTAAGTCTCTACCAGCTTTCAGATCACAGATACATATGTTGACTAGCTGAGGCTCTAGAGCAGTGTTCTCCATAACACAGGTTGATATGCTTTCCAGTTGGACAGTTTCTCATTGATAACACGTAATTCTGCATATTTTTCCATATTTTGCACCTATCTTAAGATGTTGACGTGGCTTGCCTATGAGACTGTTATGTGATAGAGCATGAAAACCTTAACAAGGCAGCAATCCAACAATCGCACATATCGCCACTGGATTTTAGGCCTGCTGTTTGCCTTAAAGAAAATTAACTTGGACTGAAGTGATTTGCTACTGACAAATCCCTGCTGATGTGTCCTTATCTATGAGGTGCTTACATAGGAGCTGAATGGTTTGTTCTGATAACTTTCCAAGAACTTAAGTGTTAGGCTAAGTGCTCTGTCATTTCCAGGGTCCTCCTATCTCTCTATTTTTACAGATAAGCACTGTATTCATCCTTTATCAAAAGCCTCATCCTTCCTCTACAAGTTCTCAATGATAACTGTTGATGGTTCTGAAATAGCTTCAGGCAGTTCCTAAAAATATTTTGGGTCAAACTTCACCAGGCTCAAGTCAAACCTGAGTCTGTTCTCTTTTCTTCCTTGCTCGAATTATGCCTGCTTTGTTAGTTGTATTCTGTCTAATCCCAAATGATTAAAAATGTGTGCTAAACAGATTAGTGGCCTATAGTGTCACTGTAAAGGGTTTATGTTGTTGTTGAGTATAGGTAGTAAGTCAACTTGGTGAACTCCTAGAGAAGCCAAGAAATTTTGGAGATCTTAGAAGCCAGAGCAGAGTATTGGGTAGAAAAGTAACAACTGGAAGAATTCAAAGGTTGGGGATGTCTTGAAGGAAGGGTTTTGCCAAGGTTGCTCTGAGAGTGGAGCTTATCTGCTCCGAAGACCACAGAATGGAAAATCAGAGTCTGTAGTCGTGCATTGTTAAACATCAATGTCTCTGAATGCAGTGGTGTCTTAGAGAGGTTTTTTTTTGTTTGTTTGTTTGTTTAGAAAAAAAAGAAGATTTCAATGTAGCTTGGATCCAAGGTTCCATAGAGAAGGCTGGGTCACTTATGCCTGTAGTGGCAGGGGCCTGTTCACGAGTGACAGAGTGGCCCCATCTGTTCTTCATATGATGTAAGAGTTAGCTCTGATCAGCTCAGGTGATTTAAAAGCAGTTAAGCTCTGGCTATGTTGAAATTTTAATATTTTTTTGTTGAAATGTACCGATTGTCACTCAGATTGGAAATAGAGAGAAACGTAAAAGGGAATGCTACATGACAGTGTATAAAATTGTGTTTGGAACTGTCCTTGTTTCATCCTCTGTCCTCTGCTTTCTGTGGAGAGAAGCATAAAGATCAGCGCTATAGCTCTTCTTATGAATGTTCTTACCTGAGTGGGAATCATTTAGAGACAAAGTTTTGACAGATCAGGTCTTCAACTTGAGACCACTTGCTCCTGAACACTTGAGTTAGTTACAGAAACTGCTTAGTTGTATGAAGCCTCATTCTTTCTGTTTTTCTCTTTGTTAAGATAGTACTTGAGCGTGGTGTTTTTCTCTTCCCTTTGCTCTTTGTTTCTAAAGACTTTTAGTTACAGCTCGATTAAAATTTCTGTATCTAACTCACTAAAAAGAAAATTTATCCTGTTTTTTGTTCTTGTGAAGAGGGCTTGGAAAGCTTAACATCCTTCCACAAAAACATACTCAGACCTCACACCCTGGTTTCAGTTAACTTGGATGAATTACACTACTAGCTTTCTAACAGTTAATTACAGTGCCTGATCTTGTTACCAAGGATGATGAAACTGATTCATCTGCTTAACAAAGAGCTTTGTGGGGGTTTTTTTTCCACTTACTTTGTTCCAGCATTGCTTTATGCTGTCAGTGTGTAATTTGTTCTGATTTATTTCATTATTAATTGTCCATGCAGGCTGCATTGTAGTGGTGATTTTTAACTATGAACACCTGAAGTATTCCACACTTAACTTTTTACAAAAGGATACCAAAGTCTAAATATCACAGGTACTAAGTAACTTGCAAAGCAGATACACCTTCACTTATCCTATTGAAAGGCCAGAATTGCTTTCTGGTTGGAGACACAGTGATAATGATTGAAGTAATTTTCTTGTCTGCGCACACTTCCTGAACAGATGTGGTTTTTCATTTTGACTGTGGTAGTTTATCAGTTGTTGGTATGGAGAAAGCATATAGGTAAAGTATCTAATAAAAAACTAGATACTGGAAAAATCGAATAATGTGTTTGTGAAAAGGGAGGGGAAATAATCTTCGATTTCTTAATTTTGCTACTAGTCAAATTATCTTGACTATGGCTGTTGTCAGCAGGTGAAAGGGTAGCTGACTAGAGGAGTAGCATATTATTCTCACGTATTATAAAAAAAACTCAAGGTACCCAGTGGTTTGCTGTAGTCAGAAGAGCTGCAGAATTAAATATAAGTTCTGTGCACTTACAGATCATTTGTTTTCATGGCACAGTGAAATAATACAATTCAGTGGTAAATGAAATTAATGGATTTACCAGTGAAGAGACAAAATATCTATTGGTATATGTCATAATGACTTTCGAAATTCTAGACAATTACATAGATTTTTAAAAGATCTTCAGGCATACAAATAAGTTGTCGCCATGGCAATCAATGAAATCTGGTGCTGTCCTCCTGCTGGTAACTCCAGCTAACAGTTAAGATCGACAAGACAGAAAAAATGTCAGTCCCTAGTCTAGGAAAGAGCAGTCAAAAGAAAGATAAAAAAGGCATCAAATATAGACAAGATAACCGCAAAATGGAAAGGAATGAATGATGCCCTGTGTTATCTGTGCATGGTACTTGAGTTGCAGCAAGTGATGTTTGGACTGGACGCAGGCAAGGCCTCATTTAATAGTTGAGGTAGTTATCCTTTTTGCGGCCTTTGGGAGGAAAAACTGCACCATCCCTGTGTCGAGAATCATATAGGTACTGCTGATTCAGTCTCAGGGCTGGGAGAGAGACTTCTGTATGAGGTTTCTTCTGGTCCTGTATTCTGTGATTTCCTTTAAATGGGGCCCAAAGCAGAGCCCCCTCATGCAATGAAAATAGGGCTTGCTGAAAGGCAGCAGCCTGCTGTGTCTCTGAGCAAGGCTTACATGTCTAGGGAATCTCCTAGTTAAGTGATTAAGACTTGTCTGGTCATCTTGAGTCACAGGAATACACAAAATGAGGCTGGATCATGTATTTGTACATGAGGAAATAGACATCTTACAAGAATCTCCTTGAAACCTGGGGGGAAAACCTCCAAACAGCAACCAACCAACAAACAAACAAAAAATCTTCATTGCTGTTTGTCAGATCAGCATATTTTTAGGACTCCTGCTGAAATGTGTTGGGGCACTTTGATCCTTCTTCAAGGAAGGAGCTAAGAGGATGGGCTGGAATCAGCAAATCTTATGCATGTGAGTGTTGTGAAAGGTGATGCCTACATTCTTCGTCACTAACTGGTTTGAGTCTTCCTCCTCCACTAACAAGTCTCTTTCAGGCAAGAAAATTGCCAGCTGAACTTCATGGTGTCTGAACTTGTTTCCTGAGGCCCAAGCTCACAACCTGAGTGCTTTTGTTTGTGAAATCTGTAAGATGACATATCTCCTTGTGTTTGGCTCCGGCAGACAGAGGGGTGGAACCTGAAAACCTGAAATCATGGAAAAAGAAACGTGCATGCTAGATAATGGACTGATGCGAAATATGTAACCTATGTATGATATATTTCTTACCTTTTAAAATTTTAGATCCAAATGTATTGAAGAACAGTGACATTTACACCATAAAACTGTTAAAGACATTTCCTGGTGACCAGTGATGATCTGCCTGGTTTAGACTATTCTCTGAAATCAGCATTTGTGACTTTATAGAGAAATATTCTCTGTCTTCTCCCTGTGGTAGATCTTGTATGTTAGACTAATCTGTGAAGCTTTCAAATTGATTTTATTTAACCTAGAAGGAATAAAAGATTTAAATTACATCAATAGCAGCTGATATACAGTGCTCAGTGTGCAAGATGCTGCCTTGATGAGCTATAGCAAGTCTAATAATTCTTCTCATCTTTTCTACTTTGTAAGTTCTTTAGATGCAGCCATGCATCTATGAATCAATCTAAGATTCTATCAATCTAACAATCTAACAATCATTTAGTTTGGAAAAGGCCCTTATGATCACCGAGTCCAACCATAAATGTAGCAGCTAAGTCCACTGTGTCTCCTAGCACCACATCTACCATACCTGCAGGGATGGTGACTCAAGCACCACCCTGGGCAGCCTGTTCCAGTGCTTGGTAACACTTGCAGAAAGTGAAAGATTGTAATGGGCAAAACATTTCCTCCTCAGAGGAAACACTTCATGCTTAATGAAGTCCCAGACATTTCTCACCAGTTTACCTGCTGTCCAGTAAGGAGCCACTTCAGGTATGAATTACCACGGGCAGTCAGAAAGTGCCAGCTTTTTGGAAGTGTAAGTATTTTAGTTATTTGCTGGAGGGAATTGTGGGATGTGGATTGGAGAGAGCAAAGTGAATAATCTAAATCTAGCATAGGGATTTGGGTAAGGATGTGTTCCCAACAGGGTAGGATTTTCAAATACATGTTTAATGATTCAGGTTGAATTACATGAAGTTTAGATTTTGATTCTCAAAGACGCGCAACTGCCCAGATTCCTCAGATTAGGAATTATGCACCTGAAAATAGAGAGGGGTAAAATATTACTGACAGGTACTGTTAAGTGATTTTCTGTGCTGCTCTGGTGGCTGATAGGCATGTTGGTGAAAGTTCATTGGGAGGCTGGAATAGGAGTGAATGTATTTTTTTGCATGTCTTTGAATGAGCTGTTCTTGGCGCAGCTTTAAGCAGAGCGTGTTTGTACCCGCTCTCATTTTAAAGGTGTAACTGGACTCGGCACTTTTTTTTCCTTTTTCTTTAGTTTTATTTTCCGTGGGATCATAAATACACGACACAGTGAAATTATGATAACTCTGCCATATCTGCTCTGAATGCAGCTGTCTGCAGAGAGAAACAGCTTAAATTGTGCCTGTCTGAGGTAGTTCTGTTTATGCGAAATGACACCGTGCTACAATTTTAATACAGAATTGCATCTTTTTTTCCTTCTTAAAGCCAAGAAGACACTTCAAGTGGGATGTAACATTGTGACAGTCCCTGTGTGTGTGTTGTAGGAAAGAAGGGTTTTTTTAAGGCTTATCAAATATGTTTAAAAGGAAAGACCAAATAATTCTTTCTGCAAGTGGGACTGACTGTGAGAAAACTTCGCTGAGTGTGGTTCCAAGTTCTAATTTTGCTTATTTGTGCTTATTTAAATCTAATGTATTTGCACTGAAGTCATTGGAGCTGCATGGAATTAAGCGATTGCAGAATTTACATCGAATGGTCCCCAGAGCTGTTTGTGCTGCCATAAGCAGTTACCATTCATAACAGTAAATGAGCTAATATGTGTATGGGAGATTCTTTTTTGATAGTGTGAGATACAGAGACTGTCAATCCAATTCTCATGAATGGAATTTTCTACAGCAACACTGAAAAAAAAAAATCACATTTCCTCTTAGTGGAACTCAGAAAACTTAGAGATACAGGATATTCATTTGTATCTTAAAAAAGTAATTTCCTTCATTGGTATCTGGGTGATGTTCTGTGATCTTTTTACAGTCCTCAATAGAGGCATAAAGCTGACAATCTTTCAAGTAATTTCTGTCAGACAAAATAGGCCTAATGTTCGGAGTGCATGTTACTGCAAAACTAGCCTTTTCTGTTTCTGGTCCAAGGAGCAGAAACAATGTTTTATTTGGATTGTGCTATCTCTAGGGAAATAATATCTTGTGCATACAACCTTTGAACTAGTTAGGGATTTGATGCATCGTTTTGGTAAACTAACAGTATTCCATGCAAAGAATTAGATTAACTCTGTCTGACATTAGATGTGATGTGTTCGATCAGAGAGTTTTCCTTAGGCAACAGCAAAACACAAAGCTAAAGGAAATCAAAGCCAGAATCGAAACATTTTATGGAAAGCAAACAGTCTCTTTTCTGCCTTGCAGCCTCTCCCCCTTTCTCTGATTAATAGATTTTATTCATTTTTTTATTGTGAATCTTTACTCACCTTCATCTGAAAAGAGCATCACCACACTGCCAAATACACATTTCTAGGAAAAAAAATATTTCTTGAAGTCCAAGTCTGCTCTCTTTCTCCTTCATTAGAATAGTGTAATGTGTATCTAATACTGGTTCTTCAAGAGTGTGGAGCTTATGAAGACTGTTGTAGTCACTTGCACTTATGAGATTCAAAATATTTACCTAGCATATCCAACATGTATAGCACTTAGTGTGTGAAGATGCCACATAAATCATACATTGCATTAAAAACAATGAAACTGATATTTAACCATGAGCTAGGATACATACCCATGTGCAAACATATCTACTGGCCAAGTTAGAAAATAGTTAAACTTGTCTGACTACATGCAGGAAAAGAAATTAAGTATAAGTGCTTTCATGGGCATAGAAACAAACAGAAAAGTCCACGGTCAGTTGGATTACTTTTCACAAACAATATCCTTTGCAAGAAGAGTGGAAAGATAAAACCCAGCTTGAAGCTTGGATAAGGAGTTATTAAATGACTTCTGTTTCTGCGAAGCTGTTCCAATAAGATAACATAAGAAGCAAACATTATAGACACAGTAGTCAATATACAGAAAGTTGATTTCAACCTAGCGGCAGTGGTTTGTGTGGCACAGGCTCGGGCTGCCAGAGTGAAGCCATGTCCTTTGGTACAACATAGAACACTGGATGCAGATCAATCTGTGCTAGCAGAGGTAAAGAGAGAGGCTGTAGTGCTTAGGCTGATTCCATATAGATGAACTCAGGCCAACTGTTCAATTTCTTTATGCCTGTCACTGGTCTTGGCCCACGTGACTAAAGCCAGACCTGACACTAAAAGCTAGAGTGGATAATGACCTTTGGCTGCTTGGCTGTTACGTTTGTGCTGAGGATCTTTGTGATATGCCATCATTATGGCTACAGACACTAAATGCACAGGCACTGTGAACAGCATCCTACCAGCGTCCAAAGTCCTGTCCTGTAGGACCTTTGCTGTGCTCCATGTCCATGGAAAATCTAATCTACTAGTTTGCAAGATGTGTGATTGCCATCCCATGAGTATCTTCTCAAAATTCCTTGACTGCCAAACAGATTTGGGTGTGGGCACTTGCAAAGCCGTGTTAGTACGTGCCTGTCAGCTCCACTGTGGCCACACGCATGGCCTCTGCTTGCCACAGCCATGAGGCGAAGAGTGCCAGTTTAAACTGCTCCCTCTGGTGCAGTGGGGATGCACACAGCTGCCTAACACAGAGGGCCAGTGGGCTGTCACATGCTACTTTCCAGAGTCAGGACCATCAGGATCACTTTCAGTGCTCTCCTGGCCTCCTGGTGTGCTCCTCAGAGGAAATTCTCAGTCTTTTCCTTCAGTCTGCTTCCTTAGGACACACACCTGGAAAAAGTTGGTCTTAAAAAGTCGAATTTTTTATTCTCTAACTGCCTGCACACGTTTCATATGTTGCAAAGGAGAGGGAATGTAGATTACAGACTTCCTGAGTGAGAAAAACGTGTGCAAGGGTAATTTGAACTGCCTCCCCTTGCTTTTACTGTCTCTTTCGAAGTGTAGATTTAACCTGACGTAGGACAGAGCTATTCCTGCTGTAAATGAAGTCCATATCCCCCTCCTCAGTGTATATCTGCCATCAGGGATAGATAATACCTCAAATCCATTCTCAGTGGGCACTGCCAACTGTCCTCCTTCTGGAACTTTGGAGGTACAAGTGACAAGTGACAACATGAGTGACAACACTTGAGTGGCATCCTTGCCAGGTTTATCAAGAATCTGTCTGTTCTGGAGGAGAGCAGCCTGGATTGTATGTCTTCTTCACTTCTCAGTAAGGCTCTTGCTGTGCCTTTATCTAATGTGTTTCTAGCAGAGCCCACTTCTGCTTTCCAGGCTTCACCAACCATGTAAATGTGTGCTGCAGTGGGATCCAACAGTCACTACAAACCTGCAGGCCTAAGGGATCCAAGAATCCTTTCCCAGGCAGCAGTACAGTTTTGAGATGGGGATTTTGTCTGGCAAGGTGGGCTAGGAAATGAGCTTTTCACAAAAGAGTGATGGTGTCTGGGTTCCTGGGTGGAGGAGTGCTGAAAGCAACTGCAGTTTATACTACCTGAAGAGCAAAGACACTGGGATAGTTGCTGGAGGATTGCTCTTATGAGGACCAATCATACAGAACCTGTGCTGGCAATCTACTGGCAAAGTATGTCCAAAGAGTACCTAGTTTCTACCTTTCTTATTTTAGTAACACCATCTGGACTTTGTTACCAGGAATCACATTTGGGCCTGTTAATAATGGCGCTTTGAGGTGCTCCAGATTTATAGTGTGCAGCTTGTTTGGGGACTGTAGCAAGGACAGAAGGAATGGCCTTTGATTTGTCCCTACCTTCTTGCCTGAAAAAAAAACATGCTGGTAGTGCTGAGTGACATTTTCATCCTGCAAGCTTGGTGTTTGTGAGGAATGTCTACCTTCGAGGAAGCATGTGAAGCAGGGAGGCATCCTGTGTCAGCAGTGTGCACGTGACATTCAGGGCTCTTTCACCAAAGCCAAATAACTTTGCTACAACTGGGCTGGAAATGTGCTCAGGGTTCACACATGTCTGAGGACAGGGTGGAAGAGCTGCTGTCTGTGGGGTTTAGTCAGTATGATAGGTTAAGCACAATCCTTCCTCTCTTTTATAGTAAGTTCTGTTGGCTTGGGTCGCTCTACTGCTCCTGAAAGCAGCTGCAGCTGGGGCGGGGGTTTCATCACAGACCCCTGTTTCTCTCTGCTGAGCCTCACAAGTGCAGGCATAGTGAGCATGCATAATGGCTAGCTTACTTAGTAATGTGCAGCCCAAGCAACACAAGTGCTCCTTACCTCACAATTATTTTTAAAAAATTTAATTTAATTTAATTTTTCTATATATCGGTGATAGTAATGGCAATGGCAACAGGTACCAGCCCTGGAGGTACTGGTACTGATACACACATCATGTGATCCTTGAGCAACTGCTCTATTAGATCTAGGACATGGAACTTTTATTGCCTTGTGTCTCCAGCTGAAATTTTTGTTCTGTATTTGAGCAGTATGTAGCACAGACATAGCCAGTACTTCAAAGACTGTCTCATAAACAAGTCTTGCAAACAGGCAGGGTAGGTAAACAAGGGGGATATTTTTGATCTCTGTTTATAACAAGTTGTCACTGCACGTCAGCGTTTTCACTGATGTTAAGTGCAGGGGATTGGAAGTGGGAGAATAAGATAGCTCAGGGGATGCTTCAGCTAACTGAGAATCTGCAAGAGGAAAGCACAGGGCTTCAGTTAGAAAATCTAGTGGAGGAGATAGGAGAGTCTGATGTGATGGGCAAGCTGGAGATGTGAATAAAGGTGCAGTGTTGTAGCAATTGTAGCTGAACTACTGGGGGATGCCATGGTCCTCTCTCTTTTGAGGGCTGGGCTAGACAAAAAATCTTTTTTTTTTTAGGATTGGTTTTCAGCTGGCTCACCTCACCAAAGAATTGCAGAAGCAGCAGAGCTGGCGCAGGAGAGGTAAATGGTAGCATGCAGAGGAGAGCAAGACTGCAGCAGCCCAGGTGCAGATCAAACCACATAGCTATGGGATCACACACCAGCCTTCTGACTCTGAGTCAGAAATAATAGGTGCAAGGGAAGCAGTCTTACAGGTTAGGAGTTGACTTTTTGTTCACTGCCACGAGCTCTGCAAAGAGCTAATGTAGTCTTGCTCTCAGGGACTAGATTTGAACAGAGCATTGCAGTGGTAGAAATAGATGGTGGTATAAACTCCCTTGCGTGGAACAATGTGCAAAACTCGAAACTTGGTAGTAGCAGTAAGCTCTAGAATTGTAACTTGTCTCTGGCCTAGACATCTTGAGAGAAGAGTGATATACTTGAGTTACTTGGAGTCTAGTCTCTCACAGGGGAAAATCTTTTCCTCTGTAGCCAGAGAGAACACAAAGTAGCCAAAAGTATGATTACTGTTGCTTCTGGTCTGAGACATAATGGAATTTATCATCTCTATTGCAAAGCTGTCCTATTTTAATGGAACCATTTTTCCCCACTCTGGGTCTTCTCCAAAAAGACTAGTGTCAAAAGGATTTTATATTAACTAAAAACTAAGAAGAAGGAAAGCCAGATATGCTCTTGAAAGCTAATCATTCTGTCTGTACAAGAAACTGTTTTCTAAATCACATAAGTCCTTGCAATCTCCTAGTGCCAGAGTTCTTTGGGGAATTATTCTAAACTCTAGTCCTCAGCAAAGTAAGCTTTCCTGCAGCCAAATATTAAACTCCAAGCTTTATTTTTGTCTACAGTTTTCTTGGCAAATTGTGAAGCTTATGTTTGGCATTTTATTTCCCTTTACAATCTTCTATCTTTGGTTTGTATTACACTTTGCAGAGCTTAGGGTTTATACAGGGTTTTGGGTGGGTGATATAAATTCTAATAGGCTTTTATACAATGTAATTTAGAAGCTTAAACAAAGAAAGTAATATTCTGTACTGGAAGATTTGTGCAGAGCTTTGCTGAATTTATGTTAATGTTGAATTAACAACTATTTTCAGTAGCGTTTTGTTTTTCTTTGAAATAGAACTGTAATGGAGAAGAAGGTGGAGAGCAAATTTCTTACTGAAATGCAATACAAGAGTAACACTTAAATATCTTGCATAATCTGAGAATAGAGACCAAACTTGGGGCCCTAACATTGTCATTATTGTGTCTGTTTTCTTCGAGAAACCAAACCCTAGAAACTTTTTTCTTTTTAATAGACAATTTTGGTGCGCTAATTTTCTGGGATATATTTCTCTGTAGCTATCATAGCAATTTTTTATTAAATAGAAAATAATGTAAGCGTGTATAATGATTGCAAGACTTTATGTTCTTATTGTACCTTGCAATTAGGAATCAAAAAGCATGTTACAATTACTGGTTTTACTAAGTCTGAACTGAATGTGTAAACATGATTTCTGTATCTCCTGGTGTAAATGGATGTTTTACTCACAGCTTAAGCAGGTCTGATTATAAATGACGCTGCCAAAATCAAACCACACCACAGAGCTGAAGATAAAAGAGTTGTCTCTGTATGATTTCACTTGTGACAGAACAATATAAATAAAAGCTTAAGACAAATGCTGATGGGAAGATAAGGTGGAAAGCCAAACCACAGTGTGTGTTACCTTCAAACTTCAGCAGGGTGGTGGTGGCAGCTCTAAACTGGGAAGTCTCATGTGGGTTTGTTGAACAGACTTCTAGTACTGGTTTAGATCTAGATACTGGGAAGGAATAAAATAAGAACCATCTCGTGGCTATGAATGGCAGCTCCCATAAAAGGCAAAGGAGAGTCATAAAATGTCAGCAGCTATCTGGGGGTACATCTCTATGGACGCTTTCTCGCCAGAGGGATCAGCCCCAGCAGAGTTCCGTGCTAATGTGCCAGCTTGGTTCTCAATTTAGAAGAGTCTCATGCCTGGTCAGTTCTGTCCTTCCAGCTCTCCCTGCACGCTTCTGAGATGATATACTGCTATTGCTTAGGCTGTACACGGACTGCTTGACACAGATGTAGTCAAGCCAGGGTAGCCAAGATGATTTACACAAGCTGCAAGTCTTTAGTAAGGAAGAGTCTTGCTCAGAGTATGTCTTTTTCAGGAAAGAATAAAACAACAGAGACTGTATTTGGCTTTGTCTACCCCTTCTACATCCAGGCCAAGATGATTTTCTGCTAGATGCAGTTAATATAGGTCTTTATAATCAAATATTTTTGTAGTATTAGAACTACAAATACGGAAGAAAAAAAAATTCTAAGCTGAAATAAAACAGGCTTCAGGACAGCTATGTGCTGTAAATGGGATCTTGAAAGTGGGTATATATTAATTTAATTAATTTTAAGTGCAAACATGCCTTTAGATCACTCGCAGGCATCATCAAAGTCAGCATCTTAAAAATCAGCCTAGTCTACGTTGTTTTATGTAATACTGCTGTTGTCCTATGATATTTCGTGCTTGTGGCAGCATCCTTCCTTTGGTACCATAGGAACTTCCATTGTCCTGGAGATGGTGATAACATTTGTTTCCAAAAATCCTCTTATATACATTGATAAAATCCTTAAATCAAGATAGTGAACATTATGAGTCTGTTTTTTTTCTTTTAAGAAGAAAGAATCTGAAAATCTGTATCAAAATTAGAGATGAATAGAAATTCTGTGCAAGTCTTTACAAAGCCCTGGTGAATCTGCTGATGTGACCCAGAGCCACTGCTCTCAGTTGATATTCCTACCATGGAATTAATACTCATGTCACTTTCAAGAATCATGGGGTCACAGAATTGGACAGGACTCTGAGCTACCCCATGGGCTGATGTCGCTGCCCATCGCAGGGGTATGGAGGAGATGACCTTTAAAGGTTCCCTCCAACCCCGACTGTTCTATGATTCTGTGATACCACACCTGAAGAAGTAACACAGGGATAATTGTTTTGCTTTTACTTTAGACTGAGAATACTTTAGCAACCGCCAGCAAACGAAGAGTTTTGTGACTGGGAGCTGACTTGAAATGAGAGTTATGAGTTAGGTTCAAGACTTATGCCTATTTTCTTGGGGTTTGTTCCAGATTTGGCTATTTGAAATTTAAATTGCCACAAACACACTATGTAAAAAACCTAGATTTTCTCAAATTTTGGAGTATCTGCTGTAACCCATTTGGCACATGGTGGCAATCTAGTGACTAGTAAAGACATCTGGTTGCAGACATAAAGCATTTCATATTAAGTAGCCCAGTTTAAAAGATGCAAATAATTGTGTCTTGTAAAAATTTTTCCCTAAAATTGACTTTCATATTCTGTTTCCATAAGTTATTTCCTTGTTATTTATTTTAAATTAATTTATTTAGATATTGCTTCCTCTTTCATATATTTCATATATGATCTAATATCTGATTTTACTAAAGTCCTTTTTATGAATTTCTGAGCAAATATTGTGTATGAAACTTCCTGCTATGGTAGGTGACCTGCATGATCACAAAAAGAAAAGTTTTTCCTATGATGAAATTTGACTTTTCTATTATCAGATAGGCATTTGAGATTTTCCAACTATGTTGCACCTTTAAAATAGACCATACTAAAGAACTGGCATTGTGAAGAATATAAGGAGCACTTTATCAGCACAAAGAAAGTAGTGCCTATCCCATCTACTTGTACACCTGTACAGAAAACCCTTTTTGCAATATGAAATACGCAAGAAACGAACTCATAGTACAAAGGAATTTTGAAGGCACCCGAGTGGAAGGTGAAAGTGTCAATATAGCCAGATGATTTTTGAAGACAGGATAAAATTTTGATGTTGTAAATTCAAAGGAAGAAAATCCAAGAAGCTCTTTTCTGTCTAAATTTTGGTATCAAATAGACTCCAACTTGCTTTCTCACCTCATCCCCCAATAATACCCATCAGTTGTAAAAAGCCAATTTTGAGATAAAATAATTGCGTTTTACTAAAACTGGAAATCAATATGCTGTGGCTATTGGCATTCTAATCCTTTTCTAGGCAAATACAAGTGCATTACAAAACTTTTTCTGAACTTCTGTGGCTTTTTTTGCCCAGATTGGCCTGCAACTTCATAAGCAAATTGTTTTGCAATAGCTGTGGAATTAAGGTGAAGTCCATATTTCAGATCTGAAACTCTTAAGTGCAACTTCTCCATAATTGGAAATTCAGTGACTAGATGTCTGTCAGGGCCACAGCTATTTGTATCTTGCCAAAAACAACTTGGTGGTTCGCAATCACAAGGGAAAACTAAGCTTCCCAGCTGGCTGATGGGATGTAATCTGACTCCTCCTCAGCCGCAGGAGTGCTGCAGGAACGTGTTCCATTTGTTGACAGAACGATTGTCCTGGGTAGCATTTACTTGCAATTCGGTACTTTCATAAATATTCTAAGAATTTAGGTCGTACAGCACAGAGAGTGCAGGTAGCAGTTTCCGTTTGCACTGTGATGGCCTGGGGCCATCACTTCTAAACTCACTGCCAGCTCACTCAGCAAATCCTCTAGACTGGACTACAGGCTATTTAGGAATTGAGATAGGTCATACTGTACCTTGCCCTCCTTACCTGGCCATTCTCAGTTTTGGCTGCTTTCTTCTTGCTCTAAGCCTCACAGCTTCTTTGCCCAAAATGGTCTAATGGCTGGGAGTTATTGTTAAATGGCTGAGATTTGTGCCATGGCAATTTCCAAACTAGAATTAAAGTCATTAGAATTGAAAGCACACGTGTGGAAGAGTCCTGAATGACAAGAATCAGAACGCATTTTGATAATTGCTCAGAAAAATTTTTAACTCTGATCTGTTTTTTTTCTAGGCTTTTTTGTGGACATCCTATCTCTTAATACAATCTGGTGAAAACCTCTTCATTAAGAAAAACATACAAGGATGGATTAGATTACAACAACCTGGAAAATATTATTTGGTTTCATGTTACCTATTGGTGATGAATTGCTTTTGCTAAGAAGAATATTCTGAGGGACAGCAATCTCAGAATTTATGCTGTAATGACGTTCTCTCCTGAATAATGCACCTACATTTGCCATTGATAATTCTTCCTTTCAGCTGAGACTCTCTAATGTAATATGGTGTAATGGTAATTGTTCTCTAGAAGTCTCAGATAGGAGATCTGAACTTTCTAGAAGTCACATTTACACAAGGGATTTGGACAACAGTTCCCTCATGAGAGGTTATAATCGCTGTAATTCCTAATCTGATTTGCATTAGGGAATACATACAGCTCATTAGCAGCACTGTCATCTTAATTACCACATAACTAAATGTGGGACATGCATTTGACTTGTAAATAAGCGTTCCATAGATCCGTGCTCCTTTAAGAGTGCCAGAAAACTGGAAATAGTGAGGATGATGCTCTATGCAGCATTTCTCTTTAAGTGAGGGGGTAAGCAAAGTAGGCCACTACTTTCTCCCCCAAAAATATCACAAAGCTGTGCCTAGTGGGACGTGTAACCTCATTTGCATCAGTCGTGTCCTTCGTCCACAAACACATTTTTCACTATACTGACCATGCTCTGTTAGGAGCAATATTCAAATCTGTTCTCTCCCAGGAGGCCAGGAGTGAAAGAATTACCTTCCTGTTTTACTGGTACCGTCTTGCTTAATTCCCCTTTTAAAGTAAAGATTTCCTATCTCTTGTGGAGAAAATAGAAATATATAGGGTTACGCTTTAATGTAAGAGAAAAAAGGCACCATTTAATAAATTTGATAATATTCAGTAAAACACGTTGCAATCGTTAATTAAATAATATTGTATTTTGATTTACTATAACTATTTATTTAAATATTATAAGACTATGACTTTGTTATGCCTCTGTTTTCTGTCTTTAAGTATCTTACTTCTCAAGAGCTGAAACTTCTTAAATATGGAAGAAAAGCATCTGAAGTTAGGCATGCTTTTTGGCTATGTTCCTGGCCAGAAAACAAAGACCACAACAGAAATTGAAAACTTTTATGTCATAAAGATGCTTCATTTGGAAAGGCAGCGATTGCAGAAATTTGTCTATTTTTGGTTTTGCTTTTTTTTTTTTCTTATCCCAACTGATTATTGAAAAAAAAAGGAAACTCATGTTAATGCAGATGATGTTACAACTGTTTATAAAGGTATAGTCACCAGATCCTGGGTGAAGACCTTGTGGTACATCATTTTGAAACAGAAATGCCAACTCTGAAGGCATTTTATATGTAGATAATTAGCATGAGGTGTATTGGGTGTTTTGCAATTAAGTCCAGAGGGTGTCCAAACTCATTTAGAACTTGGCTTTTCATCACAACAGGTATGATTAAACTCCCTGGAGTGATGGAGGAGAAATTGTGTGGGAAGAATAAGATCATCTGGAGAGCCTCATGGGAAAAGAGACTTGGTGTCCCATATTGCACAATTTACCTCAGCTACCTGGAACCCTGGATATATGAATATCTTTGGTGTTTATTTACTGTCTTCCTTCTGTGCATGTGAAATATTTTTACAGAAGTTGACTAACCTTTAATATCCTTCGTTGGCTGAGGAACAGGTTAAAGGTTAAACTCATGACTTTAGGCTAAGTAGGGCTGATTGTTTTGGTGATGTGAAGACCTGCTTGGGTGAGGTTAAAATATTACACTGTATAAAAAACAAGGAACAAGTGCAGGTGTGAAACATGTGAGAGCACATGATTGGAAAGAACTTCTTGGAATCTTTTCTTGAAAGAGTCTTCTCCTACTGCAGGAATTTACATGCTGAAGTCCTTAATTACTACTTCAAGGTCTATCTTAAACTGAGTAGTTTCTAGCATTCTCAAAGTTGCCCTATACCTGTCCTAAAAGGGTTCCCTAGATTTCATTCTTCTGATGTCTAGAAACCTTTTCCAGCCTTAATTGTGCCCATGTTGTCTTTTATGTTAAACAACTGTTCCTTTCTTTGTCCTAGGGAAAAAAGTAAATATCATGGCTACCATAGGGCTAAATCAAGTGAAGGTAGAATGTCAGAAATTTGTCTCCTTCTCCTAAGCTGGCCACAGTGATGCTAAGTTAGCACTGAAATGCAGTGAGCATTAAACATATGGTCAAGTCTGAGGGTGGATTTCACTGCTTTTCTACACATTTTAGTAATTGCACACAAGCTGGATGGGGTAAGAAATACAAATTGGTGTTCAAAATCAGCTGCATATAATTGTGACTTGTATGGAAATGACATTGAAAATTTTCTGAAGTCTGCTACTGCCACTGTTGGTGGTCAAATTTGTTATTTGTGCTAGTGTATTTGGACAAGGTAGGTATAATGTATGATTAAGGGTAGCACTAAGGAGGGATAAATAGCAATAGATGGACACACAGTCAAGGCACTTGGTAGTGTGGAGACCTTTCATACTATCTCACCATGCCTTCTAAAATGGCCAGGATCTACTGAAGTTAATAAATACTTTCCTTCTGTCAGAGGTCTGTACCAGAAAATTATTAAGCAGCAGATTTTTTTTTCCTTTTTTTTTAAAGACAAGGTGAAATACATTTCGCTAGACTAAAACTTCTTTTTGAACTATGTAACAGCTCAAACACACATCTGGTCTAAAATGTGCATTCTTTCTCTTTGTGTGGAAGAAAAAAAGAAACAGTAGTACAATTGATCTTTTAAAAGGAGAATTAAGGAGAGAAAATGAATTGGAAGTGATTTTATTCATTAAGTAGCCTGTCTTGACTTGCTATATACCTTTCAAATCTGCTTTACTCATCTGAACCTGTACTCGTTGAAGCTACTGACTGTAATGATGGTGACATCATTGTTTTGTTTATACTGAAATCTCTTTTGAGCACTATCACAAAAGAGATAGTTTTAGGAGATTCATTACTCCTCAGCTTTGGAATTTGGCAATTTTGGTATACCTCAAACATGCTGCACTTGTCCTGAAGTCCGCCTTTCTTAGCTTTAGATTATGACCTCATCAGGCCTGATTATTTCTTCATATGCATTTAAAAACCACCTAGTACACTAAATCTCCTGGAAAGAAACAAGAATAACTTTGATCCTTGACCATATGAATTTACAATAAATATTTAGTCACAATTTTGCATTTTATATTACACCCACAACCTGTGCAGAGGTGAGCACTCAACATTTGTAAATCTTAGTTAAGGATCTGCTAGAATGTGCAGGCTGTTTTTAGTTTTCATTTGACCCTGTTGTTCATGTGCCTTATGAGATGGTTTTCATTTACACAATTGCTTCAGGTTTTTTGGGTTTTATTTTTTTTTTCACAAGATCACTCATACTGCAGTCATCACAGAAAATATGACAGCATTTACTTCATTAACAACTTCTAGGTGTTTTATTTTAATTGTGCAGACTTAGGACATGTTTATTTATTATTCACTGCACTGGAGTGACGTTACTGTTTTTCTTTTTTGCTTTTTACTAACATTCAAGTTTATGTATCTGTTTCTTTCATAAGCACTGACTTTCATGATAGCTTTCACGATAGCTTTCACAAGAATGGGAAGGGGGATTTATCTTTTTGCAGATAGCTAGCCAAACAATGTCAAGTTTCAAATGATCTTCAGTATCCAATTTTAGATACCTCAACTGGTAATTTTTTTATGTACTAAGTATTGTATGACACTTGTCCTCAAAATGCAACATCATCTGGCTTTCTTTGCAAATGTCTTTGGCTTTTTTCAGTCTGAACCTGGCAAACAGCTACTCAGAGTGTAAAGAATGCACCATTTAGTTGAACACATAGGAAAAAGTTTCATTTTTAAAATGAAACTTTTTCAGTGATATAGAAATTACATTGGCAGGGGTCTTGAGACTCTTCAGTTTTCTCCTATACTCCTCCTAGCAGAGAATTTTCCTTCCCTAGACCCTTTTCTTTAAGAGCATTAGGTCAGAACGCCTCTTTCTCCTTTTATAGCTCTAGTTTGTGTGTTTGTTTTCTCATTCCTTCTTTCCCTCACAGCTCGTTTAACATCTGATACTTACCTTTCTGATCCCCGAGAAATCAGGTTTACTTTCTCCCCAGGTTTACTCCACTTCTTTGCTTGGAGCCAGTCTTTTCAACCTACCCAGGTGCTTCTCTTGCCTGTCTCCTTCTGTACGTGTGATTGTTTGTGCTGGTATTTGTGTCCTTTTGCCCTTACTCCTTTTGTTTGACTTTTGTTCCTCCTATTTGTCCTGGTGTAGCTATAGGAACTGGTTGTTTGCATACTGCTTCCCTCTCCCCCTCATGCTATTTCTTTAATTTTGTTTGCTTCTGCCAGCGTCAGATGCTCTAATGAGAAAGAGGGGGCAGGTTCCTTATCTTCTTCTCCCCTCAGCTCCTCCTTTCATTTTTGTATTGATGGCTCCTCAGTATAAAACCCTGTCCTAGCCATGGAAATTACGTCTGCTTCGTCTTGAAAGAAAAGGTTACAAGCACCAAGGAATACTGACTCATGGCTTTTTCCTCCTTCGCCATTCTTAGGGGTGCTACTGCTGCTAAAATAACCTCCTCTTGTGATTACCTGCACCAGGTACTCAGCTCCATTAAAGCTGACAATGTTTTTGTTAGTAATATTGTGTCAGCCTGTAAGAACACCCAGTATTAATAAAGAAAACCCTGGAGAAAGAATCTGCTTTGGTAGAAGTAATGGTTGTTGCAGTTATCCAATCAAATACCATCTTTTCATCCTGTTTGTGAAGTCTGTGGTAACATCCTGTCAGAGGTCCTATGTGCCAGAGCAGCTGCTGACTGGAGTGGGTCTGATGCTGGTGTCAGGCTGGGTGGAAGGGGTTTTATCAGCCTCTAACTTCCTTTCTTTGAGTCCTTTAAGCACCTGGTAGTTGGCAAGAAATTAAACAGGAGGAGAATAAAGTGCAAAGCTGACTCTTATGGCACTGCCCTAAGGAGACAGGCAATTTCCTAATCAGAGATCTGGCTTATCCAACAATTTCTGCCACTTCCATCTATGTCCAACAATGTGTTGGGGAGTGGGGGGGAAGGAAAGGGAGGAAGAGGAGTGGAGGAAAAGCACCATCAGGCCACTCTTAGTAGACCAGGTACAGTACCTTATGAAAGATACTGATCATCCACCTCTTCAGTGCCACACAGCCCTACCCATCTCCTTTCATATGTCACCTGGTGTGCCAGTGAGTTGCCCTCATATTCATATGCACAAAGCTGGCCTGCTTCTATCTTGATAATGACTTCTGGGAGGTTTGGTAAGTTTCAAATGTTTTGAAGGCCTGGTCAACTTGTTGCGAACAGTGGCATCACTTTCTTTTCACTCAGGCAGCATGGCATGGAGCAGCTAGGTTGGCCTTTCCTGCTATAGTTATACATACGGTGACCAGATGGAATGCAGTGAGCAAACAAGTTTTTCAGCTCAGCAAATGACTGTGTGTTCACCTGGAGATGTTGTTCTCAGCAGAGTGCCAAAGGAAGTGAGGTGAATGAATGCTGGGCCCTACTGCCCTACTGAGCCTTGATTTGTCCATTGGGCATTCTCTGATGACAGTGAAAAAAGTGCTAGAGCATCTTGTCAGAGATCACTTCTCAGAGATCAAGGGGAAAGGAGCATCCTTTTATGCCAAAACCTAACTGGCATTCATGTCAGTAGGCTCCTTTTTGATGGACCAAACATTTTTTGCACTCTTACCCTTCATCTGCTGTCCCCTGAGAAACCTCACTGAATGCTGTAGTTCACTGCACATTATGGGAAGTCCTGTTTTAGATATTACTGTTCTCTGGGCTGAATCCCCAGAGAATGGAGAACTTCAGTGCTTGTGAAGATGGGTTGTGTTCATCCCAATATCAATGGAGGACCACTGCAATCTGCCTCCCAAGACATATTTAGCACCAATTTAGGTGGGACCTGAAGTTACCATCCATCCCTATTATACCCAAGCAATTTTGTACAAGACCATTTTTAATGGTTTATCTGGGCTGAAACTCTGCCAGTACTGTTCCTGGAAGAGGAAAGGATGGAATAGCTCACAGTTATACTGCAGGTGTATTAAGGCCCTTTATAACAAGGTTATTAATTTTTGGTGGCTGTGCAGAGTGCTTTATTATCCGTTAAAACTCATCTGAGACCTGACTGGGTCATAATCTTTGATGGAAAAATGTGTCAAGGCTGCTCCCTATTCAATCAGTTTCGCACAGCTTGCCTTACTTCATCTCCACAGTACAACCAGGCAGGTGTAGTTTACACTAATGATGCATTCCTCAAAGTGCAGGTTTTAGTGACCTGGTGTAGGCCTATGCCAAATCTTTCATTTAAAACCTCCCTCCAGGTTGTATGGGTCAGGAGCTCTGGCCAGGATTGCAAGGATTGCATCTGTGCCCAGTGCCATCCAACGGTGTGTGCACCTGCTATTCCCTCCAGGGCATTTGCTTCTGTTCAGAGAAATGGTGAACTAATTTTGTTTGCAGACTGGTCTGGCTCTGCCAGCACCTTTCCTGAAAAGCACAGAGAGGGTTACTTGTCACCAATCAGCTCTCCCTCCCCAGGCTCGGGCAGATGTCCGGAGCCTTTTGCTGTCCTGTGGCCAGCCTCCAAAGCAAGCTGGTGTTTGAGGCTGTGCTAAGCCTCCTGCTGGTAGGCAGTGCCAGAGGCCTGCTTTGCCTCCACAGCCAGGTTTATATTTTTGTCCATGGGTTCTGCACAGCCTCCTTTTATAGTGTTCTTAGTTCAGCACAGTATTTGTTGATGCACGCATTCCTTTCATTTGCTGCTTCCAAAACTGCTGATAAGACCAGAAGCTCTTCTGTCTCCATTTGAGAGGGCTTGTTTGAGACCCAGTCCAACTGAGATGCCCTCACCTTGCTTTGTCTTTACTGGGCTGTATCTGCATCAGTCAGCCTGCCTTCACTTTTACACTGCATCTTCTGTGATCTTGGCCTGATCCTGAAACCTCTGTGCCTCTCATCAAGTGCCCTAGACTTTTTGCTTCTTTTAGAAGTCAAGCTGGGACTGGCCCTATTGCCGTGAAGTCACTGCTACTTTCTTCCTGACACTTCCCAGCCATTCAGAGTTCTGACACTGAAATGAACAAATGCTAAGGCCAAAGCATCCCGAAAGTGATCCAGGGAACTGGCTGTATTGCACATGTTGTGGAGCTTTGTGGCCTCTCTGCCCTGCTGGTGCCCATCAATTCCCTGTGTTTATGTTAGAGCTTCAGTGACAGCTCAGTCCAGAAGCCGTGGGCAAATAAAGACTTTTCTCCTTAGGCCACGCAGAGTGTCAGGGTGGAAAAAGAAGCCACAGTACGCAATCCCCTCTAAAGTGTAGTGGGAGTAGGTGGAAGGAGGAGCCCCAGGGCAACGGGAGCACATAGTCAAGAACCGGAAGCATGAAGGGATGGTTCACCTGCTGTGTGTGGATGTTCAGCCCCATCAACACAAGGTGTTTCACAACTGAATGAGCCTAAGGAGGTTGTAATTTTTACAGAGGCAGACAAGGCAAAGTTATCTCTACTAGACAAGTGTTAACAGCTGTTTCCAAAAACTTTCACTGGAGCAAAGCTTTACAGGGGCAGCCAGAAGTACAGCATTGACACTGCTCCCTCCCACCCCCCAGGCTTTTGAATAAAGGATTGTTGGACTATTTGTGCAAGGGCAAATAACATTATTTTTGGAAATGACTGAATCATTTTCCTTACTTTTTTCCAAAAGAAAAAAAATATACCAGCCCAAGGCAGACACCTGGCATGGAAAATTTCAGCTTGCGTGGTAAAAGCCTGGCAGAAGTTACCGGCAAGTCCGAAGGGTGTAAAAAAAAACCAAACAAAAAACCAAANCCCGGCGCGGCGGAGCAGTCGCGGCCGCCCCGTCCCGAGGGCACCGGCGCCGCCCGCCTCCGCCAGGCAGTGCAGCCCCCGCGTCCTGTTCCAGCTCGCCGTTCGTCTGCCGCTCCGCGCCGTTTTCTCTCGCTCCGTCTCCCGGGCGATCTCGGCGGGGCCGCGATGGAAGAGGAGCGGGCGGGCGAGCAGATGAGACCGTTGCTCACCACGGTAACGGGGGGTGCGGTGCGGTGGGGGCGCACAAAGGGGCCGCCACGGCGCAGCGCTGCCCCGCGTCCTGCCGGGGGGCCGTCCCGCTGCCCTCCTGCCGGGGAACCGGGGACACGGCGGGGCCCCTGCCGTGGCTCTCCAGCCCTCGGCGGCGGGACCCTAGGGGTCGGCGGTCCCGGCCTCTCTCGCCCGGTCTGCCCGCGTGCGTGCAGCCGTGCCCCCCCTCCTCCGCCATCCCCTGGGGGCGGCGGCGGGGCCGGAGCCTTTTGTTCGGCCGCGGGCTCCGTGTGCTCGGCGGCCGCGGCTGCCCCGTCCACCCCCCCGTTCCTTTGTGAGAGCCCCGCAGGGCTTGTGCCGGCGGCGGTGGGCGGCGCGGCCGCCCCTGGCCTCGCCTTTCTCCCTGCCCCGCTGGCTGACGAGTTCCTGGGCGAGGGAGAAGTGCGCACACATGGCAAGNGCATCAGGCAGCCGTAGTCACCGGCAGCGCTGAGAGCTCGCTGCCCTCCCGGGCCCCCGGTCCCGCCGGGAGCTGATCCCTTGTGTCCAGCGGTGCTCCCGGCGCGGACAGCCGGGCCCGCCACGCGGCTCCGCGTGGGACCGAGCGCGCCGCCCCCGCGCCCCGCGCGGCTCCAGCCACGGCGGCGNGCGGGCGAGCAGATGAGACCGTTGCTCACCACGGTAACGGGGGGTGCGGTGCGGTGGGGGCGCACAAAGGGGCCGCCACGGCGCAGCGCTGCCCCGCGTCCTGCCGGGGGGCCGTCCCGCTGCCCTCCTGCCGGGGAACCGGGGACACGGCGGGGCCCCTGCCGTGGCTCTCCAGCCCTCGGCGGCGGGACCCTAGGGGTCGGCGGTCCCGGCCTCTCTCGCCCGGTCTGCCCGCGTGCGTGCAGCCGTGCCCCCCCTCCTCCGCCATCCCCTGGGGGCGGCGGCGGGGCCGGAGCCTTTTGTTCGGCCGCGGGCTCCGTGTGCTCGGCGGCCGCGGCTGCCCCGTCCACCCCCCCGTTCCTTTGTGAGAGCCCCGCAGGGCTTGTGCCGGCGGCGGTGGGCGGCGCGGCCGCCCCTGGCCTCGCCTTTCTCCCTGCCCCGCTGGCTGACGAGTTCCTGGGCGAGGGAGAAGTGCGCACACATGGCAAGCGGCGAGCTTCCCCTTGTCCTCGTGTTGCACGGCGGCGGGGTCGGCTCGGGTGGTGGGCGCGCTTCCCCGGCGGGTTTCTAGTCCTGGGGAGTGGAAGTGTTGGTGGGGGGGAGATGGGTAAAACTCCGGAGCTTGGGTTCATTTCCTTCTCGGGCCGGGGGGCTCAGTGAAGCAGGCATGTGTTGCCTTCCTGTGCTGCTGAAAAATACATGTGGTTCCACGCTTGTAATTTCCCCTCCCTTCAGATGACTCAAGGTCTGGATTTTGTTAATGAGCCTCTGAGCTCCTACTCTGATGTTCTCCTTCAGGGCCTTTTCCAAAAAGGTGTCGCACAGGGATTTGTCCTCAGTGCCTGAAGAGGAGGGATGCGTAGTTTGTAACACAAAGAATGCTGTGACGGACAGAGAAATAACGCTGAAAACACATGAGTTTTCATCATCTTTCCGTTACTCTTGAAGGAGAGACTTGAGTCACGTTTGATAAAATTGGCAGTCTAATGAAGTGCTCGCTTCCTGTGACATCAGTATGTTCAGTATGTTTTTCCTTTGTTATAACAGAAGCGTTGATAACTTAGTGGTTCAAATGGCCATGAATTTTGCAAATGTTACGGTCTTCTTTGACTTCAGGAGTTAGTGCTTTTGCTCATGTCAAAGGATTTTGCAGATGTGTTCTAGACCGTTTCTCCATCTTGTCACTGCTGTAAAAAAGGTGTATTCTCAATTCATGTTAACTTGTTCAAGGTAGATTCTTTGTAAAAGCAGACTGCTTAATATGTTTAATTCACGTTAAAACTACCTTGCCCCTCTGTATGAGCGATCTCTTCTTAGCTGGCAGGACAAATAGTAAAGAGATGCGTGGAGAAAAAGATGTGTGGAGGGAGTTGAAAAACTTTGAGCTTCAAGTGTGGGGTTGCAGTGGAAGATGGTGATGGTTACCCTCAGGTGAATCCAAATAAAAAGACTACTGCCACAAAGATGTCATGAAAGTCACTGTGCCCTGAGCACACTTTTCAGGTCTGGCAGCAGTCATTTAGGTTCTGTTGTAGCAGAAGTTAAATTTTTTTGGGACAAACTCCTGCTGTGTTATTGCATGGTCATTTTTGATGCAGGTGTTTTGAACAAAGGTGCTCAGTGGAGTGGTCCAGATTGGCTTCCTTGCAACAGCAATACCTGACCTTGGTGCCAAAATGTATTTGGGAGGTAATTCCAGTGGAGTTGAAACGGTTAGAAAAGGGAGAGGGCAGAAGAGTTGGTAGAAACTGGAAAAAAATAATTTCTGTGGAAAACACATGAAGTAAATGGCTTACGGAAAGACAGGACTTGCTGATCTTTGGGCAGTTGCATAGTATAGCAGTATTGGATTTGTTGTGGGTTTCATATGCAAGAGGTGTCTTTTTATATACAAGGGAGCGAGTGAATCCAAAAGATGAGTATTTTTGACAAGAGAACTTGACTTAATTTTTCTAATCCTGTGTTACTTGACAGTACAGGCTACCTTCCTGCTAGCAAAGCTTGCTGGAGCTGCTTACATGTGCATGACTTTTTCAGAAATAAATATCTCAATAAGATGAAAGGACTTTATAAAAAAGTGCAGATCAGGTCTGAGAGCTTCATTGCTGTGGCTTTAGGTCCAGTCTTACAGAAGAGAATGAATAAGTGTTTAGAACTTCGGTGTTTTGAAGAACCTGATTGGTGGCAATATGTACTTAAAAGTTGGAAGGATGAGGTGAAACAAATGCCTGGTAGTTATTACAACTAGAGAGCAACTGATGATCAGAGCATCTGGGATGACTAGAAAATACAATAGGAAAAAGGTACATAACTGCATAAATCCATGGTTCTTTGATGCCTTACATACTCTTAGATGTTCTGCCCCTCATCTTAGAAAAGATGTATTGTTGGAAAATGTTCACTGAATAACAAGAAGATATGAATTAGTTCAAAGATGATAAAGGATTCAACAGTCTAGGACTTGTCAGCCTAGTAGAGATGGTGGAACAGTGATATGGTAAAGCTGGATAAAACCCCTGTGGAGAAAGTAGGTGAAATTGAAGAATCTGTCAAATCAGACTTAGGTGCCAAGTTCAGAACAAACAAAAGAAACTCAGTGTTGGGATTCACAGGTGCATTTGCTATACAGTGTATACTGAAGGGTAGGTTGGACAAAGGTTGGAAGACAGATACATTGAGGTTGGTAAATGGATGAGCAACAGCCCCAGGAAATCTGATTTGAAAACAGCTGGAGGTTGTGAGTGCAAGGAGGAGGAGTTGTATGCTTGTCTTGTTTTTCCTCTTCCCTCAACAGCTACTGATGGTAATTCTTGTTGGGTTTTTTTAAACGGGTGGGATGTGGTAGTTTGTTTCCTATACAGTGGTGAGTTTGACAGTTACAGTTATGGTGTTAAAAATGCTTGATACTGCATATGAGTGATCTTAGTTCTAGCTTCTAGTTTTTGTCATTATGGTGTTCATTACCACATAGTTTGGTGGGCCTTTTTGCAACAGCTGTAAGTAGCATTTAATGGAACGTGTAGTGCAGTTCTGCCTTTAGATATTTTTCAGGTCGTATTTTCAAAATACTTTGTTATCTTAAAGTAGATGGAAACTTTTTTTCTGTTAGTATTTGATACTGCTTCATGTATATCAAAATATTCACAAGGTTGTAGACCATGCAGTATAGTTAAGTGATGGGTTTGTTTGTGTCTTCTTTCAATGAAACGCATCTGTTTTTATCATTAATTCTACTGTAGATGATGACAGAACTGAAAGTGGCTCTGTTGGAGAAGGGCATGTTTCCAGGGATCTCCTTCTGGCTTTCCTAATCAAACCAGTGAAGTACTATGGTCTGCCTTATCTCACTGAAGAGGGCATTAGTGTCACAGTGCTTTTTCTGAAGTGGCTACGTGGTTGGCTACAGCTTTTTAATTTTTTTTTTTTATCAGCTGTGCATGCACATTATCAGGTGGGTTACAGTCACTGTCCTCTGCTGTCATCTTACTTAACAGGGGGTTCTGTGATGTTAAGTCAAACGACAGGTCTCCGAAGAATATTATGCTGGTGCATACAAATTTTTTTCCTACTAACATAGTAAGCTCAAACTGATGTTTTCCCTTTATGGCTGGACAAGGGTAACTGAGGGTATGTTTGTACTGCATAATTGAGGACTGTGCAGGAAACTCTCCTCCCCCACAAGTTTGTGGCATCTGGCTGAACAAATGCTCTGCACAAGTTAAAGCAATACAGTTACAGCTGTGTGGCAGTGCCTTAGCTGTATAGCCCTGATCAGAGAGAATTGTACTGGCTTGCCAGCGTTGCAGACTTGAAGCTATGACTTTGGAGAGACAAGCTGCTTTTCTGTGTTGTGTTGTTTGAGTACAGTGCGTACCTCATACTGCTTGCACTGTGTTGTGGGCCTCTGTAAGCTTTTAAGTGTACATCTGGCAGTCCTTCTGAGTTCTTGAAAAGTTACCATGGCTGTCAAAAACTTGTTGTGTTATTTGAGAACTTTCATAGCGCTTCATTGTAGTAGTTCTATTTTCTGTCCAGAATAAGTTGGGGGTGCACCAAGTTGAGTAGTTGTTGGTTTATATCCATGTCATTTATCTGCTTCTGCAGGTGACTTTTAACATGTCACCAAATTCATCGTGGGCCTGTGCATATTGATGCCCCTTACACAAGGGGATCTGTTGCACAGGACCTTAAGTGGCCCTGAAGCAGTAGTAATACTTAGGAAATAGAACTGCTCTATAAGTAGTGTTCGATAAAAACCCCAGAGTTTAACTTTGAGTATACTCAAACTTAGCTAGAGAAGGTCTCCAATGAATATTGTCATGTTTTTGGTATAGCACATTCTGGAATGATAAAGTTAAGGGACACATCAGACTTTTTTGCTAAAATGAAGATAGATGTCCATCTAATGTTTTGAAATAGTGATATGAATAGTGAAGTTCAACTGAGTGTTTTGTAAATAAGGACACAGAGATGAGCACCAAGTACTACTTAACTGTGTAGATCAGAAAATTGTAAAATGAGAATTTTGATTCTTTTACAGATCATCTTACAATGTTGTTAAATATTTCCATTTTTAAATTTATCTTTGCAAAATTACCAGTAGATGAAAATATTACATTATTTTTAAAAAAGATCAACATGTGTTTGAAATGTCCCAAATCTCAAATCTACCTTGCTGGCATATCTCAACAGTTACTAGAAGGCACTATCTGTCTAAGAGTCTTGCATTTGTGTGTGGCACCCTCACAGTTCCTTGTTTCAGGGAATTAAATTCTCTGCCCTGGAGAGTGTCATAACTTAGAAAATGTACATTTTAACCACTAGATGGAGCCATTTTAGTTATGTATCAGTGTGTCTATTTACCGAAGTTTGGAAAACTGTTTCTTAAAGTGTTTTCAGTCATTTTGTCTTTAGAGGATGGCTTATGATTTGTTTATCATTTCTTTACCTAGAGAGAAGACTAAATGTTTTATTCTTCCAAGAACAGTGCCAGAACTGTACAGCAGGACGGCTGTTCCATTCTCATAAATGTGGAGAAAAAAGTGAATGCTTGTTTTTTGTGGGAATTACAGTTGTCTCTGTAAATTGTCCAGTGTCACACGAGTAGAGCTGTGTACCTTTGTACACCTTTCGTTGCCTGAAGTAACTTTTCGGAATATTGGTCCATAGTGGTGTTATCTGACAGTCTGGATGCTCTTGTGACTTCTGCCTAGAAAAGGCTGTTAGCTCAAAGTTTTTTGAGCTTCTTGAGATTTTTTTTTTTCCTCCTCCAGTCCCTTAAACTAAAATGACTCAAAGCTATGCAATGAAATGGTTGTCCTGTTTGGATATACTGGCATCAGTTGTCTTATTTCAGCACTGCTGGAATGCTTCAAAACCTTGAAATACCCCTGGCTTATTAATTCTAGCAAGTCCCATTTTAGCAGAAGCATTCCCAGTGCTGTACTCGTGTTATATCTTCCTTCAGCATCCTCTTTTCTAAAAGTTTTTTTTTTGTTTGACTCTGCCCCTGCATTATATCCTTAGTAATCTGCCACCTAGACCTTCCCTTTCCCCTACTCTTCTGTTTTGTGCTTTGAAGATGATTTTAGATTAACACAATGCCAACTTGAAGAGTAGAAGCTTATTCAGATCTTCATTTGAACTCTGAATATATGATACTTTGTGAGGTATAGGTGAGTCATCTTCTTTCCCAGAATCCTACTGAGAGATTTTGAGATTTCTTGTGGCTCAGGGTTTTTGTTGTTGTTGGTTGGTTGGACAACTTCTTATTCAAACTACTTGGAAGTTTAAATTTTCTACAATTTATACAGAATGAGTACCGCTATTTTTCATAAGATGTAGTTGTGCTGTAAGGCATCTAGACTTACTTTCTTGGCAGTAGTGCTAAGATAGTATCCTGAATTTTAAAACTTGAAAACGGACTCAAAGGTTTTTTTAAACTTAAGTAGATTTTTCCTGTTTGGGCACCTGTTGTCAAACTGTTGGCCCAGTTTAACAGAATGTCTGGAGTCTGCCTCCAAACAAACTGGAGCTTCCTGTGAATGAGGCATGTGGGTAGAAGCTGTGGAGAGGAAGTGGGAATTACAGAGAATCATCCCCTGTATGTTGGAATTGTGCTGTTTGACCTACTCTGCCCTCTGCTACTGTTGCTTTTACAGTGCAGCTATAGTACTGAGGATCTGGTAGCAGAGATCTGCTTGCAGGTGGGGTGAACTGAGGACTTGTATGAAAACCCGGCTGTTCTTTTCAGTTATGTTTTTACTATGGCGGCATGTATTTAGAGCGTGTATGTGGAAATACTGTCTTAAAAAACCATGCTTCCCTAAAATATAAAGTGAAGTGCCTCATTTCTGCACTAGGCTGATTCCTTTTCATTTTCCATGACTAATGTCTACAAAATATATGCTGGCTGTGTCTTGACTGGGATCTATTTTGGGATGAAGAAAAAGGCAGCTAAGTTATTGTGAATACCTATTTTATGGCAGGGGTAATGATACCAGTAATTCCTTGCTAGAAAAAGTTAAGAATTTGCTTCCACAAAAAGTGCTGCCTCTGAACATCGTGAACACACTGATTGTATCAGTAGCATATTATAATCAGAAGACTAGAGAATCTCTATTCAGCCTGCTTTTTACTTACGTCTTTGTTATCAAAGAACAGAAAGAGGTTAAAGCAAATCTGTTCACTCAGCTGTTGTAATAGAGTCTTGTTTGGTGTCTATTTCTCCACTGACTGCTTCTCAGTGCAAAAGTTGTGTTGCTATGTGAAGAGATTCAGGCTGCTGTTTTCTGGATCTCAGAAATCATGCTAAGTGGAAGCATGTGTGATTTCTTTGTTCTAGATAGGGTTATGAGTAAGCTAATACAGCTAGTAAATAACATTTATTGCTAAGTGAACAGATTTCCACTTTGCATTTAGAAGCCCTAATTTTTCAGATTTTCTCTTACATTTTTAAGTCAAGGATGGCTAGCAGACGCTGGTGTGAGTAACACCTTGTTGTACAAAGATTTATTTTCTGTTTCTGCTGTATAACTTCACTTTTGAATGAAAAAACTAAAGTGTGTTTTCTCCCCTTTGTAGTGCCTTTAGCATCCATTTTTACTTTCAACCACCACAGAACTCTGGCTTATTATCTAACTCCATTATCTAACTCCACCCCTGCAAAGTTAGATAATGTCTGTGTATTCCTCCCACTCCTGCTTCCACCTTTCATGTATTTTGTTTTGCATTTGAGCTCAGTCACAGGTTCCCTTTTCTTTCACATGGGTCCATTGTCAGGCCTGCTTGAATTCCTGCATGTTGTGCTTTGAGGATGTTATCCTTAAAGGTCAGTACTCACAGGCTTTGCCTTCACCCTCCGTTGTGGTCTTCTGGGAGATTCTGCCAAGCAGATCCCCAGACAAGGTGAAACCTACTCTCCTGAAGTGCCATGTTGTAACTATGTACTGGGTTGTGCACTGTATGCTGTAGTATTTGTCTTTCTCCCTCTCTCAGGACTTTAAACTCCATGACTTCATCTCCGTCTGCTTCTTCCTTGTTCGTGAGCAACAGGTCCAGCTGAGCATGTTCACTGGTTGGGTCATCGATAACTTGCACCAAGAAGTAATTTTCAGCAAATTCAGGAAAATTCCTGGAGTGCTTGTGTTTGGCTATACCCTACCAGCAGATACTAGTCATTTTAGACCCCGGCGTGTCTGCAGTCATGAAGTTTCCTTCAGCTTTCAAATGAAGGCTTTTTCTACAGCCCCTTCTTAATCAGGAGGTCTGTAGCAGGCACCTAGTACGAAGTTGCCTGTGTTGGACTGTTTTCTGATCCTTACCTATAGGGTCTTCAATGCTTTGTCACTCATTCCAAGCAAAGCACGGTGTGTTCCAGCCATCCCTTTGCATAGATTGAAACCCACGTTCCTTATCTTTCCAGGCTGTTTTTCCTAAAGAGCCTCTGACCTTCCCTTGTAGCACCTCAGCCATGTGAGCTGTCCCACTGTCACTCTAATTCCCATGAGGTTATAGCTCTGCAATGGTGCATGGACTAAGTCCTGTTACTTCCCATGCTGCATAGAAGCACTTGAGATGGGCTCACAGACAGGCTACTTCCACAAGGGAAGTGTGTGAGCCTCCTGACTTGTGTTCCCACATCTTCTCAGTGTGACAACCTTTCTTCACCATGCCTGGTTTAAAGCCACACTCAGACTTACTGTGCCTGGTGACAAATATACTCTCGCCACACTTGTCAGATGGATCCTTCTTCCAGGAAGATGGTTCTGTGGTCATAGCATAAAAGTTCCTCCAACAACCATATACTGACCCTCTGGATGCATCTGATCTGCCCTAAGCCTTTTGCTTCTCACTAGAGAGACTGAGAAACACCACGTGGGCTTCCTTGCCCACAGTGCTCAGTAGTCATTCTTGATTTGGTCAGTAGTTGTATTTTGGAAGTGTCACTGGTGTCTGTATGGATAAGCAGGAAAGTCCAGTAGTTTGAAGATTGGATGAGCCTCAGTTATTCCAAAATGTTGCTTGACAAACAGCAGACCTGCCAGGACGTCCTGCTTATCTTCCCTATTGTGCCATGTGTTTATCTCCTCCTGCAGCTGTTTCACCTGGCCTGTTCAGCACCTCAAGATAGCACACCTCCTGTAGGGTGAGGGAGGCCACTGTGATTGACAACAGCGAGCCAGGGAGGAGCAGCAGGGGCTTCCTGCAGGCCAGCATCTGGATGGTGACATCCTCCCTGTGCAGTTCTTGGAATTGGGTTTTCTGATGTAGCTGTTCCTTTGTCTGGTGTTGTAGACTTCGCCTTGTAACGTTGCACAAACTTGAAAGGTGTTTCAGTGCCCTTTTTAGCTTTAGCTGTGAACTGCTGTGACATCTGTTGGCTGAGCCCTGGTAGATCGATGTGCTGCACCCATGTTTATGTTGTGAAACTATTACACTACCATCCAGTTCTATTCACAATATGGATTTAGAACAGGTATGTTCATGTGAATGCTTTGGTCTATCTGCAGCTGGGTTTTGATGGGCATGTCATGTCAGTATTACTTTAACAACTTCAGTGCTGTAAACTTGTAATGACTGCTATTTCTTCAAGGCAAATATTCAGTAACAATAATCATTGAAGTTTTCAGTTGGCTGATGCTGTTGCGTTGGCTAATGTTGCATTCCTTCTTGGCTTCTCAGCTTGGAAGGACCAACACAACAGATTTTCATGTTCATTTTTTGCCAGATCACGTGCTGTAATAACAGGTATCTCTTTTCCTTACCTGGAAATATTTAACAGCATTAAATAAATACCTCAGTATGTCGAGCAGAGACACTTCTGCCATACTGGAGATGCTTCAGTTTTTGAAAAACCTATTTTTTTTTCTTTTTGTTTGTGATATCTGTAAACTTAGTTTGTTATAGATGGAAATGCTGTGGCTTCAGTCTATGTTCTAGGAATTTCTTCATCTCTGCTGCTTTTATAAAAGGGTTTTAACTGAATAATGCTACTGGTGCTTACAAGGGTGAGTATAAAACTAGAGAGTCTTGTTTTCTAGTTGCTCACCAGAAAGAATGTTTGAAAGAAGGTGTGCTGTGGGTTCTCTGACTAAGTCATGAAGTTAAAGGGCTGATAGCAAACTCTTTATTATTTAGCATTCTAAGCAACAAGGTAGGATTATTTACACTACTGCCAGATTTATTGCTTGTTTCTGTTAAAGAAGAAAAAGTTATTGGAAAGATTGTATTTAAACTTACTGCTTGTTTTAGGCTACTGATATTTTGAATTTTTTCCTTTGGCTTGTATGGCACTATTGTGAGTATATACTGTTATGTAAGCACATGCATTTCTTTAACATGTCAAACATATTTCCAGACAGACTTTGTGTACGAAAAAGGAAATGAGAAACTTCTTACTGAATAGCCGCAGTTGGTGTTCCTTTTAGTGGTAAATTCTTCATTTTGTTTGTCAAATGACTACACCCTACCAGCCATGAATTTTAAAACTGTTTATATAAAAACAAACAGATAGCATCTGATGATTGTTATGACTCATTTAAGGAAGTGATAAAACCCAAGAGTAGCAGGGATCCTTTCCTTTTTCAGCTTGTTTTTTTTTTTTTTTCTATTAACTTTGCCGTGCTTGTGTGCAATTGAGAGATATCAAAAAGGAAATTAAAAAAGCAGATCACTTATAATTAATATTTGGTTGAATTGCAGATAGATAATGATTCAGCTTATAAATTAAGTTTACAAAACCAGCTTTAATTTTAGATTGCAATTACAAGCAATTTGATTCGAGCTATTCTGATTTTTGTGGAAATCCTTGAGTTTTTCAAACTGCTGATACATGTCAGTCAGAAAAAGAATAACCTTTTGCTTGTTGGCATCAGTGTTGCCATCCATTACCTGCCTTAACTGCTGCTGCTGCTATATGAAATGCTTGCAATTGCTTTACATGTTTTTAGAAGCACAACCAGAGGGCTTTTTTCAGCATGTTGTGTAGTGTATTTTGCTAGATCAACTTTGGCTGCTTTTACTGAAATATGTAAACGTACATGTTTCTGTGTGTTGTAAGAATAAATATTTTGGGGCCTTGTTTTTATATGCTTTAGGTAGAGCTTCAGCTGCAGAAGATCTGTTTATTGAGAAGTTGAGAGTATTTTTCCTGAAAGCCAACAGAATGAAGATTTATTTTTAAGCTAAGTAAAATTATGGATTTGAGCCTTTAGAGCAGGACACACACAAAAAAAGTTAAAAAAACTGAGGACCAGGAAAGAGAAAAAATTAAATAGGGGTAGGATGCTAATCTTTTTTTTTTTAATGGAACAACTGTCCATCAAATTATTTTGACATGATAGGAAACCTTATTTGTCAAACAGCGTTTTATTTGATGTGATTAAATGTGCTTAAGTTAGTCCATTTATGGACACAAATAAATTGCAATTCTTTATAACTTTTGCATAGTGCAGATGGGCTTGGTAGGTAGCTTATAGTTGGCTTATAGTTCAGGAAGAGGATGGCCATATTCTGTTGAGTGAAGCCAAATAATAGTCTGAGGCTTTAATTCTTGAGCACGAGTAAGTTGCCTTTGCTGTAAAGATATAAATGAAGGGCAAAATATAAATAGGGATCTGAGGAAATTTGATACGCTCAAGGTCAAAGAATATACCTACTACTTGTATTCTGTGCTTTGCATTGACAGAAGGTTTTGAAAAGCCAGGCAAACAAGAAAGTTCAGTGTGCTTTTCTTATTGGCGATGGGGCCAACTTACTGTAAGCCGTTTGGTATAAGTGATTTTAGCTAGTCCTAACACAGAAATAGCTTGAAATACTCTGCTTCGTTAAATAAGGTAGTGAATTTCTCTCTGTCACATTCAGTGATTTGTTGTATGACTGGATATTTACCGTATTTGCATTTATGGTAGCCCAGGCTGCATGCCTGATGATTATAAACTTCCGGATCCTGGAGGCAATGTAAATGTGAGCATGTGCATGTGAAAACAGTCTGCAAACAAGGCCTACTTCCTAGTCCACATATATTAACTCTATAGCTGGGTTTCTCTGTGGGAGAGGTGCAAGAGTAGGTCTCACTTTGAAAACTATGTTGGGGGTTGATGTATTAACAAATAAATAACTTCAGCTTTCTGAAAAAAGGCATATTTTGTCTTTGGCTGTTCTTGGAAGAAATTTATAATGCTTGATGATCATTGTTTAGATAATAACTTTTCAAACAGCATTTTTTTTTCAAAGTTACAGTCTTGTCTCCCTAAGAAATAGCTGCAGAATGCCCTTGAGTTGAAATTGCCACTGGTGCATATTCTGGGTAAAGTCACAAGTGTCCACTTCCAGATGCAGGGAGAGTTTGTAGCCAGAAAAATAATTTGGTGGCATTGAAAGCACCAGGGGCCCTGGAAAATGTGTATCTGTTTTCAGAAATGGCTTCTAGAGAATGGTGGCAGTATTTCCAAACAGAGGTTTAAGTTTGTTTTAGAGGCTGCAGAGGTGGCAAGAGCTGGGGATAGGCATGGGCAGTGACAGTAGAGATGTCAGGTGCTGTGGAAGCTGTTGAGAGCTCAAAGGGGCTATGGCTGGGGAGCTGAGTACTTTTGGCCACTTTATGATATAGAGAACCTGTTTCCAGCTTCAGTTGTACTATGGTATAAAACAGGCTCTTGGACGACGATAGAAAAAGATTTCCTTCCTGTCTTGAGGGTTGCTAAAAAAAGTCCAAGTATCATGAATGTATACAATATGCTGTACAGTTTAGTGGAAGCTGAACAATGGCTCTTTGGTGGTGAACAGATTGTGTGTGTATGCATTTATCTTTAAGGTGTACTAAATTTCAATGGAAGAAGTTATGTATTGTTATAGAAAAGAATGGACATGACCTTTATTTGGAGAACTTGTCTCATGTACAGCTCTACATCAAAATACTTTTGTACAAATCTAACATGTCACTAACAGATCCTTAATAAACATTTTTAAGTCCAGTAGTATTCCTGAAGTCAAGTATCAGGTAGAAAAGAGGAGAATAATCTGGGAACTGCTTTCAGTGTCTTCTTGCTTACATAGGAATCATTAAGATAAGGTAATGATCAAGAAAGTGGCTTATTGTGAGAGGTGAAATGGGGCAAAACAGAGCTTGGTGGTGTCCTTCTGTAGGTTCTGTGGTCAGGGTAATTCTTGAGAATTCCATGGACGATTAATATGTAACAGCAAGCAGGAGAGACATACTTTAGGTGTTTTGACAAGGCTGTAGTTCTCCCTTTCCCCCTTTATTGTGGTTCATTATTTTGTATCCAGTGCTTTTCATTGTTAGAGTGAGGTTTGCCTGACTTCTGTCATTAACCTCATCTGTTTATGATTGGTCAAAGTTGGTCTCCATAATCTTGGAGGCTTTTTCTACCTTAATTTGTTCTGTATTGACAGATGGCTTAGAAGGAACTGTATTGTCACTGAGTGCCTTATTCTGTGTGAGCAGTGAGTATGTGTTGTTGAAGAATTCCCACAGGATGTTTTCTATAAAAAAAAGTGCTTTGTGACTGAAAACTTGACGTGCTTACTCCACATACCTGCAAGATTGACAGTGACTTATACTGCAGCATGGAGAGAAGTTTTCTTGGTGGCTGTAGACCAGTGTTTCTCGGTTCAAGTGAGAGGGGAGGCATTTGCAATTCAGCAGTAGTTCTGTTTCACATACTGCTTCACGTGCAACTGAAAACTGACTTCCTTTTAAGTCGTATAACATTGCCCTTCCTCATATTACTGTGCTACTATCTCTCAACTTTGGCAGGAGTTGCTAAGCTCCAAGTGAAGTATGTTCTAGGCAGAGACCCACAGCAGCTTTCCAGTGTATTAATTCTAGGCAGATAGTAATAAAAGCTGAAATGTAAATGTGCCCTGTGTATGATTCTATTCTTTTGTTGGTTCTCTCTGTCATGTGCTGTTCATATTACTGAAGAAAGTGCTTCTAAACCCTCTAGGCTCTGAGAAGGCAGCTTTGTTAGAAGTACCAGAAATTGAAGAACCTATAAATATAATTCTGTTTTTCCTTTGATATACATAGTGATTGTGCTCTGGGACAGTCATGAGCAGTGATCTCCTAATTTTACACCACCAGTGGGGACAAAAAGTTTCAAAACAAGTTATGTGCATCATATTTTACATGATAAAAGGTCAGTAATCCTATATCAATCCAAATCATAGAAAATCCAAACCTGAAACTCATGGTTAGCAGTGAAGTAACAAGAGTCTAAATGAGCCCATGCAAAATAAGCAGAGCTCTTGGTGCAATTGATCAGTAATGAGGAAGCTGATCTTTGTTAAGTGAACTCTACTAATTATGTAAGTTCATGTGTTAAACTTACTTGTAGCAGGTAGTTTGACAGAAGTCTTATTAATGAGGACAGTGGTTTATAGCAAAGTTGTTCAGAGACTAGATATAATGAAACAGCTGGAATTACTTGGTTTAAACTGGATAATTGGATGTGGTCCTGTCATGGTATTCCAAGACCCTCACTTGAGAGCAATTGAGTCTTCTTTTAATCCTAGGAAGTGCTGTAGCATACACCTACAGCACAACAGAGGAGATGAGGATTGAGCAATTTGTCTTCCTTGGCAGCTGAGGGCTAAGTGAGGTTTCTGGTTTTAAATACTTACTGGTGACTTTCGCTGTGTGTATCTCTGTTGTTGTAATACAGAATGCCTGTAATTCAAAGTCTGCTCGCTTTGCAAAGAAGTGGTGCCTGATTGTCAAGGCTGTGTAGTGTGGCTGAGTTATGTTCATGCCTTCTTAGATCATGTATTAGTAATATCCTCTTCCGGATGGCCCCTTCAGTGGCTTCCTAATTTACAATAGTTAAAGTTTGCCTCTGCTGTTTCACAAATTTCCAATAAAAGCAACTTAAGCAGAGGATTTTTTTTTTGTGTTGTGACTTTATTGCTGTATATTCATAAAATCTTGGTGGAGAGGTTAGTGTTAGAAAGATGGTGTTTCAGTTGATGCTTCAGAATTAATACAAAGTATTAAGGATGTTCCACTTCAGCACTGTAAGCACTGATGTCTCTCCTTTAGAATCCTAGAAATTGTGGACTCATTTAGGTTGGAAAAGACTTTTAGGATCTTCGAGTCCAGCTGTAAATGTTTGTGCTTTATTAATATGCATTGACAGTTCTATTGGTTACATTTGTAAAAAAAGTCAAAATAGTCTGCAACACCTGGAAAATACATGAATGGTTAACTAAAAGGATATGGGAGTTTTTAGGAAAGCTTAGTTATGGAATGTAATACTGCTTTAAAGTATCAATAAGTACATAGATGTAAGAAAACTATCATGTAAAGGAAAAGAAAATGGGTAATTTTGGGAAATCCTTAGTGAATGCTCTTTTATCACCCTGTTCCTCCATCCTCTTTATGAAGTGTTGGGCTGTGAATGTGGCTAATGACATCTCTCGAAAATGTGTGCCTATCTTTGTCTCCTAATGCTTCTAAAAAGACTTTTAGAAATGTAGAGTTATCTTGCATATTCAAATTAATACCCAGAGTAGAAGAGAAACCTGCTGACACAGTGGTTTTGAAAGTCTGAATTGTGGTGTAGTTCCCTGTTGTGCAATGTGCCCAGGGTGATTCTGTTTAGGAGAGCAGGCATGTTTATGAATGTAAGTTGCTAATAACATTTTACCTCGTGTTACCAAAAATCCAAAAGCTACATCCATTAGGGGAGTCAAAAGTAGAAACAAGATTCAAATATGTAGAGCAAACTTTTCTTCAGGCTGCTTTGTTTCATTTCCTAAACAGTAAGGGTAAAGAAGCATTGCAGCTTTTTCAACTCCTTTTTGTTTAACATAATTTTCTTGGTATTTGAGTATGCAGCTTCATAATTTTCTTCAGTAAAGAAGACTGGAAAAACTGCAAGAATGGAGAGAATGATGGATGTTCTCTGTACTACTGTACAATAGCTTCCTGTCCAAGGCTGTCAGAATGCCATGTTTTTTTTTCCCAATGTATGACTACATTTCAAATGTTTAAGCATTGTGACCTCAGCTGTCTGCAAGAAGTTCTCCTCCTTTGTATGTTTAAATCACTTGTTCATGAATGAAAATTTAGAGTTAATGGCAGGATCAGACTGTGCACGAGAGTTTTGGATTGGACTGCTTTCAGGTTCCCCCTAGTGTCCTGGTATGGATGTTGTAATTCTAAAGTGAACTACAGTTCAGTTCTCCTTTAATGGGAGAGCTTTCTTTTGGCACAGTTGTTCTGTCCCAGTGAAAAATGGGCATCTTACCCTTTCTCTGAGTTCCTGTCAATGCACAGGGACCTCAGCCAGCAGGAAAAACTTTAGTAGACAGTTGGCCTGGTTATAAATATTTTAAAATAGCCATTTATTTCTCTCACTGTGCTTGAATAATTTTGCTTTATATGCTGTAAAAAAAACGCACCAAAACCCCACAAAACAATGCTTCTACTAGTGTTGATTTTAATAACCAATGATGAAAGTGTTTCAAATTGAGAAGACAGGTCTTTTTGGAAACATCAGTTTTTAAGTCTGTAAAAGGTTGTTAAAATCAGTTATGAAATTATTACTTCTATTTAAATTAATTAAGTCTCAGGCAGAAGCTCTGAAATTGATGTTAAGATAACTAAAAGCTATGATGTTGTGCTGCCCCAAATATCAAAGTGTATTCAGATGTCAATAAAAAGGAACCATTTTCTGCCAAAGTTGAATGTCCTATTGTCATTCAGATACAATCTCATTTGATTAAGGTTAGAGTGCAGTAGAAGGCAGTTTGATTCTGTTTGTTTTGTACAGGGGAAATTTCTACAACTTGCTGCTGGTGGTACTTTTCAGGCAGTTGATTTTCTTCTGTTGAGTCAGTCCTGTGAAGAAATGCGAGAATAAATCCATGGTGGATTGGTTGATTTCTTTGTGTGTGCCCAGACTTGGGTGAAGTAACACTGGTAAAAGGAGCTTTATCATTAGAAACATGGGCAGTTCCTAGAGGATGTTCCAATTTTTCCTATTTAATATTTCTTTACATGTTACTTTTGGGAGTAGGTGAGAAAGTTTCAATAAAGCTGTTCTTACCTGTTGTTTCTCATGTATCTCATATTTGTTTTTTCAAATTCTCTTCTTAATCAGTTTGAGGTGGAACAGTCTTTTGGAATTATGGAATGATGAAAGCTGTGTTTGATTGCCAAAAGCCACCATGTAAAGATGTTCTTCCCTCCCAGAAAACCCCAGTTGACCATTTAAAGTTGTATAAATGTATATGTAATTAATATATCTGATTGTAGAATTTATTTGATATCATAACATGTTCCCAGGACTGTAAGCTGTGTTGTTCATATTTTATATGCCACAGTAAAAGGAAGTATTGGATTCTCTGTAGGTGGCTTCTCTACAAATTTGATAGTATTGGAAAGAAATACTTGTTCTGGAGGCTTGGTTTCTAAATAATGAGAAACATAATGCAATTTTCTTTACCTTCCCTTTTTCTCCTTATCTGATATATGTATAAAATTCATTTGGTTGCCAGATACAATTGCCATTGACTGGAATAAGTCTTGAATTCTTCTCAGCATTTCAAAATTCCTTGCTAGCTGTGAAATCCTGAATTAAAAATGTTAAGGTAAAGTTCTTGTAGCCACTGGGCGTAGCATATTTGATTCATATTGCTGGAAGGTCTTTTGCTTAGATCTCTAGTCTGAAAGATATATTTTATGTATTTGTCCTAACATTTGGTTTACTGAGCATTTGCCTTGGTATTTTATTTCTTTTATCTGTTAGTGGTATCAATTATATTTGTAAGGACATCTTAAAGCTGTTTCAAGTTCAGGCAGAGAGTGCAGGAGGAGACTTTGTGTCTAGGGCAATGAATTTGATATATTGATGCCAGCTTTAGAGTTCTAGGGCTGGTCAGAATTGCTATGGTTGCATTGCAAGGAGCATGGCTGATCTAAGTTTACTCTGCATGTTCAAAATTGCCTGACAAGAAAACCATGGCAGCAGATTTTTATGGGTAGATAAAAATGCAAGGCTAGATAATTTTCTGCCTTCCAGAAGTCAATGCGAAAGCCAGAAGCCTATCTAAGTTTTGTTGTACATGCTCCAATTAAGCTTAAAATTGTCTCAAATAAATTGTCTTTCCTTGAGCACATATTTGTGCTACTGGATGGTAGTGTACAGATTAAGGTGCATGAAAATGTGGTGTATGGCTTTATTAGAAACATGGGTAACTTCTGTTGTTCATTTTAGAATAATGAAAAATACCTTTTCAGAGAACATGCTCTTTAATAATTCTTGACTGGTTACAATTCCCATGCAAACCATGCTAATACTTTCTGAAGTAGAGAATTCTAAGTGTTAAGCAAATGAAGAGCACTGATCTGCCTGCCATGTGTTGGATGCTTGTCAACTTTTCTTACTAAGTAGCCCCTCAAGTCATAAATTTACAGTAGGAGTCCTACAGCATTTTTTTTCTCTTTGCAAGGGGAATCTATGTCTTTCTTAAAAGTACTGTGTTGTAGATTGTCTTTTATGTGGTTATTCACAAAACAAAAACTAATAAAATACTAAAACCAGTATCAGTAGTTGTCCTCGAGGCAAAGAATGAAGTGGCTACAAAAGAAGTAGGCTTTTTTTCTGGCTAATTTTAGATCTCTCTCTCGGTTTCCCTTTGCATTTCGTCAGCTGAACTTTCCTGTAAGATAAGCACCGTGTACAGTGGCATGCATAAGTCAGTTGTGTCAGAATCAATACCTTACTTTTAAAAACTGACTTCTCTCAAAACCTGCTAGTTGGACATAGTGAAAGCATTGCCCTTAATACATCAGAAAATCAGCTGCTTGCTTTATTAAAACAGAAAAGAGCTTGTTTGTATAGCTTTACAGGATATTAGGCAGGACAAATAAGAAACAGTAGTGGATCTCCTTTTAAATGTCCCTTCTGTGGCCCTTCTGAAGGACCTTGGAATGACTCCTTGAAATTTCAAGTTCTGACAGTTTTTGTCTAGCAATGTCTTTATTTCGGGCTTTTCAAACTTTTAAGACTGTTGTGCTTTAGAAATGTAAGGGGAAAATGGAAGAAATTTTGGCAAGAAAATGTGTCTTAAAATATGGCTTCATGGCAAGGGTGAGCTGGACTAACTGATTTCTGAAAGGGAAAAATGTCATTCCCACTACATCCTTTCTCCTTTCCCATAAGCTGATTCTACTTCTAAAGCCATTGGAAAACTGAAACAAAACCTTAAAAACCACCCTAAAAGCTCAAAAAAGACTTGTCAGTTTTTGTTTTTTGAAATGTTAACTGAGTTACATGTTCATTCTATAAACAGCATCATTGAATGAAAAAATGACCTGGGTTGGAAGGCACAGTCTTCTAGTTCCAGCACCCCTAGCATGGAAAGGGACACCTTCAACTAGACCAGGTTGCTCAGGGCTCCATCCAGCTTTCAGGGGTGGACAGCCACAACTTCTTTGGCCAGTGCCTCACCACCTGACGGTGAAGAACTTCTTCCTGATAACTGATGTGAGTCTACTCTCTTTCCATTTGAAGTGCAAGAGACTTTCAGCTGTTCCTCCAGGAAAAAGTGCTCCATCCCTCTAATTGTCTTGATGGCTCTCCTCTGGACTCTGTCCAGCAAGTCCATGTGTTTCCTGTGCTGGGAGCCAGGTGGGGTCTCACTGGAGTGGAGTCATGGAATTGCCTCCCTAAAAGTACCAACTGCATTGGCCAGGAATTGAACTCCGGCCTCCTGCGTGGCAGCCAAGAATTCTACCACTGAACCACCAGTGCTGGTGATTATTATTGGGCGTTTTCTTGGCTCATTTTACACATTGTTTTTATTTTAAAAAATTGAATGAAACACAAACTCCTGTTCCACAAACACACAGGCACCACTAACTTCTTTGGTTTTTCCCCCTCTACACTTCTACTGAAAAACTTTACTTTCACAACTGGGAGTTGCTTGGGTACCTTCCCCTTGCCCAGCACTTTGTAGTAGCCTGAGTGCATAATATCAGTGACAGCAGCTAGTCTGGCCTCATTTTTCAAGTAATTGAACCTTTTCTATTCATTTAAATGTCTACAGTTCCCAAACTGACTGTAGCACAGAATTTTTGGTTTCTTTTCAAGTGACGTGTCATGCCTACTTTTCTGAAGTAACCAGAGTGATGCTTGTCAGAGTTCATCCTGGGATGCTGCATACCGCCAGCATTACCATGTCCTCTGGGATGTTTCCCGATGTGGCTGTGGCTGATGTGCCCTTTCAGCTTCTGGGTGTCCCTTAGTCTGGAAGGCATCTTGTCAGTGTGTGCAAGGGCAGGGAAAGAGCCTGGTGCTTGTGAGAGTGAGGAAAGGCAAAGGGGGCAGAAGTGGGAAAGCATCAGATCCAATGTAAGGCAAAGAGGTTGCATTGTCAAAGTATTATGAAAAGAGTGGAAGGTGATGTGATTGGTACATCTCCATTTCTCCAAGGTGAGATGTGAAGCTATAGCAGTGGAACTGTGTGGCTCCACTGCAGTCAGAGTCAGACCTTGCTAGAGTTGCCCCGTGGTCCTGCTCTACCTTCCCTGGGCTCAGCAGTCTCCCCTGCCTGTGCCTCACTGGTACTGAGTGGCATCCAAATTGAAGTGGCAAAATAGCATCAGTGCAATTTTATTGCTGCATCAGTTCCCTGATCTGGTATATTGTGGCTTCGCATTATGGCCAGCACTAGCACAAAACAGGAATTGCAGCTTTCTGGTACTGTCTGCCTTTTTAATAAAAGATGTGTGGATTGCTGAAACTTTTTTTTTTTGGGTAGCTGTGAATTTGTTGTGGTAGAGGCTTGCTGGTAGACTGGTGGCTGGTTGATACTCAGTATGTGTAACAGTGGTTATAATCCGACTGGCATTCATGCTACAAGGATTTCAAATACCTTAAAGTTCTTCAGCATATCTTTGGAGATGTGACTTCTGCACTTTTTATTTTGTTGGGTTTTGTCTTTTGCTTGTTTTGGGATTGTTGTTTTTTTTTTTTTTTTTTTTTTTTTTTTTTTTTTTAACTGTTTCATTAAAATAATCTGCAGATGACAGCACTTGAATCCTGTGTGTTACAGCACTTAGCTAAAAATCTCTGATGAAATGCTGCTGTAGTTCAGATTGCGTGAGCAGACTATACTTCCATTCTGCCTACCTTCTTATTAAAAAAAATGTTGTGGGCCAGCAGAGTGCTGATTTCTCCTCCTGTATCAGTTACCTATAGATATTAGAAACGTTACCTTACCCTTGTGCTATAACTTACTGAGTTTTGATTTGTAGGTAGTAATTTTTGTTCAGTGTAAGAGTAAATGTGTATTGTCAGTAAGTTATTATACAGATTCTTGATTTAACTGGGATGCAGTTACATGAATATAGAATTTGAGACAGGGAAAGCTGAAGGTGAAGAATTAAGCCTTGAATTCATGTGAATTGGTGAGATTCTGTGGGATGACATATCGGTGAATAATCATTCAAAAATCACACCATTCATGGAAAGAACTATTTTATTTTTTAGCTGCTGATGGTTGATGGTCTTGTCAAAGAGCTGTTCTGTTTGGGTGTAGTTTGGTTTGGTTGTATTTGAACAGTTTATCCTAACTCAGTAATTGGATGGTTTGACTTATTTTAATTTATTTTTTTGCTTTTTTCTTTTGCTATTTACCTCCTGAGGATCTGCTGTCAGGGAAAGGCCTTCTTGTGCAAGCACTTTTAATAATGTCAATAAAAACAAGATAAAATTATCTCTCTTTTATTATGCTGCTTCATATCTGGACTCATCAGCTGTTCACAATGGTGCCATCTATTCTAGGGAATTAATCTAGAGGATAAGTGTTTAATATTTGGACATTGACCTGTTGGAGTGAATCCAGAGTAGGGCCAGCAAGTTAATCAGAGGGACGGAGCACATCTATGAGGAAAGGCTGAGAGACTTTGGATTGTTCAGCCTGGAAAAAGGAAGGCTTTGGAGTGATCTTATTTTGGCCTTCCAGTACCTGAAAGGAGCCTACAGGAAAGATGAGACAAGACTATTTATGAGAGGATGTAGTGACAGAGCAAGGGGGAATAGCATCAAATGGAAAGAGAGTAAGTTTCAATTAGATGTGCGGGAAAACTCTTTGCTGTGAGAGTGGTGAGGCACTGGAACAGGGTTCCCAGAGAAGTTGCGGATGCCCTGTTCCTGGAAGTGTTCAAGGCCAGCTTGGAGCTCTGAGCAACTCTGAGAAGGGTGTCCTGCCCATGGCAGGGAGACTGGAACTTTATGATCTTCAAGGTCTCCTTCCAGCCCAAAACACTCCATAATTTAGAATATTTGTGCAAGTGGTTGTAGAGCAATTAAACATATGGCCTTGCTTAGGTGGTCTTAATAGTGTTGAAACAGCCCTGGTTTATAATTCTTGTGAACTTGCACAGTGATCTAAGACTATTTTAGGATAAAGAAAAACTGGAATATCTCTCAAAAATGCTGCCAAAATGCCTGAAAAGGAATTTAGCTAAAGGCAGTATGTTACAGTTGTAAAGTGAGCAGCTTTGAATTCCTCTGTGTCTCCCTACCATCCCTCCCCCGCTCAAAAAAACCCCAAACCCCAAAACTGCTGGAAATTTGTAAACCCTATCAAATCACCCAACCCTCCCTAGCCTAGCTCAGTGACATTTGCATGCTGACCACATGCGCATACATGCTGCTGTAAGGTCTCGGTAGGGTTCTGTTGGGACATGGTGAATTCCGTCCATCTATACTGAGGGATGGTTTTGAGTCCTGGAACATGTCCTGGAAAACTTTACACACATCTCTTGTTTTTCTGCATCATCAGTGTGTTCAGATCAGAATGTGGTGTGATTAATCAAGTAGTACATAGTCCACTAGAGAACATAGTAATCTTGCTGTTAATGAGGGTTTGGGTTATAAATTTCAGTGGGATCTCTAGAGAATAAGTACTCAGCTGTCCAAATGATGTGCAATTGTGTAATGTCAGGAGGGCTTAAACTAGTGATCTGCCTCGTGTTTGCTCTCGGCATCCTGGTGGCTTCTGACAGCTGTCATGCAATGTGCTGAGAAACCCAAGACTCCACTACCAGGGCAATACACCAGAGAATATCTGTACAGAATACATCTAACTTTTTTTTTCTTCCTTTCTTTTTTTGGAAAAACCCATGTGTACGTGCTGATGCAAACTGAGACAAGCTGAAGCGTGCTGTGCAGATGTATGTCTTGGGAACTAGATGTTACATAGAAATTGTATTCTGAAAAATACTTGTAGGCAGTAAGACTTTTGGATTTTATGGTTAGTTTTAATTCTTTAAATGATGAGCCACTGCTGGCAAAGATTTCTGTGTTCCTTTGCTAAGGCAATAATGTTTCTTCAGAGGAATACCATATATTTAATTTCTTTGTAATAAGAAACTCCTAGGAAGTTTCCTTAGTATGAGTTAGTAGGTTCCCCTTTGGTAAGAAGCTGAACAAAACCATATGTAGAGGTGTTTGACATTCAAACTTTAGACTATATCATACAACTTGCCCCCTTCATCAGCTTAATCCCCTAGCCCCTTGCCTCCTTCCTAACTCCCCCCATGGCCTGGGCCACCCTCAGCCCCTCCAAAATAAAGTCTCATTTAGAAGTATTGTCATGCTGTCTCAATTATTTCTTGCCTTTTTTTTTAATTCTTTCCTAAAGAGAGATGCTTTGAGCTTATTAGATGCTGTCCTTTCAGCTGCATGAAGAAAGGTGGCAGTGGACTAGATTGTTTTTTGGGGCTGCAGTGTTAGAAAAGATAGTCATAGTATCATAGACTAATTTGAGTTGGAAGGGAAACATAGGGATCATCAACTCCAGCTCCCTGATCTAATTTGCTCATATAAGGAAGGGTTGAGTTTGGACTATGGACACAACTCTTAGCACCCCACCTCCCTACCCCCCAAACTATGATTTTAAAGTATCAATAGATTCAGAGTTTATGTGGCTGCAAGTGTGGGTATGTAGGTATGGTCACTCTGCAAGCAAACAAGCACTCTGTTTCCTTGTGCTCATATCTGACTGTGTCTGATAGCTGGGCTGGAGCTCGGGTGGTAAATCCTGCTGAGAGCTCAGTCCTGCTTACTGCAGCTACTTTAAATGTCCTGCCATTTCAGAATGGCAGATTAAGCACAGCTCTGCCTGCTAGACACTCTGCAGACCCTGCAGTAAGGCAGTTCACTGCCACTTCATAGTGGACCAGGATCAGAATTGCATATCATTTGGGAAAAGATGAAAAATTTTTCAAAGACGTACGAGCTCACATGAAATTTTTTTTTCTTTTTTTGTCTAGATAAGTAGCACATACTCTTTTGGACCCATCTTTCAAAATGTGCTTTTATAGACTGAGATAAGATCAAATAAGTGGAACTTGAAGGGGTATAAAAGTGAAAATTAAGAAGGAAAGATTGAAGGAAAAAGTGTATGTTACATGATAGGTACTTATGTTTCTTCCATTAAAAAAATGCTCTCATAGAATTCATAGAGATTTTTTTGCAGCATCGAACATATGGTTAAAATATTGCTCCAGCACAAATAGTTCTGCTCTGATTCTCACAGTGTTGTCACTGAACATGTTCAAGGATGTGATAATTTTGAATACATTTGCCTACAGTTTGTTTTAGAATACTTCTGTAGTTAAACATGTTGAGACAATTGCAGTTTGAAGTTGCTCTGCTGTTCTCCATTTGATGGGAAGCTTTTTCCTGGTATTTACTCTAAGGGAAGAGCAGACGTTTATCCACAAATGTTTTGGTATGGGACTTAAAAGACAAAAACTTCCATCTGTTTGAAAAAAACGTGCTTGTATTGCTTCTGAGTGGTTTTTTTTGGTTTGTTTTGTTCCAAGACTGAGTGACTGTTAACAAGGAATTGGTTGACTACAGACTATAAAGAAATTTCAATAAGCTGCTTCAGAGAGATTTTTTCTTTTTTTTTAAGTGTTCAAACCAAGCAAGTGCTTTTTCCCAAACTTATAAAAATTAAAAAAGAAAAAAAAATCAAATGTGTGATTCCCACCCCTCTTATTCTATCCCTAAGGAATAGACAGCTTCTTTTCCCTTCACACACCCACTCCCAACCTAAATAAACATCTTTTTTACTTCTAGCAGTTGAATTACTTCTAGTATGGATTTATGCTAAGGAACTCACTGAAGTATGGGAGAGCCCCCAGGACACAATTCAGCATAGTTATTTCAGTATTCATCTGAGCAGCTGAAGAACTGCATGAAGCTGTGCTCTGTTAGGGAAAGAATAGGTGTGATTTAGGATGCCCAGTTTAGAAGAGATCACTTAAGAGTTAGGGTGTCTGATATTTATGTTTAACTTTGTGCTGCCTGTATGAATCATTCAGTTTATAGCCATTTATGTATGGCAGCAGGGAGGTCTTCGATACCTTGGAAGTTAAAAGATGCATACGTGTGTTAGAGTGAACTTCTATTTACAGAGTGGAAACAAACTACTTTTAAACTCTCTTGTCAGCACTACTGAGAATACTTTTATTAGCCTATGGTTAGAGAATTTTCTGGACTGAGGCAGTGAGAGGAACTGAATGTGGCCTGATTTCTCTACAGCTAGGTGATAAATACCATCTTCCTAGTTGCACAATGTATTTGCACCAAGTTCATGGACAGTATGTTACTTGTTCTGTTTTGCCCAAGTCGTTTGTTGGTTGAGGTGGCACCAGTCCAGCTTCATTGGTAGAGTTCTCATCAAGCAAGATGTAGGAATAAGAGAAGAAAAAGGAACAAGCAAGTCAGTGGCATGTCTTAAAGGTTAACTCCTTAAAGAGCCAGTTTTCCCATGCATTTCTTGATGGGACAAGGAGATTAGGGTATCTCAGTGATGAAGAAGGAAAGAGTGAAATGAAGCTCTGAATTTGATCTGCTGGAGTAGAGGTTGCATTTTTCAAAGGTTGGCTTAAGGAAGGAAAAAATACAGTACTCATGTAGTACCTGAAACAGAGCCACCTTACTCTGAGAGGACACATGAGATTAATTGCAGCTACCATCAATGCTTTTTAACCTTTTCAACAGGAGGGGGAAAAGAAAAAAAGGGTTTTTCTTTTTAGGAGGTCTTGGTTTACTTTGTTGAACAAGAATATATAGCTTATGTTAAAACAAACAAACAAACAAAACAAACCAAACACCTGCATTTGAATGAGCATTCGGTGAAAGGTTGATAATACAGCTATAAATACACTTAGCAGATGTTTGACTTCTGGATTGTTGTGTTCTGGGACCCGAGGTACAAATGCATTTTGTAGTGCTAATGAAGTCTTGGATCAGAGCAAAAATATTACCTTGGAGCTGTTCTTAGCAGCTGCTGATGCAGAAAATTTGAAGTGTGGAACTCAGTTTCAGTTCCTTTTTTGGTATTCCCTGAGCTGGAATTGAAGGCATGCCGTCTTGCCCATTCTGCTGCTGTGCGACCCTGCGGTAGCGGTAATCAGCGGCCTGGGAGATGAGCGACTGGAGCGGGAGCGATTGGCTGGGCAGCAATTTCCCGGAGTACATCTGTGTCAGGCACAGCCAGCTAAAGCAGTCATGTATGCGCAGGCTCTGATCTCTGGGGAGGTTCATTACGGGGTCTCGTACAAGGGCATTCTCTGCTTCTGCACATCAGCATGGAAGAAGCTCGTCAAGGGAAGAAAATGCAACGTGTATGTAAATAGCAGCTGTGTCACGTAATAATGGCTCGAATGTGATTTGATGCAAGTGATATTTAGCAGCTGTAGCTCAGAATTGTGTGTTACCTTAGACTCAGTAGTTGTGGAAGAAATTTTTGAAAGATCTGGGATAGAAGTAGTGGTTTGAGTAGAGATTTCTGTATTAGGGAAGATATTTGCTGTGTTGTTAGAATTGCTTAATCATAGTAAACCACTTCATTCAGAAAGAAAATGTGCTCTTAGAATTGTGACAGTATACTACCAGACTGTGAGAGTGGTTTAGTGTTTTGGATTGGGTTATTTTTTCTTACGCATTTTTTGAATCAGCCTTTCTTAATTTGGAGGTTATCAACTGCGGCTTTGCTTGATTCTGTGCAAGTTTGCAAGTATAGCAGAGATGTTTCTGATAGAGAATCTTGAAGTAGCCAGTTAATTGTTCCTTTTTGACCAAAAAAGGAAAGTGAACTTAATGAGCTGTGTAACTGAGGTAAAGTGTTCTCGGAGATAACATTTTCTTCAGACCTCAGTGGCACAGCTAAAAAACTCAGTTTGTGGGGATTTGTACAATGAATTCTAGTATTAATGTTACAAGCTATTGCTTAGCTGTTGTATGGGTTGTCATTACCACTGCCATGTAACTGCAATGCAGCATGTAACAAGGATTTCTACTTTAAAAGTTTCCTGGAAACTAAAATCTATGGGGTAGAGTTTTCCTAAGGTGTAAAACTCTAAAGATTGCAGTGACCTTTTGTTTGCCAAGGTCTCTGTAGTACAGTGCTCAATTTTTGGTTTTCATTGTGGTGCTGCTTTCAGCTCTGGGCACAGAACTCTATCAAGCATGCATATGCCTAGAAGACTAGGCAAAGATATGAGGTGACTAGTTGTAAACATTATAGCACTTCTGCTTTTTTTACCTGTAATTTCAGGAATTCACTTAATTACATTTAAGTGAATGGAGATACGGATTTTTTTGAATGAAATTTAGTACTGTGAAGCAGTGATAAAATGCAACTTCGTAAAGTAGCTACTATAATAATAGATATGCAATTTGATATCTTGTGTTGGATTGGTGACAGTATTTGCTAAGTTTATGCATGGTGGTGAATTTTCTGGCTTGCAGAATACTCAGGCTGAATTCAAATGGGCTTCTAATTTTAATCAAATACTCACCTTCACCTTAGTCATACTTTGCTAGGAATCAAGCCATCCCTTTTTTTGTGCTTGTTCTAACCCCTTTTTTTTGATGAATTGCTATGGTGTACCATGGTTGATACCCATTCACAATCGTGACCAGTCTCTTGTTGGTATTATGTTTCCTTTCCTTTCTGACCTTTTCTCGAAATTTCATTTTCTCTTGTGATTAACACAAGCACTTGGTTCCCTGTCCAAAGTCGTGTTTAGTTTTTTGGGATGGGACATGGCTTCTCTTGTACATTGTGGTGACCCTGGCTGGAGTAAGGCCTGCTAGAACTGAGATAAAACTACTTATAAACATTAGATTTCAATGGTGCAAGAAGCAAAACATTAGTATGTTTACAACTGCTTTTTTTTCCTGAAAGGGCCTGGGTTTTGTGGTGTTTAAGCAGCACACATACACATCTTTAGTGCCCTCCACATACAGTTTTGGAAAATTAAAAGTACAGTGAAACTTCTGGAGAGTCTGACTGAAGTCTGTTGATATCTTTTGGACATACTTGTCCAAACAAGGTTTGTAGGCTTGAGCTGCTGTGTTTATTGTAAGTCTTCTAGAAGCAGATTGGTCAGATGTATTTAGTAGGGTAAGCTGAGCAGTTAATTAGAGGATTAGTAGGCTGAAAAAACATCTAAGTATCCTTAACCTCTTCCATTACAGTTGTGGTCTTACTGAAATAAATCTAAGTGTCACACCTTTCTGCGAGGCTCGGAGTGTAGCTTTGATTAGGAGGGGCTGTCCTTTACATGTGAGGATTATTGTGTAAAATAGGAATTGTATAAGCACAGGTAAAATTCATAGGATAAGGAGGGATGTGTGGTGACACCAAAGCCATTGAGCTGACCTAGAGTCATTCCTTTAGTGCTTCAGCAATACCCTCTGTGAAGATAGTAGGGCAGAAAAACCCTGGAAAGCAGCTGTTCCTGTGCAAAGGAGAGCATAGAAAATACAACGAAGGGGGAACCCATCAACAGTATGCTTCCTATTTTAAACCTGGCAAGTGTTCTGTTTGTGAATTATTCTTAATTGTGCTCTCATCTGTATATATTTAGAGGGGAAGGCCAGCTAAAAATTGTATGGTGACAAAATGAGACAGGGCTCATTTATATATGGTGCATTTTTCCTTGGCTGTTAGGTTGATGTGCTTGATTTAGAACTGGTAGTGTTTCATCACTGGCAGCTTTTGATGATACAGTATTGCTGCATAGAGACTCTGCCCAAAGAACTTATTTCAAGTGCATCTATAGGACCACATGTGCAGTTCAACTAAAGCTGGACAGTTGATAGACTGCCTAATACCTTCACTTACTGTTATTTAGAAAGAAGTTTGGGTTTTTTTGTATCCTGCTTGTCCTTCAAGGAGGCAGCAACTAGAGATGCCTGTCCTCCTGCCCACTGTGGGCTCATCTTACCTCCAGTTTAAAAGCAGAATCAATCTGAAAGAGAAGGAAAACAGTATCTTTAGAACTTACCAAGTGCTGCTGTTAGCTGTTCCTGCAGGTAAACCACATCAACAAGCCCTTCCTATTTACTCAGTTTTAACTAGGGCTGCTTGGTGCTGTGTATGGGTAGCAGTGGGAGACCTGTGGGGCAGGCCTGATGCTTGCCTGGAGTGATTGTCATTCAGCTCTGCATACAGAGATGGCTTTAACAAATACACTGTTTTTCTGGTTTCTTTTCTTATCCCTTCCAGGGTTGCTGTCTCTGGTAGACTTAATCTCCTAATTTTGTGAGTCTACAACACTGGTCTTGTCTGTTTTTTACTCCCTGAAGTACTAGTTCTTATTAACTTGCAGCTCTGGGAGGTTGAATGGATAGAGAGGGGGTTGTATGTGTGTTCTGTAAATTGGAGATGTATTTTATTTCCTGACTACATGGAGTATTACGTCTGCTTAGAAGAGAAATGCAGACTTCTGAAACAGACCACTTGGGAAATGTGGCTGTGAAAATGAATGAGTTACCCTGCGGGTTCTAAATTACCCTGAACAATAAATTTCAATACCTGTGTAACAAAACAACTGAGTTTGTAAACCTATTTTTGAAAAAGGTCAGTTTGAAAATATTTTATAGATGTGTACACACATACCTGGATACATTTACAAAGTGAGGTTTTTTAGTTCCTCTTTGGTTATCGTTGAGATATATGGTCAAAATGAAGGCTTTAATTCCTTTTTATAGCCAAACCTTAATTTTTGAAGCAGAGCAATATCAACAATCTTATATTAATGAATTTTTTGGTTTGTTTTTGTCACTGGAGCTTTTTTTGATGGCTGTCATATCTGTCTCCTGAATGCAGATCCCACAAAGGAGGACTGATAATAAATAAGAGTCCTGCTTTGGCTGTGCTTCCTAAGGTCAAGCCACCGTTGAAACTGATGCAGTTTGCACTATTGCTGTGGGCCTCTCCTGTTGTGTCCCCTTGCAGACAGCACATTGATGGATGCTTTGATCCAGCTGAACTGCCCTTAGGTACTCACTGGTGGTGGAAGAAGAAAGCATAAAAGGGAAAATGCACTGTGCACAAGTTCTCATATGCTGTCAATCTTGGTAAATCTACAGTGGTGTGCTACAAAGGTTTGCCAGCTGGATCTGTAAGCAGGGAGTGCTCCTGTTATGAGAGGAATGATTTGTTGGTGCCACATTCCAGCCTTAAGAGCTCAATTCTGTCTGCCAGATCTCTTGTGCCTGCAAAAGTAGAGATGTATCCACGGGTTCTTGTGGGGAGGAGCGGGGAACCGTTTGCTTTCTCTTCAAGCCAGAGAGATTAGGATACAGTTACAGTAACAAAGTAGTATGTAGGACCGTTGGGGTGGTGTAGGCAGTTGTATTAGAATATTATTAAAATCAGAAGTGTTAAACTGTTGGCCAGGAACAGATGTATAAAGGAAAAAAGTTGATATGAGTACACTCCTTCCCCATCCTGAGCTGGAGTTAGTTTGTGTTGGTTGGTTTTTTATTGGAGTTTTTTTTCGTTTTTGTCCTTTATTTGCACCTACTTTAATAAATGCTGCAGTGAAAACTTCCTTGTAGCATGAAAGTTGTAATGTAATTTTTTTTGGTAGAGGGGAAGGATGATGGTGTTTGTAGAGGTTTTTTTGTTTTTCCTTTGTTTGTGGCCTCTCTTAAGCTCTACTTGCTTCCATGAACACTAATACAGTCCCTTCTCTGCTGCAAGTCACTCCCTAATTCTACTGGGGAGGAACTTTGGTCTGAGGAAATGTAAATGGAGCACATAAACATTGACTTAGCTAAGTATTGGTCTTAAATGTTGAGCTTAAATTATTCTTAACAGGGTTGCTGTATTGCTCATAGATTTCAAAGGTTTACAGTTAGCTGTATCAGCCGTTTATGATCACTGTCTATCACCAGAATGATTTCATTCAACTGTATTTCAAGTACCTGAAAAATGTGCTTCTTGCAAGTTGTCTGTCTTGGAAGTGGTTATTCAGTAATGCACTTTGGCAGCGTGCCCGTCTGAAATGTGTCATGCGTGTGACTGCAGAAGGTTAAGTGAGTGGCATGGTGAGAAGTGCTTGCAGAGATGGCAGTGGAAACTTGCCTTTGGATTTAATATTCCATGCGTCATATGTGTGCCAGTCCTTAAGACTGCGGCTACCACATGCTGCTGCACGTTGTCAGTTCTTCCAAACTCGGTGCTTTCCAAAAAATTCATGCAATTTAGGATTGACTCTTTTTTCAATACTAGTTTTAAAAAACATGTAGCACTAATGTGGTAGATACCAAAAGTGTGCTGTACTAAATGACAACAGATGTTTGAGAAGGTAAATAAGTAGTGATAACAATTTCTGGTGCTTGTTTTTCTGCAAGGGGGAATTACTTTTTTCTCATGGACTGAGAAAAGACATTTGGAAACCAGAGGTGGCAAAAGGAATCCTATTGGGAGTCTTCTGGAGCACTGAGTATTTGGAAGTCTTGTCTCATCTATAACAGTTGAAAAGGGATTTCATCTTCATGCTGAGGAGAGTTAGGAGGCTGAGAAGACAGAGTCACCTCTAGCTGAATATGAAGGTTTTACTGGAGGCTGTTTCTGCAGTATGCTTATGAGTATCCAGAAATCTGGTGTTAGGAAAAAGTATACTTAGTGTATCCTAATACAATGTAGTGTATCTTTATACAATTTGCTAGGCTTTTTCTTTTTTTTTTTTTCCTTCCCTTTGAAGTACTCTGGATTTGTTCTGTTTTTATAAATTACCTTCTCCTTGTTTTTAAAAAAAAAAGTGCAAACCAAAGGTGAAATCTTAATCTCTCCCTAGGGCACTTTGGTTGCTGCTTATGTTGGGTTTTTCCCTGTCTCAATTGATTGAAAATGAAAGTTACATACATTCTAACTTAGTCTTAAATTTCACTTTGGATTGTCTACATCAGCTGTGTTTGAGCATCTGTGGGATTGTTGTATGTAAAGTTCCACATGCAGTGAATAGTAAACTGCCCAGGAATACTTCCTTTAAGCTCCAGACATTCTCTGCCTAAAAAAGGGAAGTTGACAAGTTTTCCACAATCCCGCTGTTCTTTGTTTATGTAAAAAGGTCAGAAAGTAGATGAGAGAACTAAAATGGTAACTGTAAAATTTTCCCTCCCTTCAGTGCTTTCAACTGACATGATAGATAATCTAAAATTACTGGAAATATATGCCCTACAGACTTTATTTTTAACCAGGAAAAGGTTGTAGTTTGGAATTACTTGATAATGTATTTGAATATTTTTTATTTTTTACCTGACCTAAGGCAAAAGTATCTCATACTGGGATTTGCTCTTGGCATCACAAAACAGATATGTTAAAATGATGCCTTGTGTTTTTCGGAACAAAGGATGTAAATGATATGCTTCCTTCATGTATGATATTTGTGGTTGTTAATGGTTTATTCTTGGAAGAGTCTTTGCATATGTTGAGTACTTTGAGATAGTGACAGAATGGTTTGCAAGGGCACGCATGCCTTCCTGTAATCTAATCTTAAAAGACATGTTGCTTTCACATGATGTGGTTTTTGAAGGCTGCTTCTGTATGTATGAGTTTGGCAGAGAACCTCTTTTACTAGAGCAAAAGGTGATAAAAATAATGTGATATAGGGCACACAGCAAATCCAGTTTCAAAGTGTTACTGGGAGATAAAAATCTTTGCTTATGTGTATATTTTTCATAGTGTGTATGTAGTTTTCTACTGGTATGCAGTTGTATCATCTGCAGAAAAACTCTTTCTTCCTTTGTTGCTCAAAACCTGTGTTTGGCAAGATTCCAAGTGTCCTAAAAGACTGCTGGGGATGGGTGTGTTTACATACAGGATTTTTCAGCAGTCTGTGGCTGTAACCATGAAGCTAATTGTGGAACATGTTTTGATAGCAGTTTTTTTCCTATTACTAGTTGGGGGTTTTTTCCTACTCATATTAAAAAAACACTGAAGGTAGTTTAGAGGATTTGTAATTCTTCCATCTGTTTCCATCTCTACTTGGAATTTTATGGTAATGTGCATACCGTGTGTATCTGTGAACAGGAGTGTACTACAGTATGCTCAGTTTTGGTGTGTAGGAGACATACTCCCCTCCCATCTTATTACTATGACACTTGAAAAATTTCTACTGCTTCTTTATTAACAGGTCCTTGGAATATTTTTACAGTCTTGCCCAACAGACATCACCTCAATTTTCTAAGTTGTAGCTCTGTGGAGTGTACAGGGTTTTCATTTTTCTAACCTGCATGCAAAACTCTGTCACAACAATGCAGCAGCAGTGACAAACTCAGCTTACTGTGTAATGCCTTTCTTGAAAACCCTATTTTCAGGGACACAGCTGAGAATTGATTTGTATTCCATTTTCAGAGGTTTATTCTGCTATGTGCTACTCTTTTCTCTTGTTTTTTTACTTATTTATGTAGTGCCAGCTGCTTTTGGTTTTTTGTGGTCTAGCTGTATCTAACCTTTTTTAAACCTCCTCAGAATTTTGTCCCAGCATGTGGTGCCCATCATCTTCATATTCTTTAATCTTCTTTCCTCAATAATTAAATATTTAGATTTTTTAATGTATATATACACAATATACTGTAATAAAGGCATTTTCTGTTAAGATCATGGAGTTCTGTGTTCAAAATTTTTTTTTGTGAGTGGGAGTTGATACAGTATGTTTCAGCTTGTACCTGTTACACACAGGTGTGTTGTTTTTCATCCTTGCCACTTTCCTGTGAGGTGACAAACTTGTTCTATATATAAAGCAATTGCATAATTCTAAGGCCAAAGTTTAACTGAATGTCAACACTGTTAGGTTTCTCAGTTCCCGTAAGACTCCTCATTTAGGCTTCTGTTTTTTCCTCATGAAACCATTATCACAGATTCTCCATGGATTGATGTAGATGTATCAGATCAATGTAAATGCTGCTAGAAGCAGTGATCAAACAGATAAACTTGTGGATCTAGCTGTCATATGGCCACAAGAGAAGTCACTTTGGTGAGCTGATCCAATCGAAAGCTAATCAAGTTGTTACAAAAAAGCTAAAAACCTCCCCCAAACAAACAATAAAGAAACCACACCGTTTCTTAAGTGCTTTTTATCTGATTTCATGATGGTTAGGTCTGACTTAAGGAAAAAAGTGATGTGCCCAAGGGAGTGGAATGATCAGGGGCAGTAACCTGTAGCAGTTAGCCTTGCCCTTATATTTGGATGTAAAACGTTCCCCTTAGGCAGTTGTTCTTTTGGAGAACCAGCTCTGTCAGGAGGCTGTAATTTGTGGGCTGTGAAAAGTGGACTTTATTCTAAGGAATGCAAACATGTGGAGAAAGGCAACTTTAATGTTGTTTTGATGTGAAGTCTGAGATGGACTTGAGATTTCTACTACTCAGTTACTTCATTTTTGTCAAGACTGAGCAAAAGGCAGTTTTAAGGTCTGCTTTAGTGATGTGCTAACCATGATGAGAGGACATGTTCAGAGATAAGCCTATATCTATTTCAAATATTGCACGTTATGAGTGGTGTGGTTTCAGTAGTAATGGAGGCTGAAAAGGGCTACTGGAAACTGCTGCATTTTAACTCTGTGGGTAAAAAAAAAAAAAGTGAATTAGGTTAACAAACTGGCTGCTGCAACCTGAATGAAGCAGTTATTTTGATATTTCCAGAGCTGTTGGTCTAGGAAAGACCTTAGGCTGGATAACCTAACCTTTTTGCTACCTCTTTGTTCAAAAAAGCTTTTTACTTGTGCTGGAAAATCTCACACAAGAATTGCCCCCTAAAGAGAAGAGCTTGAGATCTTTCAATATTAACTTCTGTGTCTTTGTATAAATTTACCAGTTATTTTATTGAAGTAGATTGATTGCTGTTGAATAAAAAACCAAAAGAATACTGAACCTTTGAAATGTGTCCTGATTGTCGATATGATGAAATGAAGAGCATTGCAGAAGGAAATTTTATGTTATTTACCCTATCTGTTGATTTACTCTCTTTTCCTTCAACAAAGGGTAATGTTTTCTTGAAAAACTGGATGGGTAGGTTTTCAGTCACGACATACTATTTCAGAACATATTTAGGAAAAAATGGTTCTGTTCAGTTTTAACTTAAACTTGTGTCTTGTTTCTTCAGGGTCATGATGAAGAAGCTGTTGTGGATATGGGCAAAATCAGCTCTACTATCAATACAAATTTTGAGAAAGAAGAACTAGAGAGTAAGTTTGTGGTGGTTTTTTGTTTCCTTAACATTCATTTTTTGCCTAGGCATAAAAGATGAATTTTCTGTGCTAAAAGGAATCAAAATTTTATGGCTATCATGAAATTCTGGGAGTAAAACCAGAGAAAAGCAGAGGTGACCTGCCCTGTTTTTTGTCTCTATGCATGCTGGTAAGTATCCACTGTTCTAATCTGTCACCAAAAAAAAAAAATTCATTGAAGCTTTCCAAGGAAAGCTTGCTTCTTAGACTTAGGTTTGAAAAAATTATTCCTGTTGGTAAGTAATTTTCCAGCATGAATGATGTCATGTTCTGCAGAATTAAAAGTCAGGAAAGAGGGGTCATGAGGGAGATGTTTGTTTTCTTTTGTGAAAGTTAAGTATCCTTGTGATTGTGGTCATGCACTTCAAATACTGAGAGTCTGAACAGACATGTAACTGTCCTTCTGGATCCATAGTAAACTGTATGTTCCAAAATCTGCTGTCAGTAAAGCATTATGGTAGTCTACATTATTGACTCAGGATCCCACATTTAGCAATAAAAATAGCAATGATTTAGTTTCATGTAGCAGAATGTAAAATGAAGTATTTCATCTGAGACAGAACTTTTTTTTCTTACTTGAAAACAAATTAGTTTGGGATGAGGATTCATGGATGCTACTTCATGAATGAGGAAAAGACTAGGGAGATCCAGTGTTGAAATCTTCATTATTTGCCTGTCGCATGGAATGCTCTGAAGCTTAATGAACATTTGCAGAATGCTAGAAGGCAGTAGATTGACAGAGTTGTACTGACTCTTACTGCTTCAGCACACTGGAAAATCATAATGGCAGCAGTTTCTGGCTAAGAAAAGTTGATTTAGGTTGCTCTCATGTTTTTCTCATACCGTGGTATAACAGGAGACAGTTTAACGTTGAAGATTGAAGTTGTTTGCTGCTGTCGCAGTCATACTCTTGCTCTGTTCCCTTCATTCTGTTTCTGTTTTCTGTCTTGTGCTAACACTTCCCTTGGCCTGACCAAACCAGAAGCCCGGCTAAGTGTGTTAAGCCATTGGAAAATTTAACAGTCTGATAAAGGAAGATGGTCAAGATGTCAGCTGTTGAGCACCTGAAATGCCACACAGATGGTTGTGTGCCAGAGCTGAGCAGAGGAAGGAGGCATGGATGTGAGGCTGAGATGCAGCAGTGGAGGCTGTGCCAATGCTGGTTTAGATGGGGTTCCGCTGTAGGGAAACCACTGCCTTGGCTGTTTCTGCAGTTGAATCTTCAGTGCAGATTTAAGCTGTCTCCTCCTTAATTTCTTTCTCTTGCTTTTCTGGGGAGATGACCCAGAAAAAGCATTTGTATGTTTTGCAGGGAGGCAGGGGTTAAGCAGGGAAGCAGGCATCCAGCTGGAGTAGTGTTCGAGGCAGCAGCCTTAGCAGCTGTAATACCTCGACCACAAAGAATGACATGGGAATGTGCAGCCAGATCACTTCCCCGGTCTTTTTTCAGAGCACATTATTATAGGAGGGGTTCAGCTGGCGCAGCACTGCAGTTAATCAAGATACTGGGTGGGAAGGCACGGGGCTCAGGCTGCTTGAGGCAATTCAAGCACTTGGATGACTGCTATGGAAAATACCTGTCTTACCCACAGCCAAAGAGTAAACCGTCCAATGAACAACTGAGTCAATGTAAGTGCTTTTGAAAGGAGGAGCTGAGCTCTCACTGTCCTCATGTTGCTCTTAGCCATGCAGCCTTATCTTTTCTTTCCCTCCCTCCCTCATTTTGGAGTGGCCCAGTGTTTGTGCCTCAATGCAAGAGGGGCTGGCTACACAGATGTTTAACAAATAACTAATAAGAAGTATCTGACAAGAAAAAATGTTTTCGAGTAGGATTATCACATACGTGAAGCTGTATATAGGCACACATTTTGTGACATAAATAGGAATTATTCTTGGTGTTCACATCTATTTTTTAATATCTCATATATATTTGTAAGAATGAATTTTTTATTGGTAGAATGGGGCAAGGGAGGGGCAGCATATTGTTTGACTTTTATCAAAGTGAAAACTATTCCAAAGTAAGAAGAAAATGTTTTTCCTTTATAAAAGAGAAAAAGGTAAGTAAGTGTGATTGTTAACTCATATAGTTACCTTCTCAGAGATTCTTCAAATTCAGGGTGTTTTAGAGGATAAATTTATGTGAACTTACAGCTCTGTTTAAGAGTTCATTATTTATAAGCTATTATAATGGAAGTAGATATGTGGAATTTTTAGGTTTTGTTTTTAATTCTGGTATTAAAATCCTACAAGGGGAGAAATGGAATTGTTGACTGCAAGCAGTAAAACAATTCCAACTAGTATTACTTTTCCTTTCTGACACAAACATTTTCTTGTAGGCTTGGGAAGCCCTGTACTAAACCATTGGGCATTGGAATTGGTTTAAGACTATTTCAGTCTAGTCTTTCAATATGTGTTTCTGGTGACTTGAAGAAGAGTTCTAGGAATTTTGAACCTTTACAGAAGTGAGCATCAATGTATTTGCAAGGAGAGTCAGCAAGCAGTGAATTGAGTTCAGCTCTGGTGTGAAGCACCACACCTTGTAGAAACCCCATGGACAGGTGATACTTAACCTCTTTAAAGCATGTGCAAACGAATATTGACAGGTTTGATACAGTAGAAGGCATAATTTTGCTATTAATACCAAAGGGAAGGTTTCTGGATGTTGTCAGTATTGGATGCTTGTATTTTCTGGAAATTTTGTGATGAAATATTAATGGACAGAGAAACAAATGCTAAAGGGGAAAATGGATCTTAGACTTGGAGCTTCTCAAGCTCTGCATTCTATTTATGGTGGCTGTCAGAGTTTGGTACCTGTCTGGAGTGACAGTGTTTAGGTTAGAAAGGTTAGGCACAGGCTGCTTATTTTGTAACACTCTTCCCATAAAAGAGAAATGGTTAGGGATGGTAAGCTGCAATTGTGGGCAGACTGTGTGTGTACTAAATAAAGGTACTGCACTGTACTGAAGCTGTAAGGCCTTATTTTGAATTAACAAATGTCAGTTTACAGAAGAGCTAGAAAGGGGAATAACATCTTAAAATAACCTTTTTAAGAGCACCTAATGTTCTTAACTTGATGCCAGGCTCTTTGAGCTGCAGTGAATGAGAGTAATAACAAAGTAAGCCAGGAGTTGGAAGTAAGGCAAGAATATTATTGGCAGAGGTATTTCATGTGATCTTGCAAAAGGTATTTTCTGTTAAATGATGTTTAAAGAAAACTTTCTTAAACTTGTGTTAAGACATCTGGCTTGATGCTACCAGGATGTATCTTTTAAGATGTGTAGCTACTTTCCAACCTTGAATTGAGGATACATTTACTAGATACAGTTTAAGGGAAAAGGGATACATTCTGTTACTCTTAGCAGGCATAACAAAGATAAGGAGTTTACACATAACAGAGGTTTCATTCCAGAAACAATCCTGAGGTCAGGAATGTGTGTCTTGGTAGACTAGTTTTCTGTGGCATAAATCCGAACACCAGCTTTCAAGAGTTAAGATGGTTTAATAGCTACCTACTCTCACATTATCCTGTGGCAGGTGTAAGTCATGTTTACATTTTAAGTGACCCTATTATCTCTTACACCTTGATGAGCCTTAATTTTTATTTAACAAAAGAACTGTGGTTTTCACTTAATCTTCGTTGACAAGGACAGGTAATCAAATAATCCTGTGTTTTTTCTCCCCTTAGATGAATATTGTGTCTCTAAGTAGAAAACTTGCTGTACAAATGTTTTGCCATTTGAAGCTTTTTAAAAGTGTTTGACATAAACTGTGTCCTGATGTTTTTTTCCCAAACTTCTTTTATTTGAGAGAACAATACGTAATGTTTTTGTTCCGACTGCGTCAGAAATTTTATAAAAAGACAGCTGCTGCTAACTATAATAGTTTTACAATCTGAAATACACATAAGATTATTATTAAAGTAATATGGTCATAAAACTAAAGTTCTACCAAACAGCACAAACCAAAACTTAAAACTTGCAGTAAACTTGATAGTTCCAGATCACTCAAGTATAAAATTTTTGAAATGAGGCAGAAGAGACTACTTGATTCTCCAACCTATTACTTCTTGATGACTTTTCATAATCTTTACCTTTTTTAATCCCTTAAAAATCAGTTTTTACAAAAATTGACCAAAATTGTGCCTTGTTGGATATTAGAACTATTAATGAATGGATGATTTCTCTATTTGTAGTTCACTGAAAGCTAGTGTTTCGTAGCACTTTAGCTTTTGAAGTGTGAGATTTACCATTTTTTAATTTACAAAATAAGAAATAAAGGAGAGAGTTTGAGTTTTTCTCAGGAACGGGTAACCCTTCTCTGAAGCAAGATTCCTTCTGTAAAGTTTTTCATATCTTAAAATATCAATAGATGCATTTGGCAAACCAATCTATTCAAGCACTTGTACAAGAGAGGGGTGTGATCAGATTTGTAACGACAATGTATTTGTGACCCGTTGATGAAGTCAGAAGATCTTTATTTCAGAAGTTTCTTATGAAATACTTTACAAGAACAGTGTTATGAATGTGGAAGCCTTGTATCTTTACCAGGGAGATTGGAATTGATGATCTTTAAGATCCATTGCAACCCAAACCATTCTGTGGTTTTATGTGTGTTTAGCAGACAAAGGGCTAGTCTTGAATGTCGATGGGACTGCTGCTTGAATTGCTTGCTTCTATGTTTTCTCTCCTCCAACAACTCTTTGAAATTACCTTGTATGTGTATCCTTTTTCCTGAGCTCTGCTGCAGAGACAGGCTGGACCAAGGATCCTCAGCTCAGATAAAGCCAGGGGCCCAGCTCTGGTCTGGCTTGGCTGTGCAGTGCAGGGTCAGCTCGTCCCCCCTCCCATGGCTCCCAAGGGCTGGCTCCTTTCCCGGGTGAGGAAGATGGGGACTGGCACTGAGCCACAGGTGGAAGTCTGTGCCAGAATCCCTGTGTGGCACTGCCACCCGGCACTAAGCTTTTCCTATTGCTGTTCTACCTGCATGTCTAATGTAATTGCTGAGAATGCCTTCTTGAATATCGTTGATTGTGTCTAATATAAGTATCCAGGGCATTTTTCTCTATGACTGCCCCTACAAACTCATTTGGTTTTAAGTCAGAAAAAAATCACTTCTGTGTGTAACAAGAAATCTGGCATTTACTGTTCTTGTCAGCATAATATGCCAGTTTTTGTCATGTAGTGAGAAAACACTCCTCTTGAACTGCTTTACCTATGCTGTGCTAACTACAGGTTTGGGATTGTGCTTCTCAGTTTTATCAGTTCAAGTATAAAGAGTGTATCGTCACATAGACCTAATTGCTTGGAGCAGCAGGAGATTTCAGAGTGCAGCCCAGGATATGTAATGGATTTTAAAACACACTGTACTGTGGAGAACCTTTGTGTTCCAGTCACAGCGTGCAGCTATCCCTTGAAAGAATTTTCTTTACTTCTTCCTGCAGGTTTGGATAGAAAATTTTGTATCAAATGTTTAAGTCTGAGAGCAAGAGATAGCTTTTGTTAAATAGTTCCTGTAACAAGAAGAATCCTTGATAATTAAAGGACTTCTTAGTAGTCAATTAATGTGTGGAAGACCAAGATTATATGAAATTATTTTAGATTCACTTTTGATACATTAATTCCATAGAAAATTATTTGACTCTTTCTTGGGAATGTGCATGAGAAATTTATAAAATGAGTGAAAAATGCTGTTTGTGCTAAAATATTTAGTTTCTTTCTTATGCCAGGAACTTCACTATCAATACTAATTTGTGCATTTCATCGCATCCTTCAGAAATAGGACATTATTTTAGTTAGAAAATGAGCATAGCAGAAGTATTTTTTGTGAATTAGTGACTTGAGTTATTTTTCATTATAAATAAAAAAGGGAAGGTTTAGGGGGGGGGTGTGTATAGAGACATTGTTCTTGTTCCTTAAGTTTTACCAGAACCCAGAATATTTGGAGAAGTCCTATGGGCTGTGAAGTTTTTAAGGGCAAGAAAAAACACTTTTGTTCTCACTCCATCCACCTACCTTTTCCCATTTGTGCGCTTCTGCCTTCAGAGCAGCCTTGTGAAAAGGTCACAAGAAGTTGCGCTCGTAGATTGCATTGAGCTTATTTTTGTGCATACAAGTACTGTCTGTGATGTAAGGGAAATTAATACCAAGGAATGAGGTGGTGTTTTCCACATCTTTCCTACTAGGGTAATGCACTTGGAGAAGTGAGTTAAGACATCAAACAGCTGCATTTCTTCCCCGTTTTATGATCTTAAGGAATAGATTAGGATCTCTCCTGCAGATAGTCCAGTTTTTCCATAGTGGAATGCTCCATGCTATGATGAGATAGGTTATGACCTTTTTCGATTAAAAAAGGCTTCTGTATGAGATAAATTATCCATCTTCAGAGTCTTATTTGAAGATTTTCAGAATAAATAGTAATTCTTGTCACAAAGTTTTAGTCTTCAGCAGACTTGGGAGCTTATTGAGAACATGGGGTCACACTGATGTGTTGTGAAAGGTGAGGGGGATCACACATAAGGTGCTATATTTGAAGTGACAGTTGGATATTAGGATTTTTTTTTCAGATAGTGTGTTGCTGTAGGTTGGTATAGGTTGCCTAGATAGGTTGTAGAACATATGTCCTTAAAAATACTGAAAAGATGGCTGTCATCCTGACTAAACTGATCAAAACCATGGCTTCAGATTTGAAGTTGGCTGTACTTTGAGCAAAATTGGACCAGGTAGCTCACCTCCAGATGGTCCTTAGATCCATCATTATTATATATGATTGCTCTTAGTTCAAATTTCTAACAGGATTTGAGAATCCACATAGATATAAACTTAATTTTCTTTACTTTTCCTTATTAAGATGGAGAACAATGTCCTTCTTTCTATGAAGGTTGAAAGGCATCTAGCCAAAGAAAAAAGAAGGTTCTGTGTGGAATTGTATTTAAAGCCTAGTGACATCAGGGCGTTTTTGTTGCTCTCTCAGACTTCAGAAGTCTTCTGTTACCATTTTCATAGGAGCTCTGGGGAGAATTCAGGAAAAATATAGCATTTTCTTTTCTGTAAATGTTGCAGGACTTTGCCCAAACTGACTTTTGGAATGAGATCAACCATGTGATTGGAGATCAACCATGTGAGGGAGACACGTTTCACGTTCCTAACATTTAAGTTTGTTTCATATTGATAAAGGCCTTAAGTAGTAAATACTCTCAGTGGATTTGGACAGCTAAGCTTGGATAAAGTCATGTTGGATTAAACTGAGCAATCATCTCTTGAGCTTTGTATTACTAAATTTAGTATTGGGCAGTCTACTAATTCTATTGATTATTGGTTTATAGTAATTCTGTAAGAAGCTTTGTTTGAAAGTGGTACTGTGCTACAGACATTTACGTGAATAAAGCTTTCAAGGTCACGTAATGTACCTTTTGAACTTTTAAACACTATTCAAGTAAAGGTTGCGTTCCTTTTAAAAATAACACCTGATGCTAGAAACTTGAATCCCAGCCTTTTTAGAGTTAAATTTCTTTCCATTGCTTTCACTGATACATTAATTTTATATTAATTGCCTTTCTTGAAGGTTGGTTTTTTTTAAATTTTGTTTAGGTTTGGTTTTTTGGCCATGCTGAAGGATATCATAAGTTGTTTCACCCAAGTCATTGGGAGTGAAGGAAAAAAAAATGGCCGTGGTTTTGTTGCATTATGCATTTCCTTGTAAACTGTGTTTATAAGTAAATCTTTATCTGTCCATTTGCAAACATTATTACTCCTGTCTGAATAATGAAACTTAAGGAAACACAGACCTACTCAGTGCAACGATCTGATTTTTAGAAGGCTTCTCAATGCTTTGCTTTGTTGAGTTAGAATCAAAGTTAAGCTTCTGCAATTTTTATTATGTAGTTTTGTCTCACCTTTGGAGTTGAATATGCCTGTAACATGTTTTTGGATAATCATGGCAATATGTTTGCCAGCCGTAGTTTCAGATTTTCTAGGCAGTAGTTGAAATGTTTCTATTTATGACTGTTTGTGATACCAGAATGAAGATCCCTTTTGCTAAGGAACAGTTAGGTGCACTCATAAGCTTCTGTTTGCTGTAGGTAAATTTTTTTTGGTTAGTCTATTGTAGTGCCACCCCCACTGCTTGCTCTGAAAAATATTTCGGAGGCTCTTTGTCAACATCAGGTTTTTTCTTAAAGTTATTCTGATAGGGTTACATTGGATTGTGATCCATTTTACTTTATAAATGCTGAACATCATTTGCTCATTGACATTTCCTGTTAGTCCCAAAATACCATTGCAGATGTCTGAACACTTTGCCTATCCAGGAGTGGTTTGGGGAAGGTATTCTTGGTTCACATTTGTCGGCAAGACCTGTGTCTGCATGAGGAAATAGTCTCACAGTAGTCACTTCTGGGCAGTGTGGGCTGAAGGGCAGGGTAATAACCCTTGGCTAGACTGTTCCCTGTCTCTGGCAGACCCTCCTTTGTTCGGGTAGCAAGAGGGTGCTTCCTTGAAGTCTTCCTTTTGGAGTTGAACAGCAATGTCAAATGTTGTAGGTTGCGGACTGACTATCTGGGTTACTAACTTGGCAATGCCTGCTTGGTGTGCTTGAGGCAGCTGTGGGGCACCTGGACACAATTCTGTGGTTCTGTGATAGTAAAAGCCACTTCCTATGGACACAGATTGTTTTAAAACACCTGTTTGTTGCTTATTTCAGCTCAGTTTTCCATAGCTTTTACCTGTCTCTTTGCAGCATATCTGCTCTCCTCCAAATTTTTCTACTGGAAGAAAAACTCTCAGTGCAATTAGGTAAAAGGAGATAGACTCCTCGTTTGCTTGTTCCACCTCTCCTCCGTGCAGCAACATGGTCTTTGACTATGGAAATGGTCACACTACTACAAATGCCAGCTTTTGCAATAGCAAGGTATATTGTTTAAGATGGAGATCCTTGGAAAATCTGTGAGGGATTTTTGTCTCTTATTTGTGGGAACAGCAAGAGACCAAAGTGTGGCAGTCCTTATTTCTCAGGGAGTAAAGTCCTGAGCTGTTTCAGATTCCTTCAAGGTTGATTTTTTTTTTTGGTTGGCTGGTTTTTGGGTTTTTTTTGTGTTTGTTTTTTTTTTAGTGCAGTGATCAAAGCACATGCTTAAAACAGTCTTATTAACAATATTAAAACAAGCATTATATAAAATGCTTCTGTTGCTGGAAGTATTCTAGAGTTTCTCTTAGGAGGAAATAGTTCCTGCAAAAAATCCAACACTTTGACAACAAATAGAACTGTTCAAGTGTATATATAAACTGTAGTTTGATACTTGCTAATTGAATATATGAAATAAAACAGAAACCCTAACAGGCATAGTAACAGCACTTGCAGTGAGTGGTGGCTCACTTAATTGCAGCTTTGAGTGGGATGTGGTGAGTAATGCAGTTATTTTTGAACCTTGTACTTTTGCTTTCCCTATGTATGAGATTATTGTATCATGATGGCATCAGCAACATGACCATTGTTAATGATGCCCCCTGATCATATTATATACCAAGTGCAGTGATTTATAGGTGTCACATTGGCATTAATTTCTCTGGGAATTGCATTGTGCATAGCAGTCACGGAGGACAGAGGTCAGGCTGCCGGGCAGGGGCTGGGTATTGTTGGAAGAAACTCACAAAAGACAAGTCTCTCTCTATAAATAGGCCTGGTGAGTGCTTCGAGAAATTAATCTCTTTTCCACTCTTACATGGAAACCAATAGCTTTTAATATGCTTAATTTCAGATTTGGCCATAGTGCCAGCAGTCAACTCTAATTAAACTATTGTTGGAAGTGTGTCAAGAATTGGGTCTTGTTATGTGAAAAGGAGTCTTTGACCAAATTAATTAAATGTTGAACTTACTTGTGTTAGTAATGATTTTTGCTTGTATTTTTAGTCATGCAGCACTGTAAAAATACACAAAACTTCTATAGAGCAGTACCTTCGGGCTTAGAGATTCTTTTTTTGGGAAATACACTTGACATCTTATCACTTTTTTTTTCTTTCAAGCTCTATAATCACCAGGAAATTTCAATATCTTTAGTCTAATGTATGTGTGCTAGGCACACACGTATATGTGTGTGTGTGTAGTCACAATTTCTAGGGCTTGCCTGCATAATGTAAATTTGCTGAATTTGCATCTGTCTAAGAGCTGGACGACCACTTCCTTTTCCTTTGGTTAATGCCAGTCCTTCATAATAACTCTTCAACACCATGAAACAGAGTATTTAGTGTTGCAGTTCATTTGTCTCTTCCTGCGATTGTTTGTTTAAATAGGAATTGAAAAGCCTATTGTATATATTATCTCCATGTCAGGAGACATGGTAGTAGTATGTTCATAACAGTCAGTTGATTGATATCTTTTGCAAAGATGTTGATGTTAGCATTGTCTTGATGTGGAAGGTCAAAGGAAAAGCAAGATGTTGAAAGTACACGTCTTAAAGAGCAGCATGCATTAATTTGAGGATGTGCTCCTAAATTTATTAAAATGTTCTAGAATAGGAAAAAAACCCACCCCAACATCTCTGGAAGTTATTTGATGTGTTGACATACATTTCAAAATAAAAGTTCCTTTTATGTTGCTGATACTAAATTAATGGTGTAATTGAACATCAGTTTCACCTTGATGTGCTTTGTGCTACTTGAGGAAATATTGGCAGCTCTTTCAAGGACAGAAAACTACTTGCAGACTTTAAACAAAGGGTAATTTCTTGATGAAGTTAAAAAGCTGAACCAGGAGATTATTTTGCCATTCTTACAACTGTCCTTATGTGAATCCCTGCAAAAAAAGAGGACTATCATGTAATTTCTCCGCCTGGCCTCGTGTTTATCAGGTAGCTTCTTTCAGTGTTACAGGTCAAGCTTGTACTTCTGTATAATTTGTTTCACAACTGAATATAACCCAATTTATCAGAGAAATGAATCTAGCACTAGTTCCTTGACACCCTGCAAGGACAGAAAGGATATGATCATGTTAGTTCACTAAAGGTAGTTTTATCAAGTGCTTTTGTATTTCTCTTTCTTAAACCCCTTGTCTTCAGATGCTAAGTTTGGACAGTGGGTTGTTTTTTGTTTACTTGTGTCCTTTTCACTTTCTTGAAAAGGCCACAGAGCTGTGTACATTGGAGTTCACGTCCCACTTGGAAAGCCAGGCCGCCGACGGCATAGACATCGTGGGCACAGGCACCACAGAAGAAAAAAAGAAAAAGAAATTGATAGAGAGGATGGCCGAGAATCTCCATCATATGGTAAGAAATTTGTTGTGCGTGTTCTTCATGTCTCCTGAAAATAAACTTGTTGTAGCTACTCTGTGCTTAGATGTTGTTTGTTTTGTGCTATTTCTTTTGTTCGTGCTGTAATTAATGTCTTTTTGTGTACAATCAGACAAGGATTTTGTGGTTGTGCTTTATCTAAGTCAGAAACTGTTGGACTTAGTCCAGCTGTCTGCATGAGTGTTCAGCAGCCTGCACTGAATAGGTTAGACTAGAGCTTTGTAATGCTCTCCTGTAGCATGAAAATCTGTGTTATTTAAATTAGACACCTTTTTCAGATTGTGAAGTCGTGTATGCTTCTTCCTCTGATTTTTGAAACTAAGCATGTAGCAATGAAAAGCAGCATTTGCCATGGTAATTTGATCAATGATCTTATTTTATTTAAATATTTACTTCAGTCTTCTTGCTGTCTGTTAGTAAAGGAATTGTACTGCCTCATAAGTTTTTGGTTTGGATCACGTACTGCTCCCCCCGCCCCCAGCCTATTATCCTCAAGAGATAACAATTTTGTCACATCATTTTCTGAAATGAAATTATTTAGCAGTAAGCTTAGCAGTTTTTTAACACCCTAAGTCCACTTTTATTCCTACACTGCCATGAATGGGCAAATTATGGTGCAATGTTTGAATTTAAGTGTGGACACCATGCTGTTCACTATTACCTTTCAATAACTAGCAGCATGTTCTACATGGGGCCAGTACCTGAAACAAAGGAGTTTTCAAATGGAAATGCTTTGATAAATCGCCTCTTACCATTCTCCTGCTGTTCTTGGTTTCAACCATCTTCAAGGCTTCCCCTCCCAAATACAAATTATTATAATTGACCTTATGTTTGTAGAGTCCTGCTGTACAGTTTTTGAAGAAACAAGTGAGATTAACTTGATAGAAATTCACCTCTCTGTTCTGGTTGCTTTTTCTGTATACTGCATGCACAGGGTTTGGCAGGATTCTGGGGTGTGTTGGTTTTGGGATGGAAATGATCTGCCATAGACCTTAACTGATAATGAATGTTGTTCAAATTCAAGAGCACATTTCAGAATTATGCTACTAGATGATGGTACATACCAGAACAAAACTGATAACTCAAAACTCAATTTGGAATGAACTTTGTTAGTAATTCAGATCTTATGTTTAAATCTAAAAGGTCATCTTCCTTCTAGAGTAGAAACCTACAGTTGTGTATTCATATCTAACAGCTCTGAGGGTGATTCAGTGAACAAAGTTAAGATTTTTAAAATTTGAGAAAAAAAAAATTAAAATTGAGATTTACTTGGATTTTCTGTCTCTGACATTCCTTGAGATAACATTGCAAATAATACGTTATTGAGCTTTTGTAATATGAAAATTCACTTGAGTTGAAGAAAATCTTTGTATAAGTACTAAAAGTATCTCTAAAATTGTGGTTTAATTGGTGGTTTTTTTAAAGTTTTGCTCATATTAATTGAAATTCAGTACTTACTTGATCAATAAGGACAGTTTAATTATCTCACAACTTATTGAGCCTGTTCCACTAGGCATTATACTATGAGAAGTTAAAATATTTTCTGGACACTTCAGCTACATAGTTTTCTATTTTCCTATGCTAATTTATACAGAGTGCTCCAACCATGCAATGAAAAAATTTTATCCTACATAAATAGCAACAGACCACAGAAAAATCTGCTGCTCTAACAGTGAGTGCCTGGCTACTCACTGATGACTGTCTTGAACTGTTGCTTGGGCAGCTGATCTGTAAGTAAGTTTCCATCAGCCTGTTTTGTTTTAACTTTTTCTTCTTTAGTGTCTTGTGTCATGATGGTATTAATGATTTTGTTCTCAAAATGAAAACAAGGTTTCTAGTGTTTCAGTATATTGATTTCTACTTTTGTTTAAACCATATTTACTGTTTATGTTAATTTTCATATTGATAATCTATAGAAGAGCCAAAACCAATTGATTAATTTTCATAAACATGGATTTCCAGATGTTTTGTTATCAAAAACAGTGCAAAATTTTCAGAGAGACTTCTTTTAAAGATATGTATGTGTTTCTTTTGTTACTCTTTGCTCTTAAAGAGGATGTTGTCCTGCATATTTCTAGCTGAAGGCAGGAGATTTTACTGTTATGTAGTGTTTCTTGTTTCATAGAAGTATGAATTCTTCTAATTATTCAGTTTCTCCTTTTCTTCAAGACACACCATCCCAAAGAGTGCAGTTTATCTTGGGTACTGAAGATGATGATGAACACATTCCTCATGATCTCTTCACTGAAATGGATGAACTTTGCTTCAGGGATGGAGAAGAATACGAATGGAGAGAAACTGCTAGGTATGTTTGGAGTAGATTGTTTCAAGGTATATCTTACAGTAATTTTATTTCAAAGAATTGCAAACCAGATTTGGCTTGAATCTTCACTCTCTATAGGAGTTGTTTGCTCAGTTCAAGCTCAGCAAACCAAAACTTTAGTTCTTCTTGTCCAACTCTGAAAGAATCAATATTGTTTTCAAGAGACCCTCACCTTTCTGGTGATGTGTTCTCTTCCCTAAAACTGATCATACCAAACATTTTGAAAGGTAGGCGTATGCCAAGTTACAAATACAGTTGTTCATCCATGGAGTGTGGTATTTCCAATCTCAGAAATCTTTCTGGTTTATTATTGCCAAATATAGTGGTATCATTTTTTCTCCAACATAAAAAAATGGGTATTATGTTTTTTCTTGGGTAGTGTTTGATTAGTTTTTGGCAAATTACATGCCTGAACATTACAAGATGCCATGATTGTTTTTGACCCTTACTGGTTTGGTTGCTTCCTTCTATGTATGCATTGTGATGAATTCTTCTGCATTCAGTACTTCCAGCTACCTTGTTACATGTTAACTTTTGTAGAAACTCAGTTTGCATAATGCCTGTGAGTAGGAATCAAGATCAGTTTATAGTTTGACGTGTTAATATTGCCTAGTCTGAGTTAGCAGCCTTAGGAGACTGAACATGCTCTATGGTATGTTTCAGACAGCTTTCTAATCCTAAAATACTAATGAAATGGAGATGCAGATCAGGTAATAAGGCCATATTCTTCACGAGAACATGTAAATAGACAGGTATTGGTCAAGCCAAAAGAAACAAAATAGGTAAAAACTAAAACAGCTGAGTGTGGTTATTAAGGCATGGTAAAAACGTTAATCAGTTGGGCTGTCTTCTGAGAAAACAAAAGCTGGTACGATCTCATGGGATTTTCTGTTCTGTGTCATGCCTAAGCCACATGGAAGAGTGGGATTGCTTGCCAACTTTTCCTTCCATGAGAATTGTAAATGTGTGTATGTGAATGCATTTCAGGTGGCTGAAGTTTGAAGAGGATGTTGAAGATGGCGGTGATCGATGGAGCAAGCCTTATGTAGCAACGCTGTCTCTGCACAGCCTCTTTGAGCTGCGGAGCTGTATTCTAAATGGCACGGTCATGTTGGACATGAGAGCAAACACACTTGATGAGATAGCAGGTTGCAGCAAAAAATTTCTAAAATATTTTATCCCTAAATTTTGATCTATAACTTGAGGTGCTTTTGGTGATGTCTGTGTTCTTGAAAATACTGTGTGAACAAACAGGTATGTGCATGCATGCTGCACTTTTCTTGATCTGGGTGAGAGGAGCTAGTCCTACAAACTTCACTTAAAAAAAGCGATGCTGAATGAGTAGGAGCTCCTTAGTATGTACTTTAGGATGAGGCCCAGAACTTGCCTTTATGTTCTAATCCCCAAATGTGTTCTCTGTCTTTGTTTCTACAGATGAATTGTAGATATCTACCAGAACATTTTAGGAGTTATTTGTGCACTTTAGTACCATAATTATTAATCATATTTTGGCTGATGTTAACTTGATGCCATTAGTGCAGTTGGTTGTTGCACATCTGGTATTTTTTTCACCTTTGTAAGAGGTGAGCAGAAGTAAATTTTGTAACTATTGTTTGACCTACTGTGTTGAGTGTCCTCACTAATCACATGGTCACTTTGGATACTATACAGGCAGCTTTGAAGGCTTTCATATGTATATGTTTATATACGTAGATAGATACATGCACATATATATACGTTATATATGTCTACTTCCTCTAAATGCCTTTGAACTTGTTCTACATACTTTTCTTGGTATCTCATGCTACAGGTACCACACAGTGGAATGCCTTCTCAGGAATTGTATTAGTCTTAGGGTTGACCAACATGTGTGTGAAGGACAAGGTGTTTTGGCCTTAGAAACTTTGGCAGTGCATGAAATATCTTTTTGTTTTGAAATCTTTGAAATTCGTTCAGGAAATTGGTATTCCCTTCCTATTTTTCTCACTTAGTGAGCAAGAGTGTTCAATACATGATTTGTAAATGTAATGTTTTGGTTTTTAAGTTTATTTTTAGTAATTGAATTTAGTGATAATACATAATGAAAGTAGTTGCTTAATTCCATGTAACCAGCACTCTGAGTAGCAGGTATTTTAGCTGGAACTAGGATGCCTTAAGAGATTGTGTTTCAAGTTAATTTTAGGTGCAATTGTGAAGCATGTGGGTTAGCAGTGCTTGGTGTAAAAATGTGTTTCTTGTTTCCAGGAGCCAGGAATACCCAGTAGGTAATATTGTTTCTTACTCATAACAGGAGAGAGAGGGTGGCAGGTTTCCTTTTGAGAACCTGTAACAAGTGGCTGTGTGTTACCAGTGATCTCAGAGAGATGCTGCACTGTACTGACAGACACTTTGCTGCATGTTGTTCTGTTAGTAAGGACAGAGCCCTACCCTGAACTCTTAACATTTTTCGTTGTGAGAAGTTCTATGCAGTTTCATTTTAACAATGCAGTTAAGTCTTGATACATTAGTTAAAACTGGGGAAATATATTTAAAAACTTGTCACATAGGTTTGTGTTGCTTTGTGCTGGTTGAGGTCTTTTTTGAATTTTTTTTATTATTATTTTAAAAAATGGACTACTCAGAAACCACAGTAGATATTTTCCCTGATATGTAGGCTTTCTTTCCTGGTGTGAGCATACTGGTGAGATGCCCTTTTGAAACTTGTTGTTTGACAGATGAGTAGTTTGTTTTAGATGGTATACCTAGATTTTGTTTCATACTTCCTCTTCTAAAGCATGTGAATCACATGAAGTTAAGTAGAGAGTCTCAGGAGCTTAGAACATCTGAAGATGACAGGAGTTGTGTGATTCATCTCATTCCATAGTGACTTTCACTTTTATATAGTTGTATATACTTTTACCAGGTTAAGACTGTCATAAATCTGTTTTCCATTGTGTTTGTCTTTGTGTACTCACTCCTAGTGTAGGTTTGTTGAATACAATAAATACTTTTTTGAAAATGAGTTTCTATTGAAAGTTGGAGTAAATGGCTATAAATTATAAAGTCCTAAGTAGTTTATTTCTTGATGCTACTAAATAATACTCTCACTTGGATCTGCATGTTGTGCTTTTCGTATTATCACATTTGCTTGTGTAATGATGTCTTAGAAAATTTCCTGTGGATTCTTGAAGATGGTTTTGTTAAAGAGAAGACTTTTCTTTTAAATAGATTTTGATTTTCTTCTATTATTTGATGCAACTACAGTGCTTGAGTGAGACGAAAGAGAGATTTGATAGCTACCTATATAATTTTCTTCTTTCTTCTTTTGTTATTATTATGTAGATATGGTTTTGGACAGCATGATTGCCTCTGGCCAGCTGGATGAATCCATAAGAGAGAATGTGAGAGAGGCTCTTCTAAAGAGGCACCATCATCAGAATGAGAAAAAATTCAGCAGTCGGATTCCTCTAGTTCGGTCATTCGCGGATATAGGCAAGAAACATTCTGACCCTCACTTGCTTGAACGAAATGGTGAGATAAGTTGTAGCATCCAGTCCATACTAACCTGATAAATGATGTTCTCACTGGGAGATGAAGGAAAGTCAGCTGGTGATAACAGATAAGTGTTTCCTTCTTGATGAGCGAAGAACTAACAATAAGAGTGTGTGTGATGTGTAGCTGTGGATGATATTTTTTTATTTACTCAAATATTCTCCTGCTGCCTGTGTACCACAGCATGCATTATTATTTTGAAGTATAGTAGTAGACCTGCATTGATCCTAATGTTTTTTTAGCATATGCTTAAATAAAATGTGCAATGTTTGAGGAATTTCAGCATTGTGGCATAACTTATATGTGTGTCAGATGGGTCCTACTTGCTTTTACAGTCTTTGCATAAGAGATTTAGTGATTGTGAGTTCAGTAATGCTGACAATTACTGTATTTTAACCCAGTGTTATGTTCATTTGATAAGAAGTTTGCTATGCCAGTGGTGAAGGTAGTAATGTTACCTAGGACACTGTTTATTATCTTGTATTGTAGAGAAGGGTCTAAAGGGAACAAAAATCCCAAAGCCAAGAAGGGTAATAGCAATGTTCTTAGAAGCTGCACCGTATATTTTTTGAACCATTTAGTCTGAAAATTTATTCTAGACACACAGTCCCAAATCCCAAATAGCAATATGTACTACAGAGCAGCTTACTTGTATTCTCGTGTTTTTATGGGGCCTCTATTTTTGTCTCTGTTCTTTGTTTTCTTTTGCCATTAAGACACATAGAATTTCAAATGAAATTTTTACTCTGGTTAAAACTTAATTCTGATTTCATGGATCAGTCCTTGTAGTGAACTTCCTTTTCTGTCTCAAAAGATGCCTCATTGCTTGAAACATGTTTCACTTAGTTAAGTGCTTGTTAGGAGCTATGTACACTGGAGTATTTGTCAGTGAATGCCTGACCTTGCTGATAGTTTTTGTTAGCCAGTAAATATATGATATATGCTTAAATATTTATCTAATAGTTTCAGACTTATTTTTTCAAGAATGAAAATATAGCTAATTTATCTAAGAGCATAATGTGTTCTCTAACTCCTGACTTTCATGTTTTGTTCAGCAAACATGAAAATTTCACACACACAGACTTGGTTTTGCCCATCCTTGAACACCATTATCCCCAGGTATAATTCTGTGAATTTCTGGAAGAGATCTCTTTCTTGTCAGTTACCTTTCATGTATCACTTTCATTTTTTAGGGTGTTTTATTCTTGATACTCTTCCTGCAAGAGATTATGGGATATATGCTGAAACAAGAAACCAGTATAATATGATGAACTTCTTGTTAGCATATACTGATTTACTTTTCTCTTTGATATCCTTTGATAACCCTCTAATAAGCTGGTAAACCACACATGCAGATATGCATATTAATTCTTAGGCTCCTTGGGAGGTTTGTGTGTGTGTTAGGACATCTCATGTTCATGATTTATCACAGGTATACTTATGGAAGTTAGTTATTACTGTAGTGATTAATATAGGCAAAATCAACCAAGTCTGCTCTGTTGATCCTACTTTCTTTACTGCTCTGCAGTTTTGATGTTTTAATAGTTGAGTTTTGAGGCTTTTGTTCTTAAATCAGGTTTGTATCTGTAGGATCCATTCTTTCATTGTTTGGGGGGAGGGAATGTGTGTGACCTGTACCTAGGCATACTTTCTGTGCCTCTTTCTTGTTAGTTATTCTGGGGTTGTTCAACATACTGGTCTCTGTAGTTCTTGGTATAAATGTGAAAGTAAATGTGTCTAGTTTGCTGTTTCCGTGCTTGATGACATGGTACATGAAACCGGCATGTTTTGGATTTCAGGGGTTGTAGGAGAAGTCATCAGTAATGTTTTCAAGGAGATTGGTCATCCCAGGAAAAGTGTTTGTGGCAAATGAGAGAAATGGTATCACTAAATCTTTTAATGGAAGCACTAATATGAGCATGAACAGTCTCTCTTCCTGCTTAAGGAAGAACTGAAATCCATAACAAATTGCAGTGTGAAGGAGCCATCACAAGACTGTGTTCTCTTCATATGAAATTAGTGGGACATGGAAACTAGAACAACAAAAGTAACAAGTGATTTTGTAGGAAAGGTTTGGTTTTAGGCATATGGGGCTACTGGTAAGTCACAGCAAGAGGATATGGAGAAGGGGCTGTGAATCTGATTTTTGTGCCCTCTTCAAAAATGTACATTAGACGACAGCTGCCTGGGCAGATTCTCAGTAAAACAAGACTTTTATTGGAAGACAGTTGCATTTAACACATTTAGATATGTTTGGTCATGATAGCTTTTTAAAAATCAGTAATTCTTTGTCTATCATGGGTAGAGTTAACTGAAGTCTTGTAATGTTTTGATTGCTAATGATTTTTTAGTTTATTTTTTGGATGGATTAACCGTAGTTGCTCTTCAATTTGGAAAAAGGAATTCTAGAAAAATCAAAGAGTTTCAAAAATTAAAGTCAGTTTCAAGAGATAAAATTGTTTTTGTTATGTTAAGTAAAAGTAATATTTGTTAATGTCTCCTCCCTCAAATCTTTGGCATTCTAATTAGTACTCCTCAGTAATTTCTGACTTTCCTAATGTCTGATATCAGATTTGCTCTTATCTCTTACCTTACTTGCATGAGTATGACACTTTGGCCCGTAAAGCTTGCAATTTACTATGTGAATTGTTAATGCATATTTGTATCTGTGTGGGTTTGTTTTAATTTAATATAATATATCCCTTTTGTAAGCCTCATGGTATTCCATTTGTTTTATCTCAGGGGACGGCCTTTCCGCCTCCCGCCACTCTTTGCGAACAGGTCTCTCTGCCTCCAATCTTTCCCTGAGAGGAGACAGCCGTTTGTCGGTTCTTCTCAGTTACCTTCTTCCTTCTTCAAGAGCTGGGACCCCGGCAGCCTCAAGGTGTACAACCCCTGTAACCACCCCTCAAAACACACCACCCTCCAGCCCTACCTGCAGGCTCCCGCCAAGCACAAGTGCCCAGCCAAGCCCACTTCAGGGCAAGGAATTGCTGGTGTCACCTGCCAGTGATGATATTCCTTCAGTAGTAATCCACCCACCTGAGGAGGACTTAGAAGTGCAGGAAAGCCAGGAAAAGAAGACAGAGGAAAATATTGGCAAAACACCAGGCAACTATTGAAATTTAAGCTGTCCATGTGTGATGCTCTCTGCATCTGGATCACTTGCATTGCAATGTTTTTGGCACAAAGAAATATGATAACTATTACCTCTGCCTGCATGTGTATTTCTTCTCAGTTGTGACTGTCTTCCTGTTTGGCATTTTTAACTTTAGCTTTTAACTAAAGCAAGCAAAAAATTCTTGAATTAACATTCGTGTAATTAAAAAGGAATATGGTTTAAAAATCTAATATATAAGCAAAATGTCAAAAATGGTGGCCTTTTCCTTTCACTCACCTACAGTCCATAGCAGGTTTTGCTTTGGTTTTGTCAGTGGTTGAGTTAATGTTTTAAAACAATGTTTGCTATCCTGAGATAGGTACAGCTGAAACCATGGTAAAGTATTAGAGGTGAATATGAAAAGAATTAGGAAGGATACAATTATTTGTGGCATTCATAGTTTAGTTGCATCATGAAGCCTTCAAGCTGTTTTATTTTTCCTTTTGTGCTTTTTAAAACCATGACTATTAAAACCAGCAGTAGTTAACTGATGAAATTATCAGGTTCAGTTCACCTACAGCTGTTTCAGGATAGTTCTCCCTTAGTGCACTGCTTTAGCATCAGACACTCCATTAGTGTTTTGTTGTGTTTGGTGTGCAAAATCAGAGGCAGTAGTTAGCAGCTTGTAATTGTAGGCCAGAGCTCAGCAATTTATTATTTTGTTACCTGCAAAGCTATTCTTCCTTATATGTAAAAAGGTGTGTAGGTGTATAGATAAGTTGGAAGAAACTGTTAGAACTTTCCATCCTTTCTTGAAATGTTTTTAGTAAAAGTTTTGTAACTTCTGCATTCTGCATACATACTGTTATACTTGCTTTACTTTTGCAAAATTAGCTCGTATTTAGAAACTTCACAATTCTTCTTGGCAGATTGTATTTTTAAGGGAGGATATTTCTTTTTGGTCTTCAGACTCTTCCTCCCCTTCCTAGAAATTTGTCTTGCCAAAATCTAGCTTGTAGGTTTGACTGCTTTAGGCCTGTGTGTGTTGGGAGTGGGGGGGCTGACCTCCATCAGTTCTTCCATCAGTTGAGGCTTTGCTTGGTTTCTTCCTCACTTGTTTGTTAAATAAGAACACACAGTTGCATATAGCAGTGAAAATTTGCTGACAGAGAAGAGGTTGTGTTTATCTGCCTTTTCACATTGGCAGCCAAGTCACTGAAAAGGAAAGAAACTATGTCATAGTTTCTTATCTTCAGTTGAAGTATAGAGGCCTCATCGTTACTTAAATTCAGAAAAGCAAACACAAATCTCTTTTTCTGACTTCCTTATGGGAAATTAAGAGAATTCACATGATGATAATTCTGTCACAGGTCATCTTCCAAATGTGCTTAGAAATCAGAAGTAAAATAATAGCTGTAATTGATTTTACAGTTCTCATTTTTCTGACAGGAATGACAGCATGCCAGAAACAAGATCTTTAGAATCCAGGAGAAGGCAAATAAATGAAGCTCAAGTACATGATGCTATTATAATTATCATTAATGAGGCTTTCTACTAGGATCTCCAAGTCACATTCAAATCGCCTTTGTTCCTCATGTGGATGTTTCTCATAAAAAAAAAATTTTGAAAGGGATGACTTCCCAGTTAAACCATAAGTCTTTCCAGAGAATGATAAACACCACCAACAAAGATATTTTTTGTTTTCTGGGGTTTCCCCCCCTTTTTTTAGTTCAAGGAATCATCTGACCACAGAAAGACACGTTTTTTCCTTAAAGTTGCTTTTGAAGACATTCTCAGACTATGACTTCAGGGCTGCAACTGGACCCATCTCTGTCTTGGGAGACAAGAGTCAAAAGAAAACCCTGACAAGGAAGTCAACTTCCTGGTATTAATTAAGGGAAAAAAAAATCTTCCTGGTCCATTCCACTATAAATTATGGTCTGTATCACCTCTCTAGTGAATGTTGCAGTCTGAGTACATTTTACACGTCTGTCTGATTGAGTTTGGTTTGCCTTCCTGTGAGGAGCTGTGTTAATTTTCTAATAGGTGGCTTTTTTCTGTTTACATTCCTCTGTCATTTGCCTTGTGTTATTCAGACTTTTATTTTTTAGTTTTCATAAGTAGCTGGAAGGTTACTGAACTTAATGTGAGTTACTGTAAAAGGAGGGAAAAGAGACACACCTTTGGTCTACCACTTAATTTTAATCAGCCAGTCATCAGTTCATAGTAAGTCAACCAGACAAGGGCTTCTCTTAATAATGTTTTTTAATTTTGTCATCAGTTGAAGAGCAATGTTTTCCCATCTTTGAACTGTTGAATAATGAATTCCATAGGAAGGGCTGGGAAGTGAGCTGTGTCACAGCTAAAAATTAGCACTATTAATTCACCAGCATCACTGAGGTTTCATAATGTCTGTGAACAACAGCAAAGAAGTCTTCTAAGAAGTCTTTTGGTCCACTGATAAATGTACTTTAAAACTGAGCAAAATAACACTTACAACAGCTTTCCTCTTACAGTAATTGCTTCCTGAAATTAGTAATTCAGAAGAGCTTGCATATTTGCTCTCTAGTAGTAATTTGAACTATTTTTTTGCATTAGAGCTGCCTTGGAATTTAGTTTTAAAAAGCGATTTTAATTTCATCAAATAAAAATACGGTGAACTTCATATTTAGAAGGTTTGTATTACATAATTTTTGCCTTTCTAAATACAATTGTTTTGGAAAAGTCATGCTTAGGTGTTGAGCTCATATATTAATCATCATTTTTTATGAAACGTGTGACAAATGCATGTATTCTTCTTGCCTTCTTTTTTCTGTACATAATGTTGATTAGATTTTTGTGCTCACAGTATTAAGTGTAGTTGGCTAGAAAAAGCACGTGATCTTTAGTGAAGGTGTAGTTATAAGTACCTTAACTTGAGTTTGAGGTTTTATTCCAAATTACTCAAGACTCACTCCACTGTAGTCTTTTGGAGGAGACAAGTGGTCCATATGCCTAACTAACATCAGGAAGAGTGCTTTGTTTTTAAGGATCCCCTTGGTAGCTTGGTAACAATGACTTTCTCTGTCTTGCAATCTGAAAAATACTACTGGGTAGTTGTCCGTGAGTTTGCATCTACTGTACTGGAGAAGAGAGGGAAATAAGTACTTTTATTAATGTGAGATTGGAATAGAAGTGTTTCACTATTAAAGAAGATAATTCTTCTGTTCAGTTTTTCTCTATAAATACCAAATTGATGGATATGTGTAATGAAGCGCAGTCTCACATGGAAATGCTTGCTCAGGTCTGAAAACCTGTGAGCAGTATTGTCTTGTGAGAGCAGCAGTCTGTCCAGCTGCAGGGCCAACAGAAAGGAAAGCTATTCACACATGGTTTAGGATCAGACAAATGTTCCTGTGTCAGTGCCAAAACTTGTGAGCCTTAACTGTGACTGATTGGAGAAAGTTTGAAGGCAAAACTTTTAGAAGAATCAGTATCACTTTAGTACTGAAATAATAAATATTTCTGCGAATATGTGGAATCCTTACTCTCTGTTGTTCTCCTTGATTGTCTCCATTTTTTGTTCTAGTCTCTGCTTGCTCTTGCTCATAGTGCTTTTCCAGAAAGTGCAAAACAATGCGTTATAGCTCATCTTTCATCAGTTAAAAACATTTTAAATTATCTGTGTTGCTGCAGAGAAGGGGAAAAAGTGAAGAAGTTTATATGTCTAAACTTTTATATTATGCTGCTTTTCTGCAACAACTGGTTAATATTTCTTTCTAGTTCTACAAACATCAACTCCTAAGCAGTCAAATACTTTGATCAGCTGATTTTGTAGGTGGTTGATGGTATGATTCTTGTGAATAACACAAGAATCTTGGAGCAGAAGAGTAGAATGTGGTTTTTTTTGTTGTTGGGGTTTTTTGTTGTTGTTGTGTTAGCTCATTACTTGTACATGTTAGGATTTATGAAGGAAATGACAGCCTATTAACTTGATTTGATTTTTGCTTCAGGAAAAACTACCCACACCACTTACATCCCTTATGAACTGTAAGGATTAAAATTAGTGGTAAAGGCTTCGACCTGCATGATTTTGTTGATATGATGACTTTTTGAAAGCGTTTTTTGGAAACAAATATGGGGATCAAATAAAGTGAATTCAGTCATCATTTGAAATGCTAAAAAAAGGTCCAAAAAGAGAAATTATAAACATGGGGGTATGCAAGTAGTTATGTTGCAGTAGTTATGATAGAATAGTAGCCCAAAGATAGCCAGAGAGGGCTTCCTTTGTATCTTGACTACAGAGATGCTTGACCTAAATACAAACTTTCTCTGTGTAATACAATGTTTAGGCTTCAGTCTTTATCTGGATGTGGTTTTGAAGACATGTGAAAGCATGTCCTGTCACCACAGCTGGAAGGTCTAGTGTAGACAAGCAAGAAGGCCAAATGCATTTCTAGTGCACATTAAACTGAACAAGTAAAAGCTCTGTAATTCAGAAGGTGGGATTTGGGCTTGGTTATGCATGCCTAGACCAGCTTTTAAATGTTAATTGGGTAGAGAGAACCATGATACAACATGGAATTCTGTGTGTAAATGCTTGGGTTACTTGCCTTTTGCACCCTTTACTGAACCTGCAATTCAGTGCTGCTGGCAGTGTAGCAAGATACATAACACAGTTTTGTTTTGATGTGAGTGTTAGAGGGAAGCTGTATGTTGTGAAAAACTTTGTGTGTGCCTCTTCAGCTCAAGCCTATATTCCATATAGTAACACGTGGTTGGATGAATAGTAGGAACTTTGGTCTGTTGATTGAAAGCATGGTTTGCAAGCTGTCCTTCACGTAGTACACTACTTACTTTTACAGCTTAGTTAACTTAGTTGACTACATTCCTTGTAGTTGTAGCCTGAGGCTTGCTGACACTTCTTACAATTGCAGTAACTGCTACACAGCAGACTAGAGGTGTTTGCATTTGGTGTCCGAGGGCTTCTTAGTATGGTGAAGATGAAGATGCTGTATACTAACTTCTGAATCAGTTAGGATTAAAATACCAGCAGTTACTTTTTCTGCAATTAAAGTAGCTGATGTTTTCTGGTGACTGTTCTGCAAATGGCCATCATTTGGGGCAATACTTAATTTTTTTAATTATGTCATTTTTTTGACAACGCAGTGACTTGTTAATGTTGCATTTATGATACTAATGTGGGGCACTTAATGAATAACGTGCACTTTTGCGTTAAGCAAGCTGCCACATTGAGTTTTGGTCGTGTTGCACACCCAGTTCATTTCCTGCACCATTATGAACTTATCTCCTTTGTTTTAATTTAGGGCTATTGGCATCTCCACAGTCAGCACCTGGAAATTTAGACACTGGGAAAAGTGGAGATGTTAAAGGTACTGGGACAGGAGGAAGCAGAGAAAACAGCACGGTTGATTTTAGTAAGGTAAGTAACATTAAATACCTCAGTGTTTAGCATCAATTAACTATGTCACAAAAACTGTGCTGGTTGTAACTCCCCCCTTAGTTACAACTAAGATTGGTACCAGTGTACACATGAAATAGATACTGAGAGATAACTTCTGTCACAATATGATCTAGGCTAAGTGTGTAACATGTTGAAATTCTTGGGAACTGTTTGATGATCTTCTCAGTATTTTGGTAACATAGGAGTGCAGCTGCTGTACTTTCTCATGCAGATGGAGATATTTTCACATCTGCTATGAAGGCTCTTATGAAAGCGGTTTTGTACATTGTGTTTTCTAGAAGTTTTTGTTGGTTCCTTTTTTTTTTATTTGTAAAGAGGGCTTTTAAGAAGGATTTGCTTTATATATGTAATGAGTTTCCTCTACGAAAATTGTTGTACAACTTAATCATTAGAAACATATAATACCACTTTCTGAAAGAAACCTTGTAAAAAATCTACCGTAAATCTCTTATATTTCTTTCATTATCTAAATTTGCTGGGAAGGTTTCATCCTGGCTGTTACTATAAAGTTCAGTCAGAAGTGTCATCTATACTGTGAAATACTGTAAGAAAATTGTTTTGCCACATTAAATAATTTTGTTTACGGAAAGCTAACTTACACTGTAGTTCTGATCTAATTATGGCAGGTGCCATATATTCCTGCTCCTCTGTCACAGTTTTTATATTTTTGCTTGGCCTGTCCTTGTGTACACCTGCCTTGTCTCCTGTTGGACAGGAGTCAGCCTCCTGGCACTGTAGTTGTGGCACACTTGGTGTGGGACTCAAGAGGCCATCTGTAAGTTCTCTAGCTAGCAATGTCACTGGTGCTTGTGTGTGTGTGTGTGTATGAACACAGAGTTCATGTGCTGTACCATTTTCTGATGCACTTCTGTAATTATGTACAGAAATGAAGGTGAAGATTTTTCAGCCATCATATTCTTTATGAATGAAAAGATAAATATACAAATTATTTTTCAAAATTATGACATACTTGAAATACATGGCTGTGAAATAACTTACTGCATTCTAGAAACAATGTGTAATTACATGAACTCTCCTTACTTAATTGTGCATAGATTTTGTTAATTTATGTCCTATCATGGAATGTTTGTCATGATAATATTAGAAAGGTGATTATGCAGTTTGGAGTCTCCTAGAATATACTAGGTGTTGGTAGTTCTAACTTATAGAAAATAGTTTATTATTATTTGGCTGGCTGACATTTTCTAAATGTGTTTGTCTTTTCTGTATTGTGGGATATTTAATTTGCTTTTTAATTTTTCTTTGTAGCATAAATGTCTAGTAAATTCTGATAAACATAATTATATTATAGAATTTCTGCTAAGAAATGTAAGGGAATAAACACTTGTTTCATCTTTGTATGAATAGGTTGATATGAACTTCATGAGGAAAATTCCTTCAGGAGCAGAAGCATCAAATGTATTAGTGGGAGAAGTAGATTTTTTAGAAAGACCTATTATTGCTTTTGTGAGGCTCTCCCCTGCTGTGCTTCTCTCGGGTCTCACAGAGGTTCCAGTTCCTACACGGTAAATAAATGCCTGGAAAGTCTGGCTTTACTTATGCAATAAGATAATAATATTTAAGATCTCAAATAGCTGTAAAATTTTTATATATACTGTATTAAGCTCAGAAAATGTAGAGTTTTGTTTAACATTGTCAGTCATTTGCTGCAAAATTTGAAGGAATGAGATCTGTCAGAAAATTCTCTGAATGCATAATACATATATCTGTATACACACATACATACATACATACATATATACATCTATATACATGTAGAGATGCTGTCTTAATTGGAGGAGTTGAAACTGATAGCTGATTTGGAGTAAAAGCAATGAATCTTCCAAGTTTCTGCTGACATTTTAAAGATGGGCATGAAGATAGTTACAGTTTCCTTCAGTGTGACACAGTTTGTCAATGGGGAAGAGCACACTAAGTCTGAATGTATGTCTAATCTGAACATCTGCTCTTTCTGTGCAAATGCTCTGCATATGGACGACTTAGGTGATGGAAAACCAGTTTTTTATTGTATGCCTAAATTTACATGATTGACATTGGAGTAGTCAATCTGCAGCTAATATATGGAAGCAATTTTCAGTCTGCAATATGCTAACTCCAACCTGGTGCAGTCACCCCTGCTCCCTCAAACCCAAGGGTCTCGCCAGTATACTGTGGGTATGTTTACCACAGATGTTTAAAATATCAAAATACAGGTCTCATGATGAAGGTAGAAGATCATTACATCAGTCATCATGGATGACACTTCATTTTCTGTGCACATTGATGTATTGGGCTGTTCCATGGTGTTTGGCATACATCTGTACGTTTGTGGTTTTTGGTGGGTTTTTAATGTTTTAAGATGATCAAAGTGTTTGTTTATCTTTGTGGTTTTCAGCTTACACACTCTTTTGGAAGGGCAAAAATACATGTATGTGAAAATTTTCAGAGAGTGGTTGACAGGAGTTCTCATAATGTTTGTTGGGAAATTCCAAAATTTCAGCATACAGATTACTGTATTACTATAGCTAAAATTATTCTGTCCTAAGTTTTTCAGAATGGTGTAAATTTGCAGATCTGGAATAGCATACTTGGGTTCTGAAGATGCACTCTCAGTTTCAGATAGGGTAGTAAATTTGCAAAGGAGACAGAAGTGAGCTTTTAGTACTATGAGTTGAAAGAAGGTGCTACTTTTTTCAGAGGTGTTGTGCTTGGGAACCTAATTTTCATGGAATATAGGAAGAAGGTTGTGAAACAAATTACTGAAACTCTTTGGTCTGTATCCTTTTAAATTTATAAAATGTGATTCCTGTTCAAGGTTTTGGTGAGTTTCATGTTAGGCACTGTTAACGGCGCAAGAATCTGCTAACATATGCTGTGACCCAACCCCCAGACTGGATCAGCTTCCCAGAAAGTAAGAATGTCACTTACTTTTTTAGGTGTGTAAATATCCAAGTTCCCTTCCTTGTCACTGACACAAGACCAGGGTTATGACTATATGAGTATGCCCAGTGTACTGCAAGAAGTACAATAGGTGCATCCTCTGTGTGCATGCCCAGTCACATCAGGGAGGAGGTTTAATTCCCATGAAAAGGTGATCATCAGGGAGCCTAGGACAGGTCATAGAGCTCCTAAGCTGCCACTTAAGGGCTCTTTGCTACTGAAGAAAGGCTTAGAATCCAGGGGAAACATTCATTGAACTCTAGTCTGTGGATTTCTACGATGTTTAAGGCATTATAAGAAATTGAAAAATTAGGCTTAATTAAGAAGATGCGTGAGTAATTTTAGCTCAGGATTTGAGTTCCTTCTGTTAATGACTTTAAGATGAATCTTTTCACAGTGTTGCAGCAGTCTTTTAAGATCTGAAGTGGTGAAAATGGGTTTTTTTAATTCACCACTACATTTTCTTTAAACATTAGTTTGAAAGACCCCCTCTGAGTATGTGCAGATGAGTCTGCCATACTCATCTATATTACTTTCTCCACAGGTTTTTGTTTTTGTTGCTGGGACCAGCAGGAAAAGCTCCACAGTACCATGAAATTGGACGGTCAATAGCAACACTTATGACAGATGATGTGAGTGATCTATTTTAAATGCTTGTGGTTAAAGTCTAGAATGATGTATTTACCAACTGATTTCAGTAAATGATTTGGAGTAGGTTAAAGAAAACACCCACAAACTGGTTAAATGAAGAATGGTAAACTTAATTATTTTTTGTGTTAGTGAAGAAGATAACGGTAAATTAACTTTCCTCCTTGTCTGTCTGTAAGAAATCCTAAATGTATTTCTGAAAAAAAATTGGCTTTGATGTATAGATTTCATTTTTGTGTTAAATTGGTTAACAGAACTATTAGACAGAACTGCATTTGATAGGAATTTGTATGTCATAAGGGACAGAAGCAGCTGCGCAAGTGCTCAGGACACCAAGTTTTAAAAATGGATGCAATTGAGTCATCACAGATTTTTTTTTTTTAATCTAAGCAAGATCAAATAAATAAAATTAGAATTTTAATTGCCTTCTGAAGTCATATGCTTAGAGCCCTGTTGGTTTTAAAGACCACAGGAAGGAAGTAGGACTTTTTAAGAGAGTTGCCATCTTACTGAGCAAAACTGGGATGTTTTAACTTTGACTTCACATTGAGCGCCATCTACTGAATTGCTGATAATTTTTAAGGTTATCTAGCAGAAATGCAAGTACTTTTTACTCTAGAACAATTTGAAGTTTGGTAATGTAAACTAAAAATTTGTCATTTTGCAATTGGTAATGAGTCTGTGAATACAGTTTTTGTTCAGTGTGAGAACTGAATATTAAAAGCTTTAGTTACAGCTTCTGGTCTTTTTTAGATAGGCTGATGTGATTTTTAGGAATACTCTAGATCACTGAAATAGAAAAAAAAAAATCAATTATTTGATGGTCTAAAAAGACCTGAGTAGACTTCAGAGATAAGAGGAATTAATGATCATATTTAATGGCATTTAGAGAAAACCAGTTCAGGTTTCAAATGTACAGAGCAATTTAGGATCATCTTCTGTAAGCATTTTTTTATAGCAAAATAGCATTTTTTTTTCTCTGTGTGTATAAAATGCATCTTGGAGTTCATGTTATAGCAGCCTCTACAACAGTAGAGGATTTTTTAGTAGGATTGCTTTCATGTGCTTTTTAAGTAATCTTCTAAACCTAATTAAGGCAGATGTATAAAAATGCGTTCTTAATAAAAACTTGTGGTTTGGTTTGGAGCTTATTTGAAGTCTTTTTTTGTCATGATGTAGCACATAATAGGGGTACAGTGGCTGTAGGGCAGACAATAGTACATGAACTTGATGTCCTGAATGCTGAAGATTACCTTTTCATTTAATTTTAGACATGAACTCAGTATTCGTTTTGAGAAGATAAAACTTCCATGTGTTATGGTCCATAGGAATGTGCATACCAGTAGTTTTAATTTAAAAGTATGTAAGTAGAGTAAAAGCCAAACTTTTGAGGACCTACAAAATATTTTTCATGCCTTTTTAAAAATAATTAAGGTGTAATCATTATGTAACGATCATCAGTTCCTCTTTCAGAAAAACAAAATAAAAATGAATGTTGAGTACTTTCTTCTTGTAGGTTTTCCATGATGTTGCCTATAAAGCAAAAGACCGCAATGATTTGTTGTCAGGAATTGATGAGTTTTTAGACCAAGTGACAGTCCTGCCTCCAGGAGAGTGGGATCCATCTATACGAATTGAGCCACCAAAAAGTGTTCCTTCCCAGGTAAAAGGAAAAAAAAAAACATCCAGTCTGTCTTGTACTGAGGGGGCCTAAACTGAACATGAGGTTTGAGCTGCCGAGTACAGGAGGGACAGTCACTGCCCTGGTCCTGCTGGTCACACTCTTCTTGACACACACACCAAGATCTCATTGGCCTTTCTGGCGAGCTGGCCACACTGCTGGCTTCTGTCCAGATAGCTGTAAAGCATCAGGCAAGTCATCACATCCATTTTGCAAGAAAAAGTGGATTGTCCATTTAAGATTGAAGAAAAATTTAAAAAAAAAAAAGAAATTAAGGGGGGGAAAGGCGTTAATCAGTTATGCTATGCTGTTAAGTAAATTTTGTTTCCAATATTTCCTTTTGAAATACTGAAATGAGTTCATGTGAGAACTGGAAGAATGGGTGAGAAATTGTACTTGAGTTCATGTTACCAAATTTTACTACTAGTCTAGCAGTGATCAGCAAGAATATTTTTATTATAAGAACTTCTGTTTGCATGCAGCATTGACTGCAATGTTTAATGTATTTTGTGCAGCATATACTATTCACAGAATGTTTATGAAATAGATCAAAATCAAACGTATTGCTCAGTTGTGATGATGTAGGCTTAGAATGAGAGCTAAGGAAAATGGGTCCTTAGAGAGACTTTCTTCCCCTCCTCCCTCTTTACAACTTACAGGAATTTGGGCCTCCAGGATCAAAAGCAGGGGAGAGAGCAGTGCTTTTGGTTCAGGAGTTTGACATTGGTGTCGAGTCCAGTGGTGGTTTGGCAGAGTGGGTGGAATAGGATGGGGCAACAGCAGTGCAGGTTATTCATGAATAGCCTGAGGTTACCATGTAACTTGTTTCCAAAATAAGCAGGGCTCAGGGTTTTTTGGAAGACGGGCTCAGCTGAAAAATATATGAGGAGCTGGTAAGCAGCTTGCTCAGCAGGGGAATTACTTCTCATTTATATTTCAACTAAATACTATATGTATCATAAAAAGAGATGAATTTCTGATACATGCTAAACGTTTCTGCTCTGGAAATGGTTGAAGAAAAAAAGTATCTAAAGATTTGTCTCATGGTTGAACCTCTACTGTGTGTTGAAAATCTAGGCTTTGTTTTGTTGTGTTTCAGGAATCTATTTCTTGTAGATATAGGGAAGATTAAAACTGATGTGCAAGGTACTAGTGAGGGGTTCTGGGCGGTGTTGTACAGTTCTAGTCATCTGTACTCAACAAAAGATTAGTTTGGAAAATGGAGGACTGGTGATGAGCTGGGAATGTGAAAGAGGGTGTGGAAGGCATTGACTATCTGCACACTCTCTTTTAATTACACTTTTTAGTGTAAAGGCAGTCTCAAAGTTGTTGGTTTTTTTTTTTTCCTTCCCCCCGCTCTGCAGGAGAAAAGGAAGGCACCTAAATTTCCAAATGGATCTACTCCTCCAGGAGAGGCTCTTAAAGAAGAAGGCCATCATGCTGGACCTGAACTTCAGAGAACTGGAAGGTGTGTTCACTTCCCTAAGTGCTAGCTTCCATAAAGAAATAAAAATGATAAATCTTCATCTTAATGATTGACATTTAAACATTAAAAAAGTCATGGTACAAGTGTCAGAGCGCATCCTTTGTCCTTTTCAAGTGTTGGATTCTTGCCTGCAAGTGCCAATCTGCTTAGAGTATTTTTAAGCCTCTGGCAATGTTTCTCAACACATTTGTGAAGGATTTCACATAAGATGCTGCCTAATTTAACTAACTGACTTCTAAGAGTAGGGTTTTAAATTTTAATCTTCAGGAGCATGCAATTATCGTAATTACAGCAGGAATATGCAATTTTCAGTGTTGGGCTAGGTACTAAAAAATCCCATTAATGAAAATCTGTTGTATTAAGCGTATGTGAAATGGAACAGTAAAAAATAAAGAGTGGCAAAAAGTAGTTTGATATTGGTTAGCTTTGGATTTTGGTCAGGTTTCTTATAGAGATAAAATAAAATTGAAGGAGTTTCTTTCAGTTATTGTTTTTCTCTGTTAATTCCAAAATATTTGCTAAAGAAGTCTCCAACAGTGGAAATACCTGGTTACGACCAAACTTTAATATCCAAAATGAGAGTAGAGATTAAATCAGCTGAAAAATTTTGGAGTACATGTACAGTGTTACTATCCCCAGAATAATAAACTTACGAATCAGATGTGTCTTTTTCATACATTTGTGAGAAAGACTTTACAACATTTGTGTTGATTTTTACCATTGTGGCTTTGTTATAATTACTTTTTACTGTTTTTGTAGACAGTATGTGGAGCTGAAAAGTTTATTTCTGCTCACAGAATTATCTGTAGATAAGGCTTTTCTTTTTTGTAGGAGTGTTTGGGGTTTTTTAATAATTAAAACTAAAACAAATTTTTCAGAATGCAGATTAATATGTAGTATTTTGAAATACTGATTTTTTAAAATTGCTTTTTAAATTCTTGGTAATAACTTTCCCAGTTGAACTTAGGTATATTTGGTTTTGTACTTACATTTATAAAATATCTGTACTGCACATAAGAACATTTAAAAATGGTAGACCTAAATTACATTTATTGATGTAATCATATGTATATAGAAAATTGAAACAAAAAGCTACATGTGTATGTTGGAGTAGTAATACTGAAATGTCTCAGTGCAGTGATCTTGGTTGAGGTTTAGCATATTTCTCTGTTCCATTCTTTTGGCTATCATAAGACAGGTTTGACTTAAAGCGTAGTTTAGGTAAAATTGTTTGCAAAGTTGTTTTTTCAGTATCTAGCCCATATATTAAAAAAAACCTTAGCTTTTAAAAATGTGGGTAACCTGCTTGATTATATTTGGAATACTGCTGAATTGGAATAGATAAGATTCTCATTTACGTTTTTAAATGTTATGCTTTAATCTGGATTATGAAATAGCTAATTTGTGCCGACAATAGGCACTGGCAGTCATGTGTAGCCCATAGTTTTAAACTAGCTAGAATCCTTTAGTGTACAGTTTGACGAGTTTCATCTCACCTATTTAGGCTTTTTGGTGGTTTGATACTTGACATCCAAAGGAAAGCACCTTTTTTCTTGAGTGACTTCAAGGATGCATTAAGCCTGCAGTGCCTGGCCTCGATTCTTTTCCTATACTGTGCCTGTATGTCTCCTGTAATCACTTTTGGAGGGCTCCTGGGAGAAGCTACACAAGGCAGAATAGTGAGTACAAAGAATGGTAGTGGCCAGGCTTTTAGACCTTCAGAGGCAAGTCACTGTGTGCATTTGTCTCATTTACTTATACTTGTATTTGAAGAATTTACCCACAGCACTTGATTTAGCCTGCCACAAAGCAGATCTTCCCCAAAAGGTAATTGCTATGGAAAATGTGGGGAACCTATGTGAACAGGAGAAGATGCACAGGGGAGGTAAAAAATGTTTATCCTGCCTTATTGGATGAATGGCTTTGTGAATTGAGAAAAGGTTTGCATTGCCTTCTTTTCGGCTGCTTAAGAGGAATGAATAGCAGTAAAGGTGCACCATCCCTCTAGGCCTACCTTAGGCAAAGTCAGAGGCTCAAGGTGGATAGCCAAGAACATGTACTGGCCTTGAGTAGTAGGCCTACGAGGACGAAAATGCCTGCAGTGTGTGGCCAGCAGTCCATTTATGAAACTGACAGGATATGTTTATGCTTGCACTGAGACATACTTTGCTCACAATAAAATAAAGTGTCTGGGGTTTATCAGCAGAAAATACTCTTCATTGTAAATGACTCAAATGTAAACCGTACACATACAAAATTTTGGTAGTGTTATGCTGGGCAGTAGATAATACCTTTTTCACCAGAATATCATTACTCTTTAGTTTTTGAAGCAGGGAAAAATTACTTAGTATCAGTGGTTTTAGTAACTTAGTGTCAATTGGCTTATGAGTCAACTAATTTGAAGTGTATTTTCTGTTTTTAAATCTATCACAAAGAAATAAGATTCTGTCCTTTTGTGGGGCGAAAGGATGTATTCAGATGTCCTTTACCAATGCTAAGATTCTGTTGAAGCGTATAATGTTACGAAATTCTTGATATTTAATGAATTTTTTAAGCTTGTACTATATTAAAATTCAGTTAACTGGGTTATCTCTTTCAATTATTACTGTTGACTCAGATATTTGTTTACTGATGTAGCACTTTAAGCTGATAGAAAATACAGAAATCAATTATGTCTCTTCTGCGTGCCGGTTTTGCCACTGTAAATGTAGGAATGATACTAAAATGACAATGTAAATTTTGATTGTACAACATGTATAATAATGAAAGTACCCTCCTTCCAAAGTTTGATTCTCAAACACCTTCTTTCTTTTAGCTGTCTGGAATTGTTTGCGGGTTTGTTCCTGCCTTCAGATACTTGGTGTGCATCAATGACTAAAACATTTAGTTACTGCACATACATGTTCAAGCACAGTAGCTGACACTGTAAGGTACACAGTTTGTCTTTGAAACTTTCCCTCGCATTCTCAGAGGCCATCACCTCCACAGTGCTCCTGTCCCTGCCACCCTGACTGAGAGCCCCAAGGTTAATGCATTGACTAACCAAAAACACTAATTCAAAGGTAATAGAACAAGAGACTGGATTTTTTTTCCTAATGTTACGAACAAAGGACTTATTTTCATTTTTAATAGCCCCAGTTCAGCAAATCATTTTGACCATTTTCAGATGCTTTCCTGAATTGGAGCTCAAGTTTGCATAATTCTATTTTCTTAGGCTTGCATAATTTCAAAATAGCAAATGCTTAAAAGTTCCACCAGGAACACTGTAATTCCATTACAGGAATCTGTAATCCATGACATTTCATAGTGGCAGGTGGTGTAATTAACTATTTTCAAATAAATTTAATATAATTTTAGTATTTAAAATTCTGGATTTTCTCTTTTGAGGTGCATTGTAACTGGGTATTTTTGGGAGAAAGTATTATAGGGAAATATTTAAATCAAGAACTGAAGTAGATACCTTAATTCCTTGAAAAGAAATGCATTACCAGATGGGACATTGGTTTACTGCTCATCTATTTTTGGTGTCATGTATACATAAAACAATATTCTTCAGTAACTTCCCTGCATTTTTGCCTGTCAGTTTGTTTTTCTTTTTCTTTTGTAATGCTTGGTTGACTGATGCAGGTGTGATATGGCACACTGTAGGTATGTTGCAATAAAAGTATCTATTTTCTCTACAGAGACCATTATTTCTTTGTGTGAACAACATTGAGTAACTATTTTCTTTTGTTTGTTTATTTTTGGTTGTTTTTTTTTTTTTTAGTTTGTATAATTGTTGGTATTATTTTCCTCCAGAGCTAGCAGGACTAGTAACTTGTTCTCATGGTTTTGGATGTCTTTATGTTTCTCAGGGGTGAAGTTTTCAAAATCTTGTCCATGGTGTCGTTATTGCAAAACTGTTAAGTTATTCTTGTCTCAAACATGGATATTAATTGCAATGTGTTTATATCTCGTCTTGTTTCTAAGTTAATGAAAATTAAAGCTGTATGTATGAAGATATGATGCTAAATACTAACCTGAAAGGCAGCAAAGTTACAGCGGTTTTTTTCCCCCCAAACAGAGTGCAATAGAGTCTCTCTTTGGAGCCTCATTAACTGGGATTGCCTATTCTCTCTTTGCTGGGCAACCTCTTACTATCTTGGGAAGCACCGGACCAGTTCTAGTATTTGAAAAAATATTATTTAAATTTTGCAGGTAAGTGATGTTTATATTGGCTTGATGCACTTTTTAACATTCTAACCTCTTACAACAGCTGTAATTGAAAGCAGATGTGCAGTAAATGTCTATGTCCATGAAGGTAAATACAGTGGCAAGAGACTGAGAAACTGATCTGGTTTGGTAAAGCTGTGAGGCACTGGCAAACCCGAATGAGAACATCAGTGATAAGAAGTGACAAGGACTTAAAATAAAGTTATATTCTGACTATGTGAAGTTGTTGGCTCTGCTTCTGCAGGGGTAAGCAGAAATAGATCTGCCCTTTAGGAGAACCAGTCTGGGTAGTTCTGGAGAGATCCATCCCCATGATGCTTCCCAAGATAGGTAGTTGCACTGTCAGTCCTAGAAACACCTTGCAGTGTTGCTTTGCTTTGGTGGGAGAGGAGACAAAAAAAAAAAATATTCTGCTTCCTTCAGAGCTAATACCAAGCATGAGAAAAGTGCTGAATACCTATTAAGCTTGGCCTCAGTATCTTTTCAAGTAAAATGTAGTACAGGTGGGTTTGGGCTCAGTTAATGCTTTTTGTTTCTTTCCTCACGCAGGGATTATGGTCTTTCCTACCTCTCCCTGAGAAGTAGCATTGGTCTGTGGACTGCATTTCTATGCATTGTGCTCGTAGCCACAGATGCCAGCAGCCTCGTGTGCTACATCACTCGATTTACTGAGGAAGCTTTTGCAGCACTCATATGCATCATATTTATTTATGAGGCATTGGAAAAGCTTGTTCATTTGGGAGAAGTGTATGCCTTCAATATGCACAATGATTTGAATAAACTGACTTCATATTCGTAAGTACCAAGTTTCTATCTGTTAGTGAAATAAATAGGAAAATATAGAGAGACATACTATTTACTAAATGGCAGTGGGTGCCACTTTCAGGAAGGGTAGGAGGAATGCTAGGGGTGATATGACCATGAGAAACCTCAAAAAAATTCTCTTCAGGATGCTGTGGAATTTCATTTTCTGCGGTAGCTATGGGTGATTGGAAGGCATAAGGGGCTGTGACAAAGCCTGCTTTAATGCAGCTTTATTAAAGGTCAGAACAGGACTTCTGCCTTGCTACTTCTAGGAAGTATAGCTTTATGAAATACGATGAGTTGGGTTACCAGCTCACATCTGCCAGATGGAGATCCTGCTCACTGTTGCTCAGAGAAAACTACTCATTTCTCATAGTTTAAATGAAATCTTTTAAATACTAGTGCTCCCCTCCTGTTGGAGATGTGCATCTTCCAGCTTTCGTAGTACCCGTGTGGTCACCGTGTGGGTGAGAGACCCCCAAGGAGGTCATGTCGGTGCACCCAGGGTGAGGTGAGCGCTCACCTCGTTGTTTCACTGGGCAGTCATTCCCTAGCTGGAGAGCAGGGTACTCGCTGTCCTACGGGGCAGCTGCTCTGCCTGGCCAGGACAGTGACAATCCTGCACGCAGGCGTGACTTGTAGCAGTGTCAAACCAGGTTTGGGCTACTGTGTTTCCCCTCCAAGATCTCTGCTCACTTTTACAATCATTCAGTGCTTCTTCAGTACTTTCTTTCAGAGGGAAAGGGGAAACACCCTGCACACCGCTTCTTGTATTCCATTCACACTTGACATTTACACTCACTTTCCTGACTTAACAGCTGGTAAGACCAGGCCACATTGCCAGGAATGGGCTGTGAGAGGACACTTACTTCCTTACTTTTCCCTTTCTACTGTCTGCTCATCCTTCTGTTCCAGTGGCTCTGGGTCCTCACTGGACTTCTGTGTGGGCATGTTAAATCCACTGATGAGGCAGAAACTGTACTGTAGGTCTTCTGGCACTTGCCACTTGACTGTGTTTTGCCACAGGCAGGCCGTGAGGGTGAAGATGGGAAGGTGGGATTTTAATTTGGTTTAGCTCTTACGTTTTTTGGGGCATGCCACAGTGTTCAGCTTGGGCTTGTCCTGCATTTTTTTTCTCCCACAAAGCTGTAGGAGACCCAGCTGTTCACAAATGCTTTCTTCCTCCTTTCACTTTCCTTTTCTCCCCACTCTGTAACCCCCTGTTGGGAAAAGGGTGCAGAACAAACATGTTCAGTTAATTGAGCCACAAACCAATCTCAAATACTCTTTCATTTTCTCTCGGTGTGTTTTTTTTTCTTTCTATTTCTGGATTTCCGCTTACCTACTTGGTGGCATACTTTGTCTTCATTGCCTTTGCTGAGAAATTTGTCAAGTCTTCCTTCAGCATGTTTGTTTATGTTGCTGCCTTGACCAACTAATGATGATTTGTCTCATCATGCTTATTGTTGCAATCCCTTTTTCTTCTGATGATTCTGTGTTGGCAACTACTTTGTAGGAGTTACTGCTTCCACTCCTTCCCCATTTCCTTTTGCTGGTACTTTAGAATTCATTTAACAAAAGAAAATTTGTTTACTCAGTACTTTTTAGATTCCCCAAACGTGGTGCTTTGCAAATCTAGGTTCTTTTTGCCATGCACATTTAATGTTTTGTCCTTCTTTAACTTCACACCACTAGGATGCAGATTTTCCCTTCCATGGTTCATGGGGGTTTTTTCAGCGTCTTTAAGTCAATCTCATAGAAAAATTACTTCTTTCTTGCTTATTACCTCTTTCTTCTCTTCTACATAAATGTTTACGCATTAAGCTTACCAGTTGGTGTACTTGAATAGCTTTGTTTGAAAACATCCCATTAAATCAATATTCAGTCCGTTGTGTTTTGGGGTTTTTTATTGATGTGTACTTCTGTCAGCCTCTCTGACAGAAAGGATTCTGCAGTGCAAGTCTGCAAAATGCTGCAATAGGGAGGCGCATTTTTACTTCTGCAGAAATATTGCTAAAAATGTATGTATGTATACAGTTGCTTTAAAGCTGAGCACTGTAAGCATTTATATCTTCAGTTAGCTCACTACGTACTCAGACATGGTGTCTTACTTGAGGGTGAGCTGATTCTTCATTTCCCCCACCCTCTCAATAGTCCTAGGTCATCTGATGTAAGGAAAAACCTTGTACTCTGCTTCTTCCATAGAAGTTTGGGTAAGCTCTGATTTAAACTCATCAGGATTTTTGAATTTACTTAAAATTGCTGCATTTTGGCACATACAGCTTAAAAACCTGTAAACTTCTCTTCTTCCCTTCAGATGTGTGTGTTCTGAGCCTGAGAAACCAAGCAATGAAACACTGCGTGTGTGGAGGAGTATGAATAAGTCTGGGGAAGATATAGCATGGAGTAACCTTACAGTTTCTGTGAGTATCTGAAAGCTATGTGTGTGTATCTGTGTGTGTGTATGTGCATGTGAATAAAAAATACCTGCAGAGTACCACTTTTTATCAACATTTTTTCATCTGATTTCTTTTTTTTAATTCAACCTGGACAGTTTTCCTTAAAACTGTGTTTTTGAACTCTCTTAATTTCTTCCATAAGGCTTTATACAGTCATTGTAGAGGACTAGATGAGTGAGTCCAGGGAAGTAAATGCTAATATAAATTTCTGCTTGAGGTAGCCACTTTAATGCTCTTAGGCACCACAGTAATCTTCCTGCAGGTGAACATGATGAGGTGAATAAACAGGAGTTTACTTTCTTCCAGTTCTTGAAAGAAATATTTTTACTTTCTTCCAGTTCCTGAGAGAAATATTTTCGTTAATATGATGTGATGATGGAATTTGTAGTTAAAGTGTTAGATTGTTAGACATTGATACAAAACTCCAACAGAATCAAAGGAATCTACCTAAATATTGATTGGAAGAAAATAATTATTTGAAACTGAAATTAACTCTTTAGAATAGGCTTGAGAGCATTAACTTCTGAAGTGGATATTTTGTACCAATGTCTAATTATGTGCGTAGGTAAAGAGGAGGAAAGTTACCATGTGCAAATGCTCTGGAAAGCTTTTAGAGTGAAACACTTTTGCTGATAAATAGTTTCTTGGGCAATGTCCAGTGGAATAAATGCAGCTGTGTGCAGCCACTTTGCTTACCCTGGCATCTGATTCCCACCTGCATCTTGAATGATGAGTCTGCTGTGGTTTTTGTTATACTTGCTAGGTTGTGTGCCTACTTTGGCCATCTGAGGCTGCCTAGAACAACAAAGGGTATCTGTGTATGGGCTCCCCTTGTATCTGAGCATAGACATTCACACTAAAGCACCTCTCTTGCACAGCAGAAATTCCATGCAAAACCTCAGTGCTTTACTTGACTGGTAGCAGGACTGTTTTTTATGTAGCACCAATGGCTCCTAGTTTACCATAATCACTTAGGATGGCAGTTTCTTTTGGACTTAGTTTTTATATTTTCTTTATATTTATTATTTATTTTATATGGTGTTTCATCTATGCCTTTACCTCTAAAGCATCTTTAGTCTTACCTAAGATTTGGTGTTATCTTTTAGTCAAAGTAGATTGTTGATAGGGAGTACTTCTACCATATGATAGATTTTCAATAAATTAATTAATAAATTAGGTTGGTGCAGTGCTCCTTCCAGCTACTTGACTTACTGGCTTGTTGTTTCCTTGTACTCCATGTGTCTACTTTAACTTTTTGCTTTGCATTTCAGTAAGTCTTTTGGATGGGTATCATCTGACTTTGTTTTCTTTTTTTGTTTAAATCCATTATTTATGATGCTTTCCTACTTTGCTAGAAACTTTTTCTTAGGGTTTGGGTAATCTTATTTTATAAGGCTGTGTTTTTTCCCTTTACTGAGCAAAGCAAAGTCAAAGAGGTGGGAGAAACTGAGGAGATCCTTTTTTATGTTTGTAAGCTTAAAGTTGATGTTGAATTTTCTGCTTTTCCTGGGCACTCTTTCAATTCTTTGAAAAACAGAATGGAAGCAATGTGACTGTAAAGAAGTTGTTTCTTCTTGGGCATCTCCCAGCATTTTGGCATCCTGAAATAATCAGTGGTGGCCACTGTGGCTTTTCTGGAACAGACAGCACACATGGCTGGCTTTTTCAGGGTGAGGCAGTGATAAAGGAAAGCATTTTAGGAATTATGAACATTCTCAAATGTGTTTTATCTAGAAAAGTTGGAAGCTTGGTTGAATATCCTGAATGAATAAAACATAGACATATGAAGAGCTTTTCTCTTTGCAGGAATGTTTAGAATATCATGGTGTGTTTCGTGGATCAGCTTGTGGCCATCACGGACCATATATTCCAGATGTTCTCTTCTGGTCTGTCATACTATTTTTTGCAACATTTTTCCTCTCCTCGTTCCTTAAGAAATTCAAGACCAAACGCTATTTCCCAACTAAGGTAATTCTGATTAGAGACTAGATAATTGTTACCTTGTCATATACATCTTGGTATAATTTAATAGAGTTGAATTCTGTCTTGAGAGATTTCTTTTAAGACAGGAAAGGAAATTAAAACCCAAAAGTCAGTTAATAATTACAAAAATTTAGGACATTTGAGGAAAGAAATAATCTGCAGAAAATTCACTGCTTATTCTGTGTTTTTGTAGAGTTACAAGAAGATATTCTAAACTTTGAAAGACCTAAGCAGTCCATCTCCCCATATTAATCAGTATTGCCAGGTATCATTAGTAGAGGCAATATTGCTGCTCTTTTCCTCACCTGGCCATACAGAACAATTAATTGCTTTCCCCAAACTACTGATGTTTATTGGGTTTTGAGTGGTTCCTCAGGGTATTAGTATTTCTAATAGATCCTAATGTGATGATTCTTCTTGGACTGATTTATGTAACTTCTGCTAGGCAAAATGAAGAGGTTAGATCTGCTATAAACCTCAGCTCATCCCTGTAATGTCCTCTTCTTGTTTAATCAAGTTGTCTTTGGCAATATGAATGTATTGCAAATTATCCAGCTCCTATTGATTGAAACATGAAATGTACAAATATTACTGACCTAAGGTACCAGGGACTAGCTGTGATGGCCAAGCCTCCTAATGGGGTTGAGGGGAGAGGAAGATGATGGAGTTGTTTGAAGTAATTTGCCTCTGGCAGTAGACCACTTTTAAATGAGTGATCAGTTGTACTAAATACTTGTCTTCTGCAACTTCATACTATGCTGGCAGGCAGCTTAAATTTTAAAGTAACAAGAAAAAAGAGCTAATATTCAGTGGTGTAGTATAATATAAATTTCACTTTTTATAGGGGAGAAAATTGTCTTTCTACACATGCAGATTATAATAGTGAAAAAGCAAGACTTAACACGAGTCTTTTCTTTATAGGTGCGTTCCACCATCAGTGACTTCGCAGTATTTCTGACCATAGTAATCATGGTTGTGATTGACTATCTTGTGGGAGTACCTTCTCCTAAGCTGAATGTTCCAGAGAAGTTTGAAGTAAGAAACAAAACCTTTTGAAAAACATAACTTTTAAAATGCTTGCAGTTTTATGAACAGTAGAACAATTGAATTGTATAGAAACAGAAATTTCTCTTCTTGGATTACAATGTAATTGATCAAGTAGTTTCTCTTTTCTGTTTTGGATGTCTCATCTGACAGAAGAAATTATGCTTTGTATTATTTCTGAGAGGGAAGCGTTCTTTTGTGCAAATGTACAAAATGAAGGAATTGAATGGACTTGTTCTAATTTTTTCCATATAAATGTCATGTTCACCTGTAACATTCTTTTGGTCAAACTACTGGAAAACAACCTAAATATATGCTTAAGAGACTGATCTGGTGTTCACTGAAGCCATTTGTAGTGATAAGATCTGCATTCTATTTTAGTCACTTAATTCTCATTGTTGATGGGTTGGGGTTTTTTTTTCAGCCCACCCGAAAAGACCGAGGATGGTTCATAGATCCTCTTGGAGGCAATCCTTGGTGGACACTCTTGATTGCTGCTCTTCCTGCTTTACTCTGTACCATTCTCATTTTCATGGATCAACAAATAACAGCCGTGATTATAAACAGGAAAGAGCATAAACTGAAGGTAAAAGTAATTTTTACAGAAGTCTAATGTTGTGAAAGTCAGGTTTACTTTAAATCTGATTCATTCTGCACATTTGTGAAATTGCCATCAGCTTCTAAATATATGTATAAACGGACTAATCAAGAACAAATATAATTTTGTGGACACTCTCAAAGTGTCTGACTTTTGTAGTTGTAGGTTATTCACCTGCTGAGTTAGAAATATGATATCATATAAATAGAAATATCAAGTTATTTGTTTGCTTAATTTTACAGAAAGGCTGTGGTTATCATCTTGATCTGCTCATGGTTGGTATTATGTTGGGAATATGTTCTCTCATGGGCTTACCATGGTTTGTTGCTGCAACTGTCCTCTCTATAAGTCATGTTAACAGCCTGAAAGTTGAATCTGAATGCTCAGCACCAGGAGAACAACCAAAGTTTTTGGGAATCCGGGAGCAGCGAGTGACAGGATTGATGATTTTTGTGCTGATGGGGATGTCAGTGTCCATGACCTCTGTGTTAAAGGTAAAAGACAGTTTTCCCAAAATATTTTCTTTGTGCTGTTGATTTTGATGTTGTGATTTAGCATTTCATAATGGGAGAAAGTTCTGGTAAGTAAGATATGCCTGGACTCATTCTCCAATTGCTTTTTTAGCAACAGAGTTAGTTGAATAGGAGCAATATAGAAGGATGCAAGAAAATGAAATCTGAGAAAGCTAGGAATGTAGTGAGTAGTGAAGAAAGCAGCCTTTTCCTGTGTTACCTGATTTTCTTGCCAGCTCCTTTTTAGTTTCTTGAGTTCATGTTACCTAAAAACTGCAGTTTTTGTGTGAGTGCGTAAATGGAGAGAGAAAAGGAGTTTGATAAAGAAGTAAAGTTACTTGAGCAGAAATAATATAGTGTAGCAGAAGGAACAGAAACATTGCTTTAAAAGGGAGAAATGACATTTTTCACTTCTTGTTCTTCAGCTTCCTAAACTTCATTTGATTTTTAGAGAGTCAAAATTATTTTATGTATCATCACAGTGTAATGGTGAGTTTGCAGGTTGTGTTGTAGCATCAGATTATACTTTATCTCTTAATTTATATCCCTGGTGACCTTTCAAAGACTCTATTGGAAGAAAACTACTTAGTTCAGTTGTTTTTTTGCTCAGATTTACTATAATCTGTTAAACTTCTGCTTTGTTGTTTCAAATCCAGTAGTTAAAAGGAGAAATGAAAAAACTATCTTTTTGTTACCAGAAATGCAGATATTGCATAACTGCTGATATTTCTAAAGAACTTTGTAAAAGTCTGTTTAAACAAAGGCAGATCTCAAGTAATTTCATAAGAAATGTAGCTTCTCAAATTTACATAATGGGAAAGAATTATCCAGTAAACATACAGCTATAGTTTAATAAGTGGTTATATATTATAAATTTTAAATAGTTGACCATTTGTATGTCTATTAAGGAATGTAAAGGTCTGAAAAGAGTAAAGCCATAGCAGTTACTAAAAATAAGTATTCAGATTTTGCAATGTCTCATTAAAAATTTACCACGAGCTCAGCTTTATAATGCAAATAATCAGAATCAAAAGCAGAAATACTGAAATTGATTTATTGTTGCTCAAAAGCAAAAATTAAATGTGCTGATTGCTGAAGCGAAGTGTTTTAAGCCCCATATTTTAACTTTTTATTCTTAGAAATGAATACTTTTTTGGTTTATGGACCCAGTGTAATAGGAATGGAATTATTACTCTTTGCTCTTTAAGAAATGTTTTTCTTTTTCAGTGTGAATGACTGATATTGTTCAAAAGAAGTAAGGAGAACAAAGCCTTGCATCTGTCAGTTGCTGTGCTTTTGTGCTTTTGTTCCATGTGTGGATTTATACTGATTTAATGCAGTAGAAGATACTATACAAATTACAGAACTTACAGTGAGGACACTAGTCACACAGATACACATGCAGTAATGAATCCCTAAGGCATAGTTTTATTTTGCACTGTTTAAATAAAAGGTTTTGTTCACTCTAGATAGCAGCAGTTTTTATTAAGATTTCATGTTGTATCTTGGCTGTCCTTTACTTGGAAGCTTAATGAATTCAGGAGCAAAGAAGGCTTCACTGCAGAGGTTTGATGCAAGTGCTACTGAGATCAGTGGACAACTTTGTTATCTTAGTAAGCTTTAATATATATAAAAATATAAAATT
>WAAE01026664.1:0-23152 GCA_013400495.1 Nicator chloris
CAGAGTAGAGAGGAAGATTTTCAAAATAGTTGTTGAAATGCGAAATACAGTTTTATTCCCCAATTTCTATTTCGATGTAGACTTTTTCAGGTTCCAAATCTACTTTGGAAATTTTGCCCATAGAAAGTAGTTATGTAAATCTTCTAACCAGATTATTATGGAACAGCCATTTGACTTTGTTTTCCCAGTAGAGAAAAATGCTGTGTGAACATTTGGTAGTGCATCATAGAATTCCTGCTATTCCATGTGCTTGAGTAATTGTTGGTCAGGAGGCTTCATTTAATCATAGCTTGGAATTAGAAACTTTTATAAGTTAGAGGTGTGTAATATTTGCTGTATGATTTAATAAATCAGCTTGGGGCAAGCAAGTTACTTCTGCTTTCATTTCCTAACTAGTAAAATTTATTGTAGAATTATTGTAATAGTTTTGTTTAATTGGCTTTGTTTAATTGTGGAGGGTTTAAAGCATGCTAAAGCCATTTAATTTTCTTTTGTTGGCAGTTAAGAGACAACGTAATAACACCGCGAGATACAACCATGACTTTCACCTGTTTTGTATTTTTTGATATGTTCAATGCTTTGAGTTCTAGATCTCAGGTAAGTGATTCATATTGTCCATTTACACAGTATTAACACAATAATCAGAGTTTTCTTTGAGGGAAGATCTTGCTCTGTTTGTTTCAAGTGTTTTCCTGCAGATTTACTTCACATGTGCTATTAAGCTCAGAGTTTCATGTATTTACCAGGTAGGATTTCTTAAATTACAGATAAGTTAATTACTTATCTTGTTTACATGGTGGTGTCCTGACAAAAGCAAGCAAGTTGTTATTAAGTGCTGAAGTGTGATGGTCCTTTGTATTGCTGTGTATGCTTGGTTGGTTTTTCTCTTCCTGGAAATTCTGTAAGTTCAGCAGCCTTAGCAGAATATCAAATTTCTTGAAGGCTTTAGCTTTTATATTTTGTAATCCTAAACCCATAGTCCAAGGAAAATTTCTGAAACTGTTCTGTATTTTTTTATCTGTGTATATTTTTTTCATTTTAAGGACACAAGTCTGAAATTTTTGCGATAGTATACATTACTACATTTACTATAATTTACAGTCTTATCTGTTGTGGAATAGTGTAGGGGTAACCTTTTTCTGATGAACTGTACCTGTGGAATAGTGAGTTCCATATGCAAGTTGTTGACTATGAAGACAAGACTTGTACTCTATTTACCAGGGAGAAAATTCCATTAGCCTGGTCAAGAACTTGTTCTGGTTTATCTAAGAGGTCAACACTAATCTTTTACATTCTTCTGAAAGTCTGGATGAAAAGAAATTGTAGTTTCTTGTCTAGATAATTAAGATGACATGTGCATTGTAATATATTGTTATTTTTACAGACCAAATCTGTGTTTGAGATTGGACTTTGCAGTAACAAAATGTTCTGCTATGCTGTCCTTGGATCCATAATGGGGCAGTTATTGGTCATTTACTTTCCTCCACTTCAGAAGGTTTTTCAAACAGAGAGTCTGAGTGTCTTGGGTAAGAACAGTTCCCTTTTCAAAACTGTGCATTAAGGATTAATTTATAAATGTGGTGAGTGGTGGTTCTCTAAGAGCACTTTCTGGCTGTTTGCATACAACAGGAATATGAAGCCTGCTGATACTTTTTGTTTTGTGGGTAAGGTTTCTTGGGGGTTTTGTTTGTTTCATTGATTTGATTTTTAGTTTTTTAAAGGTTCTAGATGTTTTCTTTGGGAACCATGATTTAAATGCAAATGGTACATACCTGATCAGTGTGTTCTTAAATTTCTATAAAGGTGCTTATTTATTTGGGAGTTTTTAATATAAATTTTGCTGCAGGCAAAATTATTGACTTTGTAGGTTTCTGATCACTATTAATTTAACCGTTTCACAAGTTTTTTCTCTAAATATAAACACCTTATTTAGAAATCATGATTTTTTGATATTGATTGCATTGTCATAGGGTAAATAAACAGGAGGATTTAAAAAAGCTGTAGATACATAATGCTGTTGGCCTCATTAAGACTTAGATTTATTACTTTTGTGGTTTTCTGGAGTTAAGTGATTGTAATGAAATACATGTGTTTATTGTAGCATAATTTCTGATTATATTAATATTCTTTTTTCAGAATTAGGTTAATTATGTTGCTGAAAATAAGTTTATGAAATACTTTAAAAGCTTTTAATATCTTGTGTGTAGTTATGATTTGTGCATAAACCATGCATGTTAATCTTCTGGGCCTGCAAAAAAATTGAATCTTGCTTCAATTCTCCTGAACTTTCCCAGTGATGGGGAGAAAATTTGAAAGTCTTCTAAGTCTTGTTCTTTTGTAAGACTCCCCTCAGCCTTATATAGCAATTTTAAAGGCTGCTAATTATCTCTTCCAGATTTACTGTTTCTTCTGGGACTCACTTCCTCTGTGTGCATAGTGACTGAGCTAATAAAGAAGTTTGAAAGAAGCAAGGAAAAGATCCAGAAACGTGGAAGTTCTTCTTCATCAACTACTTCTTTCCTTGATGTATGATGCATATTGCATTCTTGTGTTTGCAAACTTAGCGATTGCTGTCTAAAGATGTTGGAGAAAGCAAAACAATATCTCGAGGATAAAGAAATCCTGAGGGCTTTTGACAAGTCCTTTGTTTCACTGGCTAATGAACTTCGTGTTTCAAGACTGTTTAGAATTTAACTTCCAGCTGTGGAAGTAAAAAAAGAAATTATGCAACTTTGGTAACATTTTTCCTCAAACATAAATTTACTTTTAAGATTGAATGGTATTGTGGGGGGGAGGGGGCAGGGGTTAATTTAAAGAAAGATCTAAGCCCAAGTCCCATTTTCTGCACTTAAAAGATATAACTGTGTAAAATCCTTCTCTTAGATATAAATATTTCAGTTTGTTTTTATTTAAAGCATTGTACTATTCTACTTTTATGGTGATGGGACTTTGCTACTAATCCAAGGATAAAAATATTTCAGAGGCATTCCACTGGGTTTAGAGTCTGTCACAAGAGTGCCATATTCTAGCTACTGTATTTATTTACTTTATTCTGCAATGTGTAAGCGGCTCAAGTACCTCGTGCTACCGTTTTTTTGTATCCCACGTTTGGTTTTTTTTGCACAGGATGTGACCGCTGTCAGATCACTGTTTTTCTTTTCTTTTTCTGTGATTGAAAAGCCTATACTGCAATTTGAAGTAAATGTTTGCTTTTCTTAAAAGTGTGTCGTCTCTTTGTTTTAAAAGCAACTGGCATTTACACCAAATGAACGAGCTTGTTTTGATATGTTTGCAGATACAGGCTTTGTTTCATGTCTTGATCCTTTTTACTTTAACTTGTGACTGTTAGATCAACTTGAGTGATTATAAGACAGTAGTTATGGAAATTATTTGTAGTGTACTGAATTCGAAAATTAATGCAATAATCCTCACTGGGCAGAAAAATCCCCATCACTCTCTCAAAGAAGCTTCATTTTACTTCCTTCTTCCTTCCTTCCTGTTCATAAAGAAAGCCCTTTTTCCTGGTAGAGTGACTTTGAATTTTAACCCACGGAATTACTTTTGGAGCTAGAAAAGCATTATAATAGATTTGTTTTGACATTGTAAAAGTATTTTTAGTATATTACAAGTTCTGAATACTCTAATATTCACTGATTGAAAATAGTGTTTTTCCTCAAAATAGTCTTGTCCTGTTGTCATCAGTGTCATCTCGTCAGAGAAGAGAGTGTCATCTGTGTCATCTCATCATCCTTTCAGGAAATGCAAGGAGCTATCACCTAAAGAATCTCGGAAAGAGGATATCTAAAGATCTGTGGGGGGGAGTCAAAGACAAGGTGGTATCTCTTTCCCTTGTAAACTTGTTCATGTGCATCTCTCCTCACTGTAGCCTGAAAATGTGGCAGTGGCATTGGCTCTGGCCCATGCTGTCACAGTGGCCATCGTGTCATTTGAGGAGGAATTGTCATGAACAGACACTGGGACATTTCTGCACTTGCCATTGCGACTTGCCGCACATGCCATGCTCGAAAGTACAGTATGAATTTCTCTGCTAATGTTACTGGAATTGTTTTCTTCTTCTTTTGCCTGTGGGATTCCTAGACTTTGCCAGGAATGGGGCTGCAGACAGGGCATGAATGCACTGTCTGCTTTATGCATGCAGTTTATCCATGGCTCTTCCTGACCCTCAATATGCCCATACCTGGACTACCAATGTGCTGGAGGTGTGATTGTGTAAAGACAAAGATCCTGCAGCACTTGGCCCTCATCTCTTCCTGGAGTTGTTACCACTGAGCTGGGAGAGCCTTAACAACATGACCTCTTACAGAAATGGTCGTGTCTTAAAGCAATTTTTTCACTTACAGCAGTTCTGCCTTTCAGAAGTTGGACAAATTTGACAGTTGTTGAACAATTACTGTCTTTGGCAACTGGAGCTGTAGCTGTTCAATACTGTAGTGTGTTCAGAATTTCAATACAATTTCAGAACACTTCATTAATAAAATCCTCAGTATTCATTAATAAAGACAGAAGGTAAAAGCTGATAGTGCATGCTGATGAAGAATCTTGAACAAACGTTGGTTTTGGGAAGGGACAGCAACTATACCTTTCACATAAGTGTTAACTTGTAGTTGATATTCTTCCAATGGAATTTGACTGCTTTGTGCTCTGCACTTGGTCTTGGAGTCACAGAAATCTAGGTAAGTCCAGATGAATGCTAGATTCTTGTCTTAGCTTGGAAGTGTCATTGCCAAGTCTTTAAACAAATGTTACCAAGTGCCCCTTTCCCAGCACAAGTCCCACTTTCTGAATAAGGTATGTCATTCTAGACAAAATTTCAGTCTCTTAAGGACAATTTGCCTTACTGCAGGGTGGGCTTAGTTGAGTGTAGTTTACCTAAATTTGCCACAAGTTTTGGTCCTGTGTTTTCCAATGGAAGGCAAAATACTAACAAGTAATGAATCTAGTTCAATGTCCTTATATATATAAAAATGCCTGGACTGAATTCCATTGTAATTATTTTCATTCCTCTTGTGATTCATTACTACTTTACAGCAGGTTTGAGAGATTTTTTTTTCCCAGAGCAGTTGAATCAATAGTGGGAACTTTCCATAAAAATTAAGAGCCATTTCTTATGGAGTGGAAATAAGCAACAACCAAGGAATTTACTTGCTTCTACTGAAGCATGGAATAAAGAATTTTTGTTTTAATAAGTAAAGGCCCTTTTTTTAAAATTTTCCTACAAAGAAGATGGAAGACCTATAGTGAGTCAAAAAGGAAAACTTTAACACTTTAAATTCTACCAGTAACTCTAGAATCAGTAATTAGTTTTTTCAGCCTACAGGACTGGGTTTTGCAATGAGTGTGTATCATCAGCAATAAAGAACGGCTGAATTCTGCATTGAGAATATGTTTCCACTACAGTAATTCTTAATAATTGAGTCAGCTTTCACAAAGGTATTCTCAAAATGCCATATGGTCATAGCAGTCTTTTTATCCCAAAGTGGAATATTTGACCTTATTCCAGTCTTCTGAATTATCTAATTGAAAATATGAGTTCTTATCAAGTCCCAAGAATTTTTATGATCTCCAGCAGTTTTCTGATGTGGGATTCAGAGTAAATGAAGATCTCTCTTCTCACCAGCACTAACAAAGTGGAATCAAGCATACTTGTATTTTTATATTTAAGACTTACTTTGCATGTGACTATTTCTGATGACTAAAAACTCCAGGGCAAGCTTGGTAAAATAAAACATATGAGATCATAATGGAGAAGAGGATGATTTGTGCAATTAAGAATTTCAGTTTTAGTTAGTAAAATCAGTAACTTCAACCCCTTTCAACTTTTATTTAAAAGTTATCTGATGGAAGTGTGATGCTGTAGGCTGCTGTACACAGAAACCTGTAGAGAAATGGGTTGTGAGGTTCTGCCTTGTGGTGTGTGGTTGGGTGTCCGTGCCATCTGCTGGTAGTTCATTAAGTAGCAGCTTTTGTCCTGGAAAAAAAGTTACACCTTGCTAGGACAGGCTGTATCATGAAACGAGTTTTCTGTTTAATGTAACATCTTATAGATGTATTCTTTTCTCATTGCCTGTATTTGGGCACTATCAACACTCACCTGTTCGCTATAGGAGGTCTTTAAATATTAAGATACGGTGAGTTACTTCCATGGGAACAGAGGTAATAGGGAGCATAGGCAGGACTGAAAACTTGAGCGCACAATGCAGGAATCAAGCTTGAATTCTGGTAATGGGCAAAACTGATGATTAGAGGTGGAAATCATGATTTTCCTAAATGCAAGAAAAGGTATGTGTATTCTTGAGAAGAAAAAACTCAAATATAACTGTATTTGACATAGTCAAAACCAGTAGTTTCGTAAGAAAAGCATTTACATAAATTGACTCACTATGCTGGAAAGTTTGCTAATGCAAAGCACTGAGAAACAGATGACGTAGGAGTTAAAGAAAAAGAATTATAAATTGATTTTCAGTATTACCATGTTGATAGCAAGGGTTTGTGAAGTAATTAGTGCATGCTGGGGACAGTCAAAACAGGTCTGGTTTTTAATATGGCCATTGCAGAAAGAATGAGTGACAACAGCTTAATAGCAGAGGATTATACCCAACTACTGTGACAACTACTGAGAATTAGCAAACCTGTAGAAACTTGCTCCTATGTGACAGCTTTGTGTGTGCATGTAACTTTCTTTAAACATGTCATGGGGAGGAGAAGTAAAATCTGAAGTTTCTCCCTGCGTATTGACAGAACCTGTAATACTGCAAGCATAATTTACTGAATTGTCACTGAGCAAAGCTACCTCTCCCTGTGAGTAAAAGTACTCCACCAGTAATGACTGATTTTACAATATTTTTAAACCTGTCAATTTCTATTTTAATCTCAACTGTTAGACTGTGACCACTGTGCTCCTCAAATACAAACTTGAAAGTTGGATTTTTTGTAAATGAAGTGTTCAGGGAGATGAGACAGAGCCAACTATAAATGTTCAGGAAAATAATTCCTCTAAAATAGCCCTGCTTTGAAATGCTAAACAACTTTCCTCTCATTTTCAATTAGACTGATACCCTGAAAGAAAAACAGAGCACCACAACTTTTCGACAGCATTTCTTTTATACAAATGTAAGTTACAAAAAAGGTAAATAAAAAATCCCCTGAAGCAAGGTTTTTGGTAAAGATTGAATCAGGAACTTGCGTGAAAACAGTTGTGCAAATTCCAATATAGTCACATATTTTAATGTTACTTCTTTCATCATCATGGCATTAGAAGTTATTCCAAGAATGCTTTCAGTCATCCACTTCCAGTGATGCAAACCTATTAACACTGCAGAAATGCTGAGTTTCTGGCACAGCACGTCGGATGGCTGTTTTTTTCTTCTTAGATGCTTTCCTCTTTTTGCAGGACTCTGATCTGGTCTTGGTCATCTTCTGAAAGAAGTCTGGAGATACCATTGACTCCACTGTATTTAACAAAACCAGGTAAAGCTGAGCCATTTTTGGAGATAAGGTGAACAGATTTTCCACTGAAGGTGCTGATTTAAGCTCTTGATACAGTCTGTGCACAAGGGTCCCAGTGTAAAGCCTGCTCAAAAGAAGGAGAGAATCTGCATTTAGAATTGCCCTCAACAGGTCAGGTACAGAAACGTGTTGCTTGATGACAAAAACATAGAGTGTCCAACAGTCAACTCCTATGCTAAGAGTATTTTTCTTTATAATTCCTTTAAAGAAGGGAGTTCTACTGTAAGTACCGGCCAAAGGAGTTTGACAGAGAAAAATCACGTTAACACATTCCATCAGGGGCTTGTGTGGAAAGCAGATCTCTGGAACAACCTTACCTACTTAGGTCTGGCTCAGAGAGAGGAGTACCAAGTAGCTGGTTGAGGTACAATCCCATCTGAAGACAGCACTGCCACTGGCAAAAACTGTGTGCAGCATCTAAATCGAAGTCATTATTTTGCAATTTCTTTTCCTTCCATTTTAGAAATTCGTTATATGCAAGGCTGTCATCTTCAGCAGGTAGAACTGTGGGATCTAGGTTATAAATAAAAAACATGGAAATAAACGTTCTGCTGTGAACAGTACAAAAGGAGGGTGAAAGGAGGGTGTAGCCAGGTGGAATGGTATCTTCTCCCAGGTAACGATTGATAGGGCAAGGAGAAATGGCCTTAAGCTGCACCAGGGGAAGTTTAGCTTGGACATTAGGAGGAATTTCCTCACTAAAAGGGTGATTGGAATGGGCTACCCAAGCAGATGGTAGAGTCACAGTACCTGGAGATGTTTAAGGAAAGACTGGATGTGGCACTCGGTGCCATGGTCTGGTTGACAGGGTGGTTTTTGTTCAATCATGGGTTGGACTCCACAATCTCAGAGGTCTTTTCCAACCTAACTGATTCTGTGTGATCAAATCCAAACAAGCTTTCCATCTCACTACAACCCACTTGGAAACCTTGTCAGTCTGGTTTCTACAAACCAGAATCTAAAGAAACTGCATAACCCTGGCATCCATTGTCTTTGCCATCCAAATGAAGGACTCCTGGAGGAAATGTCCATAACCCTAACAGGTATAAATATTACTGAAGCAATTTATGTGATTATTTACTACTTTCAAATTTGCAGTGCATACGCAGAAAAAGTGTGGCTGGGCAACTCAGCTTTTTAAAGTACAAATGATTTTAGAAAAACTCAAAAGCAAAAAAAATATCAGGATGCTTCAACAGTAGTTTTTTGATGCTTGAGTACGTTAAGCTTATTTTTTGTAACTTTTATATCTGAATTAATATTTTAATCCTGAAGAAAGTACTTATAAATGCAAATTAATGTTTTACAATGTGGTAAAGTACTGTTTTACCTATATAAAATGTTAAATTGATGGTAAGCCCTTTTTCTTTGTGCACATCAATGCAAAGAGTGTGACACCTCAGGATATAGTGTAAATCAAGGCTAATTGCTCTACATTTGGACAACTCCCTTTAAGTGCGGGAAAATGAATTATGGTCTGCATTTTTCTAGTAACTGAACACCTAAGTGTATTCTTTGGAGACATACCTGGATCATCAGTTATCCTCTGCAGTTCTCCAGAAACTATCATTAGAAGCAGAGCCTTTAATTGGTTCAGCTTAACTTTTGGTTCTGAACAACGTATCCAGTAACACGTCACAGCAAGTGGGAGTTGTAAATGACTTGGGATAGGTTCTAGGAAACTCATTTTCACTCCCAGAGTCTCCAGCAAAAGCATCTGACGCCATGACATGGGCACCTGAAAAAAGATTTAAAAATTGGAGGCAAGAGACTCGATCTTTTGTGAGCAATTTCTAAAATGCCAATAAGTTCCTGGGTAAATTAGTTACTGCTTTAGGTTTTTGATAAAAAATTATTTAAGTTTTATAGATATTCTGAACAGGAAATATTTTTTTAAATACTACTTAAAACTTTAAAAATGACACAGTTAAATGTCAGGTAGAAAGATAAAAGTAACTAATAAGTAATTAATTCCTACCACACTCCCTTTTTGCTGAGCCATTTAACTTCCAGAAAATGGTGTTACAAGCTTTGTCCATAACTTCATGCATGCAGAATTGCAGCAGGCTGTTCAGCTGCAATCTGAGTGCTTTGTGACCCTTAATTAGGATTGTTTTGCCTACTCTTAGGCAGACATTTCCACAGCAGAAGAGAAACTGAAGTCAGGTTTGCCTGGAGCACTTTAAATGCTGAAGATTTCTTCTTCTAACCTTTTGTTCAATTGGTAATTCCCATACATTCAGTAAGGAAAACTGTTGTAGTAGCAAAACTCAGATTCATTAAACAAACAGCACGCACACACACCAAAGCTGAAGTAAGGTGTCATTAATGTCTCTTAACATGAAACTTGATTTTTCAAACTCTTAAGTGTTGCGTATTGTTTAGAAGGCGTGTGCCGATAACCTATGTAAAGTAACCTGTACTTTGGACCCATAGCTATCTGTAACATTTAATGGGTGTAGCAGGATAGACTTGGTTCCTTTACAAAGGAGCCACCAGCAAGTGATAAAAACATTCAGCACTGCCCACACACAGAGATGTGTTAACAGTCAATGTGAACGCCAGAATGGACAGAGCATGTGCCTTAAAATTGCAGAATTAAAACACACGGTTTGTATGTCTAGACGTTGCAGAAATTTCTGCATACAAAACCTCAGCTACGCAACATCGAGAATGGGAGATTACTTTCCATTATGGCAAGAGTTACAGTCTTAATCATTAGAATTTACACAGAAGTGCTACAATGGTGACTGGAACTAACCTAGTACAACTTTCCTGTGATTTTCAGGTGTTTTTCAGGTGCTGTTTTGCTCTGTCACTCAAGCATCAGAGGTTCATGTTAACAGGAGCATACTTGGGGCAGGTAAAACTGCTGGGCAGCTGCAACATTCACACGAGAAATAATGAATTCTAGTAAAAAGGCATAGGTCAGATTTTGTTTCAGAACACTGCTCTGAAACATTCCCCAGCTTGATCAAATACAAATTAGGTTTTGTAATGTTAAAATCGAACTTTCCTAAACTACGTGAAACTGAATTCCTTCCCATAAGGGGAAGTGTCTTAGTGTAACAACATTTGTTACCATTTGTCGTGGTACACTTGGAGGGGGCAGGAAGGGCAGGAGACGAAGACAACCTAATGTAGCTTCTTAAATATCACAGATACTTCTGTGTTAAGTAGTTACTTACTGAGGGGCCTTAGTTCAGACATCACATTTAGTGGCCAGATGGCAAACCTGAGTCCCAACTATTTTTGTGTCACTCGTGAAACACTCTTAACTGTGGTCTGTTGTGACAATCATTTACCTCCATTAACTTGTCCAAAGGAAAACGATCATCACAAAAATCTGGGGGTAGGCTTGCTGCTTGAACAAATGTTTTTTTAAGTGTCTTTTGGCATCTGTCAAATTCACATACAGTGGGCAGCGCGTTGGCCTGCTTACTTGGAGAAGCATCTTCAGTACTGTGAGACACTCTCAGAAGCAGTCCATAGATAACTTGTCGGATGGGCAAAGCTGTGCTATGAGCACTGGGTCTCTGCATGTTCTCCACCTGAACGCGGAGGAAGGTACTTCTAAGTATCAGGGCATTGATGACGAATGGGGCCAGCTTACCTTTTGCCAAAGCATCAAGTACCCACTGAGGTACGTCTGCTTTCCTGGCAGCCTCGCACTCATAGCTCCCATTCTGAAAGAAGTCCTCAAGATTCACCTCAGACGGAGCATAATCCTCCATTGAAGTGCACAGAAGTTCCCGTATTTCTTCCCTCTGGTGCTTCTTGAGGTATTTCAGCACGTTGTCGAGGGCCTCGGCGGGCTCCGCGAACTGCGCCAGCCAGTGCAGCAGTCCCTGGAGGCGGAGGTGCTTCCCGGCCCTGCCCGCCGCGCAGCCCCTCGGCAGGCGCACCTTGCTGAAGAACGCCTCCAGCGCTTCCAGGCCGATGTAGTCGTTCCCGTTCATGACGGCAAAGAGCGGGAGCAGCGCCTTGCTCAGGTGCCCGAAGTGCCCGCAGAACCTGTCGGCGGAGAAGCAGCGCGCGGGCACGTAGCAGCCCTGCGGCCCGGCGGCGGCGCGCGCGCTCTGCCACTGGAAGTGGGACAGCGGGCAGTACCCGCCCGCCAGGTCGAACACGAAGAAGTCGCTGTCGAGGGAGAGGACAGGGCAGCCCCAGCGGTTGGCCAGCCCGGCGATCTCCCGGTCGGCCTCGGCGAAGCACTGCACGAAGGGCACGCCGAGCCGGCCCAGCGCCTGCACGAAGGCCTCGCGGGTCAGCAGCGGCACCAGGCAGCCGCCGGCGCCGCGGGACAGCCCGTGGGCCGCCCGCAGCTGCTCGGCGGCGCGGCCCCGCAGCGTGGGCAGCTTCCTGTCCTCGGCGCCGCGCCCGCCGTCCAGCACCACGAAGGGCGCGACGCCGCAGGCGCGCAGGACGCCGAAGAAGTGGCGCACGGCCGCGGCGAAGGCGCCGTAGTCGCCGCCGCGTCGGAGGTCGGCGTCGGGGGCGAAGCAGAGGCGGTGGTACAGGCTGCTGCCGTCGATTACCAGCTTGGTGTCCCGCACCCGCAGCTCGGTGAAGAACACCCCGCGCTCCTCCACGAAGCCCGTGAGGCCCTGGACGCCCATGGCGCCGGAAGCAGTGCCAGCAGTGACACGCGGGGCCCGCCCCATCGCGGATCCGCTTCCTCTCGCTCCTCCCGACCGCCGGCGCTCGGGCGCGCGCGCGCCGTCTCCTGGCGACGGGGCCGCGAGCAGCGCGGTCCGGGGAGAGCGCTGCCGGCCCCGGCCGCTCCCGCTCGGCCCCGGCCGGCCCCAGGCCAGCCCCGGGGGACACGGGGCACCCCGAGGCACCACAGCCCCGCCGTCGGGACGGGCGCTGGAGCGGCAGGAGGCGGCAGGGACGTGGGGCACCGCCGGCTCCCGGGGAGTCCCGCCTGTCCCGGAGGGGTGAGGAACGGGGACGCCGCCCTCGCCCCTTGCTGTGCTGGAATGCGGGTGCTAAGTTGTGTTTTGAGTCTTACACGGTCTTGTAACGAGGTGATAACGTCGCCGAGGTTAGCCGAGGGGATCTCGGCTTCCCGAATGTGCGTCAGGGAGACACTAAATTAAATAGTTCAGTACATTTGACCCCGTTTTACCATCACCCTCAAGCTCCTTTGCTTCCAGCACTAATAATAAAATGTAGCTGTCATTTCTTTAGGAACAGTAGAAAACTGAGCTAAGTGGGATGATGTCACTTTAGCCTTGGGTAAATTTATAAAGATGTTGCAGAAAATGATAATGGAGCCAGTGTTAAAAAGTTAATTTTATTTATTTTCTTTTCCATGAAGGAAAAAACAAGGAACATCTCATTTTTTGAATTTTCAAAACATTTAAAGGACTGGGCCAGGGAAGGTCATCGGCAGGAAAAAAATCAAGGTAGTAAATACTGAAGATATTTAGAGCTAAATATAAAGACTTTGGAATTTGTGCTGCGGGGGCTGGAGGGTGGCAAATGTTAATGTCACACAATGGTTCTTAAGGAGTAAAAAGAAAACCTGATAAAATTGGAAAATGGCCTCGATTGGCAAAGAAGGGATTATCTTGGAAGCAGAAAATGTCAGAGTACCTTAGCTGTTGCTAAAGAAACCTGAAGGTTAGTCTTTCTCACAGCAACTACGAAGGGTCAGGGAAGAAGTTTAGGTGGTTTGTGCTTAGCATGTGTAGGTGGAACTGTGAAACCCTAACCAGCAACTTTCCTTTCGTTTGCAGCACAAAAAGGAAGCTATAACTTCAGCCAAGGAAGAAAATATTAAAAAATAGTGATCAAGGCAATGTAATTGCATTAGTTTGGTTGTCATCAGCAGGCTGCCTGGCTCTGGGATGCGACTTGGGAATGGTGGATGGGACAAAGGAAACTCCTTACCAAAGATACTGGATAGGGTATACTGAGATTTTTTTAGGAAAAGAGGGTTGGAGACATGATTGCTTTGTGTTCTCTCTAGTTGTTCTGAACTTTACTGAAGCAATTGATGTTGCTGCTTGGGAAACAGCTGCTCAGTGGGAGATGGACACTGGTAGGAAAGGAACACAAGGAAGGTCGGGCTAAAGGTTTGAGTGAGGTAGGAGAGGCTGTGGTTCATATACTTCTTGAAGAATCCATCATTCTTATGGCTCAGTCAATCTTTAAGGTCTATTGGCTCTTACAAGGCATTTCTTTCAGATGCAGTGCTCAGCAATCCACCTCTTCTGTGCCATTAAAATGCACCTGAGATGCCACAATGGCAATCACTGGCCCCTGCTTTATAACACTCCTCAGCAGCAGACGCTAAAGCATTTCACAAAGTTACCTGATAATTATTACTATTATTATATAGGGAGGGAACTTGAAGCATAGAGAGTAAAAGGTGGGAGGCATTATTAGAAATAAAGCACAGAAGTTAAACTCAGTGAGCTACTGGATCTTAAGCATGGTTTTGTGGTGTAAAGGATTGTCATGCATTCCTAGGCCCAAGTAAGTATGAAAATTTGAAGGTGAGCTGTGTTAAGTGACTTCAGAAAGAAAAAAAATAATATAGATAGCTCAGCAGTTTTCCTAGTGCCATTATTTCTTAAGGAATTTATGAAGGCATGCATAAAACAGCAGTTAGGAGAATAGAACAGTAAATGAAAACTGCATAAACTTTCTAGAATTGGCAGTATAATATTTTTATGGAGTTCATCTTTCTGCCCTCCCCTCCCCTCCTCTACAGCTCAACATGATCTGGGCTCCTTCAGACAGATTTGGAGTTACAGAGAAATAATTTTCTAGCTGGCATTCTTTCCTTAGCATTGGCATTTCGAAATTTTTGTCAGTGTTGCTGAAAGAGAATAAAGAAACAGTATTAAGAGTGCTGTAGTTTAAAAAACATGCAGGATTTGTATTATTAAGATGTGTTGTAGTAATTAAAGTTTATCTGTGTTTTATAACATGTTTCACAACATGGTGACAGTGCAATGTCAGGCTTTTTGGTATAGTGTGACAGCAGCTCAGCAGATGGGTATGAAAATAGGTTCTTGTGCCTATACACACACACACTCACACACACAGAGCTTGTTGTTGGAAGATACAAATCTGTAATCTTAATGTAGGCTCTGCATTCATTTGGAAGAGAAGGCAGTGACTTGGAACCTAAAGTTGTACAGCTTTTAAAATTAGGCCATTTGTCTTTGCTCTTCCAAAACCACCACCACCACAATGAAAATCCTGTTTATGTGCTTGCCTTTGGCCTTGAAATGATGTGGTGAACAAGGCCAGTGTGGGCCTGCTGCTCTGCAGTGCTGGTGGATGGTAACAATAGTAGCACTGATCTTGCAAGACCTTTACTTGCTCCAAAGGATCTTTGAGCAAAGTGATGCACATAGCATTATATAAAGACAAAGTACTGAAAACAATATTGTTTTATTATGTGCAGTGAAACAGCTTCCCTTTTTCATTTGGAATGAGGAAGGTTGAGTAAACAAAGTTGCTTTAAACTCATGTTGAGCGATTGAAAACCATAGAAATGCTAGAGCTTGCTTGGCCTTTGCTGTCCTTGTGTTTGCAGAATTAGGATCTCAGACAAGAATTCCCAACCAAAACTAACTTGTTGGAAAGGTTGGAAAGGTGAGTCATGAAAGGACACAGTGAAGGAGAAATGAACTTTAGGAAGAGATGAGTTTTATTGAAAGTCTTGCAGATTTTCTGTGAAACTAATTTGCAGAAGATAGTAGTAGTGAGTCACAGTGAAGCTGTGAGGTCAGCACTGGAACAGATGGTGAAATCTGAGGGGTAAATGAAAGAGCAGAGAAAACAGAGATGGGAGAGAACTCAAATTGGAGTGGAGGTTATGCTTCAATATGTACAAAAATCTTGAATTTAGTATCCCAAAATGCAGATATTTTTGGTGTCAGGTACTGTGGTGGTATAAAGACAGGTGGTGAGGAAGAGTGCCACATCTATAGGAACTGTGCTATCAGTTCAGTGAATTAATTTAAGGTTGATTTAGATGAAGACTGACTATGTCACGTCTGCATAATCTGGAGTTTGTTTATCAAGTCTGCTGCCTGCAGTTTAGCAGCTAATGATTCCACTTAATTTGTGTTTGCTGCAAGCTGGGTACTGTAAACCCTGCCACAAGTTTAATAAGATTAATACATTGACAAATCAATTTTTTTTTTGTTTCAAGTGATTTCCGTGAACATCCATGGAAGAATAAAAGGATTTGAAAGCTACATCCTTGAGAAATTTGTGTAGTTTTTGTTGCACAGAGAAATGCTGAAGTTTCAAGAAACTGCTAAGCATGTTAGATTTAATTCTGCTTGCTCAGATGCTGTGATTGCAAGAAGATACACTATTCAGAGGAAACTTGGCAATGGAAGCTTTGGAAGTGTGTATTTGGTTAAGGACAGAAAAGCAAAACAAGGAGAAGAATTGTAAGTAAATCCTTCACATGCTTTAAATAAAAATGTTGGGAACGTATTTCTTGCATTGTAGATATTGTCTTTGTATTTGTGTCTCATCTCTCAGTTTGGTGTTATGTTGCAACTTTAACTGTCTCACTTTAGTGAGGATGGAAGGTAGAAGCAGACTTTTTTGATAACACTTAATTGGATGCCTTCAGGAATTGATTCTATGTTACTGTAAAGAGGTTGTTGGAGGGGTCTCAAAAAAATGTACACTATTGATGACCTAATTTTTATAACTGAGTTGTCTAAATGAAACCTGAGAAGGAAGAGTTACAGAAATTCCAGTAAACACCTTTCTATTTGCTGCATACCTAAGTGGTAGAAGGTCTGATTTTTTTTTTTAATTGCCAGAAAATCTTGCTTGTTTGTTAGCTTGCCTGAGTTTGGACAAGTCTCATCACTTATTGCTAAACCCTTTGGGATCCTGAAGCCGCAATGACAAAAGAACATTTTCAGAGTGTTGACATTCCTGTATGTGGGTTTGATGTTGGGTTTGTGGCTGGACCTCCTGTTGTGTAGAACCGTGTTTGTCTACCTTGATACTTACACCAAGTGAAATTTAACTATAAATATTTCTGTTTTATCCAAAAATATTTGTATGGCCTTTGTCTGAAGTCAGAAGCATCTAATCAAGTTGCTCCTCAGCCAGAAATACATAATTCCTTTAAATAGGGGGGGTCTATTGGTCCTTATTGATGGACACATTAATGAGCACTTACATGATTAAAGAGCTTTCTCTGATTCATTTGTGCCTCACTTTTGCTATGTAGAGCCACACGTTATTGGCAATGTTGCTTTAATAAGTGTGCAACCAAGACATAATTCTGTCAATTGTTTTCTTTCTACATCAATTTACACCTTCTCAGGTCCTTGGATTAGGATTAGGGTCCACTAAGCTCTTAGCTTCTTTCACATGACTGACTCATAGCCTTAGCTACACTTTTCTCAAAAAAAAGCTCTTTAATGCAATATGTCATTAAAACCGATAAAGAGTATTTTTCATTTTATTTTTATGTTAAGATAGTCTATCATGCACGGAGTGACAGGAACTACCTGAGCTTCTAAGACGCTTCAGAATTCAGCTGTATCTAAAGTCAGAGTATTACCAGTACAGGGAAATGTGAGTCTCACACATTTGCTGCTGTAGCACAACCTGCCAAACCTCAGAAACAAGGAACATGCCTTAAGCTTTTAAGTGGCTATTTTAATTTTTTTTCTTAAGAATTTTGAGTGACTGCCTTGAGCAAGCATTCACTGCCTGCAGCCTTTCATGCCTGCGTTTTGTTAGGGATGAGACTGAGTGTGTCCTCTGCTATCTTCAGGACAGAGACTGAATATCAAGTGACGTATTTTTGTTTTTATATTTAATTTTTTTATGACTCTCTTTTTGTGACCACAGTACAATAGAAGTACACCAGTGTTTTAGCAGCCCAAGTGCTCCAAGATGTGCAATGCTGTATTTAAGCCTTCCATCACGAGGGGGTGCTCGCCTATCACAGTTCATTCCTTCCACGCCTCAAGCGTGAATCGACCAGGGGATTTCCCCCCAAATTTCTACCACTTATATGCTAATGGATGACAAAAGTACTGTCCTAGTTGAGCACGAAAACACAGGTAGCATAATGATACAGAGTGTAGGGTTTAGAAATACTGGTTTCCTAAAGTGATAAAATATGCTGGAAGTCGCATTCTCAATACTGCTTTCAGATAATCTCATATGGAATTGTACTGGTTGCTGTTTATGTTATATATATTCTTGAATGAAAATTTACGTGGTTAAAAAGAAGTATCTTAATACAGCTCTGAAGGCACTTTGACAGAAAAAAAACACCACAAACAACACAACTGTGACCTCAGCAGAATTAGAATTCTATTTTTATTGTTTCAGAGATGATCTGTCAGAACGAGAGGACACAGTCTTAAGCTGTGCCAAGGGTAATATAGGCTGGATATTAGGAAAAAGTTTTTTACGGAAAGTGATAAAGTACTGGAATGGTCTGTCCAGGGAGGTGGTGGAGTCACCATCCCTGGATGTGTTTCAAAAAAGACTGGATGTGGCACTCGGTGCCATGGTTTTGTTGAGGTGTTAGAGCATGGGTTGGACTTGATGATCTTGAAGGTCTCTTCCAACCTTGTGATTCTGTGTCGTTCTGTATGATCTATAACATGCTGAGACAAATGTAATTTACAGTGTAAACTCAGCCGCAGATAATTTCCTGGAAACTGCTGTGGTCTAAAGCACCATGAAAAACCATAAAAATAAATCGTAGGAATACAAATTCCCAAGAAAAATGACATATTGATACAGAAGCTGTTCAGGGATACCTTTCTCGAATTTCCATTAGTGCAATGTCCACAGAATGAGTTAATGCAGATACTAACAGTGGTTATCATGTAATTTCAAGTGTGCTCAGCAAAACTTCTGCATGATTCTAGAAACAGTTTTAGGTTGTGCATTGTATTTTGTTACCTTTCAAGGATCATACCTGTAGTGAGTGAAGTGTCATGCACAGAGTTGCTTCAGCTGGGACGGAGAGGGAGTTGATTATTTGGGGCACACCTCAAACTAACAGATTTAGTTCACATAAAACTTTCGGGGCTGCTCAGGCCAGCAGTGCCTGCCTTTCTAAGAAGTACATACCAGCTTCATGCTTCTCTCCAGTTCTTTGTGCAGGTGGGATCAGGATTATTGACTTTCTCAGATCATACTAGATCAGTAAGATATGGTTGACTTGCCTACTCTATAAACAATAAGGTTATGAAGTACCACAAGTATAGTAGCATATGGAAGTCCCTTACTATAAGTCTCTCTTAAGTGTTGCATTGTATGACACATTCCTTGCCTGTTGCTTTAACTTTCTAACTTGTTTTTTTTTTTTGTAATTTTTTTTTTTTTGGTGCAGGAACTTTTGATCCTGTTGTATGATTCTCATCGAGTATGACAGAGGGTTAAATATCGCAGATAGAAGTCCCTGCAATTTATGTGAAAGCAGCAGAGTAGAGAACAAAAAGAATGGCCTCATAGAAAGAAAGGTCAGAACCTGGGAGATTCTCCACTATGAACAAAGTTCCTCATGTACTAAACAATCTCTGCAGGAGAGAAATTATCAATTTCTCCCCTTCTTTTGGAAGAAATGAGAATCAGAATTCATATCTTAGACCCTAAAGTCAGTTGAGCACAAGAGACACATTTGTACAAAAGCAAGCTTCTTAGTTCTAGTTTACACAGGATGTCTTTGTTTGTGGATTATTTAATATTTAGTTGTTCCTGGACATTATGGACCTAGACCTACCCAAAGCAGGTTACTTGGTTTGTATAAAGAAAGTAGCAGGATTGTACCAGCATTTTTACCAGTAAGTAATATTCAATAGTCACTTCTATGCTAGTCCCCCTGAATATCTTCTCAGTTAATGATAACAGGTAATTATGGTTAAAGACAAAGTCTTTTACAGCAGGGATAAGTTCAGCAGTAGCCTTGAAGGGCAGTGCCATCACTTAAAGAAAATGAATGTCCTAATCAATTGTGCCAAGGGAAGCTCTGGGTTAAGTGTCACTGATTCATAACCATGTGTGGGCAAGCAGCTGAAGCACACAGTAGGGACTTCTAGGTCATAAATATTCACAAGGTATTTACGTGTCCCTGTGGTGGAAAGGACACGCTGACAAGCACCAAACTCCCTGGATTGCTCCACTGTGTGGTAACTGTGGGGTGTCAGCTCAGCTTCTGCATCTGACTTGCATTATAGCTTTAATCCAGACCCATGCTAGGATTCCTTGGAAACTGTGCACTTAGCTGAATAATTTATCATGTGACTTTCAATTATTTATGACTTCTTATAACAAATGATATAAAATCTAAAGGTGGGAGAGATTTGTTCCTTATGAATATCCAAGTGACAATCAGCAGATCCCTGTGTTGTCAAATCCCTGTGTTTGCTGCCTGTTTGCTTCTCTGAAGGTTTTCCAAGGGAATGGTCATTTGATGCTGAATTGATTAAAACAGAAACCAATTACTCCCTACCAGTTGTTGTGTGCATATTCATTTAATTACACTGCTTTCCTTTATTCTTCTCCTTCATTTAATAGTAAAACTGGAATTTATTAGGGCACTTTAGATTTGTAAAAGAATATTCACGATCTCCTTGAAAACTGAGCAAAGGTGCATTTGCTGTAGGACCTTCCTGACTGTGGCTTATTTTTAAATAAGCTTCTCTTGGTGAACCATCTTTTGCTTGGTTCAGTCATGTGCACCTGTGCTTTTTCATGTAAGGCTCAGCTACTGTGCCATGCCTGCTGACTGGGTACAGTCATGCCTGGCCCAAATAAGAGACCATAAAAGCATTGACCTTGTGGGTTTAGCTAGAGCAGTTTGAGAAGTGAGCCTTCGTGAGCTTTCCACTTGAGTGGCCAAGCATGACTTTCATATTCTGTGAGCAATGTTACAGGAGTCAAGGCCTAGAGCTAAGAGTCCAAGCAATTTCCTTGCTGAACCTCTGTAAGGTTGGCTGATGCTCTCATGCTGTACTTCAAAGTACACCTGCAATGGAGGTTGCCAGGGAATGAAACTGTAAATGTTTTGCTTCAAGTTTAGCAGGCAGTCCCAGCTATGACCACAATGGTTTCAGGTCATTTCTAGTACAGGCCAATACAATCCTAATTTGAAGACAAGTTTGATAACCCCGGACTCAGGCAAAGATGATCTCACTGGAAACCACGTGGCAAGGTGCTTTAGTCCCTACCTCCTGCACCCTGTCAGTGCCCAGCTTTTCTTGCAGCCCAGCATGGCACAGGAGGGCTCCTCCAGCTCAATGTAAGAAACTTCAGGAAGCTCCTGTGCTGGATAAGGCTCTAGGGGTGCTGCAGGGCATTGAAGCTCAAAATGTAAGATTTTACCCTGCTCATGCCAGTGATGGATTTGGCAATTTAAAGTCACAGCCATGCTGCAGTCCTTTGCACAGGCAATTACTGTGTTGAATTTCCTAGTTTCCTTATAATCAAAAACATAAAACCCAGCATTCTGTGGCTTCTTTGGAAGCAAAAAATCCATACTGTAACATATCAAGACCCTTCATTCAGCTTGTGTAACACAGGTGAGTGTGAAATCCTCCTCAGTGCTGTCTGATACAACTTTTGCATCTGCTCAGTCACCTTTATGAGCTTTGGTGGTATCATTATTGTTTCTTCTTTATTTTTTTTTTTTTACTGCTCTCCTTTTAATACACCTTTTTTAACTAAGTAGCCTACTTTTTTCATCATTGGTGGGATTTGTCCATTTGGCTGGGGAGGATTCTAACTAGGTCTTTAATGTATGTAAGTAGGAGGCAGCATGCCTTAAAGGAAATACTACTTGAGTTTACAATAAATCTTGTCCTCCCACAGAGCCCAGCTCCTGTGAGCTTAGTGCTGCAGCACTCATCACATTCTGGTCTGACGTGCAGGCAGTGAGCAGTGCTGGTGGTTGAGTTCATTGTTTTGAGAATTGTTTATAAGTAAAATTTTCAACATTGGGTGGAGAACTGTGCTTAATGCGTTATTGGTGAATTACCTTACTTTGAGGTGCACGGCCGAGACAGAATTTAATGATATTGTAATTAAGCAAATGCCTTGAGATCACTTCTGTCTCATTCATTTTGGTGAAACTAGTTTTTGTGTATTTGTAAGCTGGCTTTAGTAAGAAAATGGGGAATGAATATGCCTGTCTACTGTGTCTTCTTATGGGCTACCCTTGTTGGCAAGGTGTTTCCTCTTAAGTCTGCATCAGGGTGGTTTGAACTTCTTCCATGCAGAATGAGCCTCCAGTTTTTTGTTGCATTCAGTACATTGTAATGATAAAACTGCAATTTATTCAGAATAAATTCTGGATTTGCTGGACAGTCAGTGCACTTTTCCCTATTTTTTTCTGTTTTGTTTTGTTGTTGTGCATATGTGACTTACTAGTAACTGTAATTCCTAGTTCATTGCTTCCCTTACATCCACCATGTGCCCGTCTAAAACTTTTTAATGTTGCTGGGTAGTTGCTTAAGTTTTGAACTGCATGTGTTTCACTGATTGTTAAGATCAGAGAATCATACTCAGGAGGGTTTAAATGTATGAAAATACTTTTATCTAACAATGAACATTATATGCAATTAGTTTCCCCAGCATTGCTTGATTCCCTTTGTAATGTGCTTTTGTAAAGCTATAAACCACGCTTTTATCTTTTTCTATACTCCTCTTTTTTTTTTTTTTTTTTTTTGTACTATAGATACTTGAATGCATATCAGAAATAAACATTGAAGGAGATGCCTGATGGAAAGAGACATGTAGGGAGATTGAATTTTCTCATTAAAGTTGCAGCAATTACTGTTTAAATTACTTTTGGGAATTAGTTCCACTGGAGGGACAATACTGTTGACATAAATATCCTTGCAACAGTGAAAGGAACATAATTCTGCTTACAAATATATTTAGATTCAGAAGAGAACCAATTAAATTTTGCATTAACAAGTGTTTTAGTTGAATTTTTATGGAGTGTATTCTTACAGCAATTTTTAGTACGTCATTTCCCTTCACAACTCCTATTGTTCAAAATAGTATATTTTCTGTGAAGTGATGAATATAGATCATGATATGAAGGTCTTTCTTCAAAAATTCTAATTGCAACCAATTTAAAAATTCAAACTAATTCCTACAGAAGGAAAATTCTTTTTTGGCAGATGCTCTAGCCCAAGGCTACTAGTTGAAGAGCTATGGCGATTATGAGATGTTTAATCATATTAAAAAGCTTGAAGACAAAATGCTGCATTCAGTCTTGAGTTCTGTAACGATGTTTCTTCTTGTTTGAAACGGATTGTTAATTAGCTGAGAGCAATTAATTGTAAAGTATATTGTCTGTGTAATGAAATCACAATGCTGGTTTAGAAGATTTGTTGTGTGATGGAAATCTTCAAAGATACAGAGAACAAACCAATTATTTAGTCCTTGTTGTATTTCTCAGAAATCCCATTTAAGTTAGGGTCAGCATGGTACTTAATTGCATTCTTAAGCAAGACTGGCCTGTAGGAAAAAGGTTGGATGAACAGTAGAGGGGGATAATGCAACATGTAACCATAATGTATTGCTAAATATAAGTACATTCACAGGTATTAGTCAGTATCTCATCATCATTTTTAGTAATTTTTCTGTT
>WAAE01026665.1:0-14240 GCA_013400495.1 Nicator chloris
ATCCAACCTGACCCTGAACACTTGCAGGGATATGACATCCATAACTTCTCTGGGAAATTTGTTCTACTGCCTCAAGACCCTCATCACAAAAAGGTTCTTCTTTATGTGCTATCTAAATCTACCCTCTTTCAGTTGAAAACCAATCCCCCTTGTTCTGTCACTACAAGCAGTGGCTTGTGTCCAGCTGTCAGTGAGCAGGACGTGGATGCCCTTGTGCTTGAAGATCCAACCATTCTGTGTGCCTCTAGTTACATATAAACCTGGCCCTAATTTTGACAATTCTTGTAGAAAATCCCCAGATAAATGCCTCTCCCTGAGCTACTGCTGCAGGAGGGCTGCAGTATGAAAGCATGTCCCAACAACAAGAGCATGAGGATTTTGGCTCTGTGGGCATGACTTGATCAAAAGTCAGGCATGCCGTGAGGTTTGCAGACATAGATCATACAGCAACAGCATTTAGATGACTCTTTGTCTCCATTGTGACTCAGTTGGAAACAGGACTGATGGGGACAAAGCCTGCATGGAAGGCAGACACACATTGATGGAACCTCCTCCAGACTGTCAGGATCCTGTTAACCCCAGATTCAGACTGCAAAAGTCTTCCCGGTGTTAGGTAGCTCATGTCCCTCTACACAGCTCTGTTAGTCCTATTTCATCAAGTGTAGAAAAATAAGACAATAAAGTGAAAGTAAACTCGTATTGTCTCCTTGACAGTCTTTCTTCTGTTAGAACGTTGAGTGTTGAAATATAATTGCAGAGACGAGGCAAAGTGACATAGTGGCTTTGCAGGAGTAGATATTCCCAACCCAGGTACTTGGGATTCACAATTTTAGAGACACTGAGAATCAATACTAAGATTCCTGGGGTGGCAAATGCTCTTCTACAGAGATACAGACCAGACTGCACCTTCAATATTTGCAGGACTACTATGAGTGATACCTTTCAGCATGTCAGCGTTCACCACAGTACCTCACTTCTGTGATGATGAAGCCTACACAGAAGTGGGCTTGATTCTCACAGACTTGAGGCTGCCAAGCTGGCTGCTTATCTTGGCTGTGAGACAACTCAGTTGCCTTTTGGGCAGGATTCTAGAAGACACACACTGGTGCGGAGAATACAGAGCAACAACATTCTCCCTCCAAGCCAAATAAAGCAATCCTATTTTTTCTATGAAGAGCCGTGGTAACAGCTTGTCCATTTCAGCAAAGAAGTATGGATCCAGATGGCTCTCGTCCACTGAACAGCACTCCTTAACATCAGGGTGGGATATTCTTTTTTATTACTGGAGGAATTTCATGACACTCACTTAATGAGGTAGAACTGCTTTACAGTGAGAACATTTTACCCTGGAGTCTTCTGGGTTTCAAAGAAGGTTATCTGACTATTTAATTTACCATGCTGTAATCACAGCCAATGTCCTGCCAGTCATAAGCTTTAGGAAGACAGAATTAAAGCGATCCAGTGACAGACTTTGTCCTTCTGTTTAAATACATTGTTCAGGATCCTGCTAAGCTCTTATATGAACCTCTGAACACTTGGTCTCTGGCTTATCATTCCATCAAGATGGCTTTTTGAGTGGGCAGTACCTCAGGACAGCAGGGAAAATCCTTCATATTCAGTCTTCTCACTGACTCCATATAAACAGTTTTTGCCATAGCTGCTGCTGAGTTTCACTTGAGGCAGACGATCAGTGTCCTCACAATTTTCATAGGTAAATCTAAGCTGTCACACACTGCACATGGAAAACAGTCTCTCTTTCCACTGACTCAGGAAATACTCACTTATAACCTCCCATGTCTTATTCATCATTATCTAAAACCTCCTAGTGCCCCACATTCTCTGCATGACAGAGTCTGGCAGGATAATTATGTTAACATCTGCAAAGACCCCTGGCAGTGTAGCTTCACTCTGTCTGAACTCCCTTCCTTAGGGACACCACCAAGAACAGCTCAACACCAGTAATGCTGGTACCAGGGGGTGCTTGCAAAACCAGTCATTCATACATGTTCCAAGCACTAAACTTTCACAAGGGTGTCGAGGTTCAATGCTGTATTAGATTAGTCAGACTTCTGCTTGCCTACAGGCTTTAAAATCCAGTTACAGATAAAGGAGAGACTATTTTAATTCCCTTTAAGGTGACTGTGCATCTGTTGAAAAAGAAACTTTACAAAGTTTAAAACTTTAAAGAGATCAATAATATCCTGCCCTCTTCCCCCCCTAAAAACCCCAAACCAAATCAAAATCTAGAAATAAAAGCTAGCTTAGAAAAGAGAGTGATACCTGAGATGTGGTTGTCTTTATGGATATTCATCAGTTATCCTCCTTCCCTCTCGTTCAAAGTCCTTTTATCTAACGGCAGTTGCATTTTTACAGTTTATGAGTCTTCCTAAGCACAGGAAGCATTAGAACCATCATCCCTTACATTTTGTGCTATTTCTTCAATTTAAAAAAAAGTGCTTTAGATTTTAAATACTTCATGGAATGGATAGTTTGTTTTACTGCCCCTCTTATTTGGCAATGCTCTAGCCTTTTTCCCCAATTTTTTCCCAAAAGCACCGCTTTACTAAACCTATTTAGCTCAAGTGTCTTGTGTTATGCCATTTCAGACAAAAATCTTGAAAAAAAAGAAAGTCCTAGTGGTTTACTGAAATAAAATAAGGTTTCATGTAATACTAGCTATATTTTTTACACATTTTAGTATAGAGTAAATATTGAAGAGTCCATTAAAGGATGATGATATCAAAAATTCTGGTCAAGGCATAATTTTGAAAAGAGATTGTGTCCATAAAAAAATTTAGTGGCATCAATGCATTATGTGACATAGGAAGCATTTGTGTTCATGTTAATGGGATTTTAAAATATTTTTCTCCTAATCTTTTAAAAGTTAAGCCATCTTTGTCTAGCTCACTTTCTCCAATCAGTTAGTATAAAGACCAAGCCAAATCCCTTCTCTTCACTCTTTTAGTTCTTGTTGTCTACTAATGTTTGGTTTTGCAACCAGAGTCAAAGGATATACATTAAAGATGCTCTATAAAAGACATTCCAAATACATGAATAGTTTAAGTTTCCATATTTTTTCACCAGGGTATATATCTAGCTCTGTAACTACACAAGTGCACAAAGTGGTGGTTCTATAGCAGATTTTTAGAACAGAGCTACTTTCAAGGATAACACTATGATTGCTAGAATATGGCTTCATAATTTTAGGGGACTTAGACTTAGCTGTAGTATTCAAAACTAGGATTCACAACATTATGAGATGAACAGGGAAGGAATGACAAAAGGTAATTTGCCATACCAAATATTTTTAAAATACAAATTTAAATATGAATGTATTATATAAGGCCCTGGTGAGATCCTCCACAAATTATTACATATATTTCTGGCCACTCATTGGTTAAAAAAAAAAAAAAAAAAAGAGATGAAAAAAGGAATCACTAACACATTTAAGTGCTAAAAAGGTCAAGAAGGATGGTAAAGTGAGCAGGCAGCCTACAGTACAAAAGGAAATATAAAAGAAGTTGCCTTGTTTAGTCTGGAAAAATGAAAGGCAAAAGGAGTTAAGACTGTACTGTATAAATTCAGCAGGTGGATATATCTCACAGAAGGAAATGAGCTATTTAAGAAAAAGATAATGTTAGCAAAGAACAAATTACTATAAACCAGTCATGAATAAAATTAGACTGGAAATTAGAAAAAGATTTCTAAGTACCAGAGAAGCAAGGTTCTGGAACAACCCTCTAATAGGAGTTGTGGAGGGCAAAACACCTATATAATGTTAAAAAAGAGTCTGAAATAAATGTTAATAGAGGTATCTTGTGTAGTTGTCTGCAGTGTGGAGGGCTCTCTCAGTGACCTGTCAATTTTCTGCCAGCTTTAGCCTATATGGCTAAATTATTTGCTGTAAGGTCAGGAGAGAATCTGTGTAGATCTTGGTTCTCCCATATCAAAGGTCAGCATTGCCAACTTGTGATTTTCCTTTTTGTTCCATTACAGCTTCAGTTTTAAAGCTCCCCCTTACCAAGGCTGCAAAGCCATATAGGCTCTTCCTTTCTTTCCACGAGAGAAGAAAAAGAAGGTGGTTGTTTCTAGCCTTTCTGGATGCAGAAGAGAATTAAAAACTTACACATATCTTAAAAGTTTAATAAAACATGACACTACAAAACACCTAATATTTTTAGCTAATCTTACTATTTGGAGCTATAAACAATTTCTCAACTACATTCAAATCCAGCATCCTTCCCTGAACTGTTACTCTCTTCAATAATTTATAGCATACTATGAACTTATTCTCCCCCTAACACAGAAAACTCTCTGTGCACCATTCAAACTACAGCACTAAGCAGGCCTTTCTCATCCTCTCCCACAGAAAGGACTGAGCTCTAGATTTATTTTGCTGGTACATGTGTCACCTATGTTACCATGTGCATCGTTTAAGATAGCTCACTGACAGTTTAAACCAAAGGAAAAGAGGCTTTTAGGGACAGTCTGTGAGGAAGTTTAGAATCATAGCATGGTTTGGGTGAGAAGGGACCTTAAGGATCATCTAGTTCCAACCCTCCCACACCATGGGCAGGAACACTTTCCACCAGACCATCCAGGCTGCACAAAGTTGAATCATTCCTTCTTATTTTGCTGCTGAGCAGGGAGGGAACTGACACTGCTTCACCAGCAGCTCTCTGGTGGCACAGTCTGTTATCTGTGGGCACCACACTGCAAAAGGTTAAGTGTCACTGGAAGCCACTGGAAGCCTCATGGCTGCACTGAACAAGCCAGTGATGCTTCTGATTGGGTTGCTGGGTTAGCCAGCTTTCAGCCACTTTCCTGACCTCTGGCTGGTATTGAGGTCAAATCCAGTGGAGTCATAAGCACCTTTGTTTCCCCTACTTTAGACAGGTCTTCTTGATAATGCATCTGGCATTATGTGTTTCTACAAAGTTCTTCAACTATATGGATCTTCTCAGGTTATATTTTTTTTCCTCTTCATAGTGAGGCAGAATTTGAGATAAGCCATGTTAGTCAACTGCTTTTCTTTCTAGCATCCACTACACATTCTCAGCAGGTTAGAAACACAGTGATTTGCAGTGTATCAAATCTTCCATGTCTATGTGGTCTTGCTAATTTGAAAGGTTGCTTATAAGTTTGGTACAATGGTCAATGCTGGGGTGTAATATCTAAGGTGTTGTCTACACAGCAGAACTCCACCCTGTGTCTTCCCTAATTACCACGATTGCTCTCAGCTATATTTTTCACTCAGTGTTGTCAGAGCACAGATGGTGGAGTCTCCATTGTTCCCACATCCCAGCCACTGATGGAGATGTGCTATGGCTTTCAGTAAATGCAGTATGCCTTACAGTTCCGTGGTAAATTCTTCAACAGATTCACTCTTGGCATTCTGGAAAGGAAAACCCTAATTTTCCATAAATAATGTTTCTGGAGATTAAGTATTTAACAGACTTTTAACAATTCCATGCTACAGCTTTGCCTCTTTAGTCACCTGGTTTCAGACACAGTCTCATACCTGAAAAACAGGGAAGTGCCACTGTGTTCCTCTCCCAGTGAACTCAGGCAGCAAGGCTGGAAAAAAGGAAAATCAGCTACCCTTTGAACATTTTTAACCGCATACCTTTGCAGTTCAAAAGGAATTCTTTCCAGTTGTTTTCAAAGCTTTGTCATCTCTATGATTCCCATGCCATGCTGTCATCCTTTTAAAGACACTTACATAAAACTTACCTGCACAGTTCTGTCTGTGAAAACAGCATTTATCCAGGGAGAAGATGGTGAAAAACTGACTTGCATGGAAAAAGAATAGATAAAAATAGAAATAACAGTGTTTCTAATATTGTGTTATGAGGATAAATAATACTAAAGATCCCTATTAGAAAATCAGGGCATGGTTATGCCACCTATTAAGGAAATTCTCCCACTCCTAATTAGAATGAAAAAAAACCATTAGAGTAAGAGGACTACTGGTACTAAACTGGAATCCTTCAAAAACTGGAGCTGACATTCAAACAACCAAATGAAAATGAATCCTTGACTCTAGTGACCAAACGAATGAAGGACAAAATAGATTGAAATATAACATTAACAGAAACTAGATTTAATTAATAATGAATTAACAGCATATATCTAAAAAATTAAAATACTTTAAAACATTTTCAAATATCTTCATCAGGGAGCTTACCAGAGAATCACCTTTCAATAAAAGCATACAGAAAATGAGGTTGGAATAAGAAGAAAACATACTCTTTGCTTCAGTGTTCATTGCCAAAAAAAAAGTGTGACAGTGTGACAACCTTTCTTTTCGGGAAACATGCAAGAGAAGTACCCTTACTCTGAAGGAACTTAGAAAAGATTTCTGGCAAATCAATAAAAATAACTGGTAAAAGGTTGTCAGCAGTAGACAGTACTCACTGCAGAGGTCCAAAAAAATTTAAACATGAAATTGTCCTATCTGTGATGCAATAAACTGTGCTTAAATTTACCTCAGTATCACAGAAGAGAAAGCTGACAAACATGGCATCAGGTTTTAGAAAGGATCCAGCTTGATCCAAGAAACAACAGCCTGACATTTGTACAAGGAAAATTGCAAGGTATTGTACAAAAGACTAGAATTGGCAAATGGATAAAAGCAGTGTAAAGTAAAAGGCTCAGCCCTTGCAAAGACAAGCCATGGAATATGCATTTGGTCGAGTTCTTTGAAGGAGGAAAACTCCTGAGATTAGGGCTATCCCAAGGACACGAGTATTGAGATTTCCAAAATATTGTTGTCAAAAACTCTGTGCCAAAGGCTGTCAGAGAAATGACTGGTCAGATTTAATGGACTGGACCATTATGAGAGGTTGCTCAAAGTCCTCAGCAGCACAAAGAGCTTTGAATGTTGCAAGCCAACACAGCTGTCTGGTCAGCTTTGGCTGACACTTTTCCCCAGGTACCACAGATCCCAGTTGTTCCCTGGAACTGAACGCAAACTCTTCACCTTCCCTTCTCCAGATCTATTCCCCTGAAAGGTGGGTTTGACAGACCTTTGGAAAACAGAAGACATAGGCGTCACAAAGATTAAAAATTCTCTCTTTACTTCCTTCCATCTCTGACACTGGCAGAAGAAATTTGGCAGTGTTTTTTCCTCCAGTACTTCAGCTGTAGCACATCTCTGCTGCTGGTGTGATGTTGGATTTGTTCCCAAATGTGCAGTGCACAAGCACAGGGTGCACACATTGGGATTTTTTACTGTCCTAGCCAGTCTGCTGGCAAGACACTACCACCTCTGAGACGACTAAAGCCAAAACCTAAACCAACCTGAACACCTGTGATGATTAGTCATAGGTCAAACTGAATGTGCTGGTGCTTGCAGCTCTTGAATAATTGCAATGTGAGAGCAATTTTGCAATGACAAAAGTACACACTAGGTGATGAGGTAATGACCTGGTTTTTGCAAGGAGCTAGTGAATGTATTTAGAACTGTAAAGGGTCTGCTAAAAAATTTCTTCCGGAAACCTTTATTGTGGCCAAGTTTGCAAGGCAGATGAATCTTTCCCCTTTCTGCCACATCTAAGCATACATGTTTGTTGTGGTTTGACTGCTCATCTGTGAGAACCATGATTAGGAGAGAAATAAAGGCAAAACAGGCCTAAACTTATAAGTTACAAAGATAGTTTATTCACACACACAAAAGAAGAGAAAGAAAAAAATTGTCAAAACACCTCCCCGCCTCCCCACAATCCACTAATCTTCCCTCAAAACAATCCATCCATCACTTTGGAAGAGGAGTCTCTCCTTTTCCAAACTTGTCAGGGAGACCCACCACCAGAAAAACCCAGTCCTCCTGGTGGCTTTCATGTCCCAACCTACAGCTGCATGCAAATGCTGCAGGGTGTACACCTCTCAGCTTTGTTTGGGGTACCATTTTAAAATGCTTATCTAGTACCCAGCGAAGATTCTATCAGTCCACACTTTAACCAGAAAGAGCATTCCCCAAAACTACCAAGAAATAGTCCATTTCCTCCATGAAGTCTTCAAGACACAGTCCAACCAAAAATTGGCCACTCCTCCATCCCTCCTTCCAACAGCTTCCATGTTTTCATGCCGTCTCTCTCTCTCCACGGTGTCCACCAAGGAGGAAGGAGGGGGTTAAATACTTGTCTTAACTTCTCTCAGCAGCCCATGGTGTCACATTTCAAAGCTGCGCCTGTGGAGAACCGGGGGCCCAGGGCCTTACTGCCCGGCCTGCATTCCTGCAGGACACTTCCTGGCTTCCACGCGGCCTCCCCACAGGGACACAGCCTGGGAGCCACGACTGCTCAGCTGCTGCCACATCCCGTTGCAGCCAAGCCCCCCACCTCCCTTTTCCCCCCGCTCTGCTGGCAGTGGGGAGAGGGGGAAGAAAGGGAGGGCTCTCCGCCGTCCTGGCCAGGCCCCGCCACCTCCTCCCCGACAGTGGGGAGGGTGGCCAGGGGCCAATCCAGCCGGGGCTACCCCCGGGCTCCTGTGGTCCATGGGAGGGTGGCCAGGGGCCAATCCAGCCGGGGCTACCCCCGGGCTCCTGTGGTCCATGGGATTGTGGCCAGGCCCTGCCAGCCTCCGACCCCCTTCTCGGGAGAGAGAGGCTGCAAGGCCCAGCCCCTCCCCAGGCCACCCACGGCCACGGGCACGGCCCTCACTGTCACCTTGTGACAGCCAGGAGGCAAAAGACGAGTAACTTCCTGAAACTCCCATATTTAACTGCCCTGTGCGTTCACGCAGACATAACTTCCTGGTCAAACCACCACAATGTTGAATAGTGGTGAAGGGGAATTGCAGAAGAAAGCACAAAAAAAATGAAGGGTTGCCACCCTCACACATTTGTGTCACCTCCAGAAGTACTGGAGTTGCAGAGTTGAGTATGTACCAGCTGTGATGGGGAGGGAGTGAAGGGAGAGTGGTTTGCACTGGAAACAAGCTGGAACAAGGCTCCTTCTCCAGGGCCATGAGGCCCTGGTCTGCCCTTTCCAAGGAAGACTAGTCCTGATGACAAGTGCCTTACCAAAGTGTTACGGGCTGTTTACAGAAGCTGTAGGCAGGGAAAAGTCTTCCTTTCTGATCCCTTTTCTTTTTCTTCTCCTCATTTTTCATGTGAATTCCAGTATTCTGTGAGCAGAAAGTGCTTCATCTGACAGAGACCCACCACATCTTCAGTATGTAGCTAAAACTAAGGGACCCAAAGGGCCTTAACTTTGTTCTGCTCTTCACTTTTTTTTTAATGTGTACTTTCTATTTGGTGAGGCAGTATCTGTTCCACTCTAGTTGGCTTTCCAATTTTTGCTTTCGTTGGTGCTCTCTCATAGACAGTTCTCTCAACTGATGTGTACTTGAGCAGATAAAATGATTAAATGAGATTAAATCATTTCAAAAGAAAGCATCCTCCTGATCTGCATGTGGTATAAATCAGTCTTTCTATAATTTAACATGTTGGAATGATAATACTGCAAGATAAATCATCCATATATTATTAGGAGAGAGGTAAAGACCATTCAGTCTTTCTATCCAGGATTCATGTTACTGATCAGTGCATTCTCATCCTGGAATCTGCATTCCTTCCTTATCAGGTTTTCATACTTCTGCTACAAATCAGCAGATGCCACATAAGGAAAAAAGCCCTGATGATTTGATAAAAGATGCCTTCTACAAAGTGTAACAGTAACCTAATTTTTTCTATTGTATCATTTGTACCTGAGCAGCCAAACCTTTGGTTTAAATATTCATATTCACAAATCAGCTCACTACTCTTTCTAGTGTGTTTCTGAATTTGAATTTTATTTCCCACAATCCCCTACAGCAATGCATTCTAAAATGTAATGATGTGTTATAAAAAACCCCCCACCCTTTCATTTATTTTAAACTCTTATTGCTAACTTTGTTTGTCAATGGGTTACTTGAATGTGATAAATCAATATTCTTTCCCTGTTATTTTTTGTTATATCTTCTGTTGTCTAAGCCTAGGAAGCTTAGTTTATTTTTGTTTTCCTTTATGTGAAAGCTGTTCTAAACCACTGATTTGGCTTGTTATATTTCTCTGGAGTATTGCTGGGTCTCCTGGATCAGCTCCAGCATGCTTTTGTTGCCACCCTCCTGCTCTTGGGAACCCGTGCTCTTAAAAGCAAGAAGCAGATGATAGAGTCATCTCATATAGTGACAGTCAAAAATTATATTCTCTATCCATAATCCCAAAGGGTTCTAACAGCAACTTTGAAAATTACTCACAGGCTCAGCAAGTCTTGACCACATGGCTCCCAATGCTGCTGAAGGCAAAACTAAGGAACCTCCTGGGTTATTCTCAGCACTAGCTGAAAGGCAGCTTCCTCCCAGTCCTCCAGCATTTCTAGTGTTTTACTGCTGCTTAAAAATGGGAATCCAGATAGATCGGTTAACAGGCCTGCAAGTCTGACCTTATCCAAAGAAAAATAAAGGCGTGATTACATTTTCCTTTGATAAAGATTTTTTTAAAGTATGCTGCTCTGAACCAATTTGCTCCAGCTCAAAGTGCCCTTCTTGCATCTCCATGCTAAAAATTATATCATTAATTTTTATGCTTTAGTTGTTGCTGTGTGCCATCTTTGTGAGTTCTGTTAAATCACCACAGGTGAATTAAAAGCATTGTTTAAAACTGTGCTGATTGATGATGCTGCACAACATCCTGTTCCAGATGTCTTTTCCTATTCTGAATTTGTCAAACTCAAGAACTAGGAGTCAGCTGTGAAATCTGATCACAGACACAAACATTTAACAGCACTTGGGACATTACTCTGGTTGGGACTCCTCTTTCATGTGAAAAACTGTCTGGGGAGTGGTGGTCTGCAGTAAACCGTTTTGGGTGGAAGGGTGGTGAGAAGCCTTCAACCACCAGCATTCCTGGCAAGACATCTTTCAGTAATTTGATTCCCAGAGAGGTGATGACAGCCTCCCGAGCTCCAGGCTCTGTGTGCTAGGGATCTCTTGGCTTCTGTGGCTTTAGCAGCTGCAGTATTCACACAAGGTAACTCACCAACCAGTGGCTAAGCCCAGTGGCAGATACTAATAGCAGCAGCCTCTTTCCATTTCTCAAGTCCATTTTAAATTAATAAGAATGTTCCCCTTCTGTTTTTCATCCACAAAGAGACCCCCTTCGCATATTAATTTAATGTTAAATTGATGGATTAAATTATACCAAGCTCAAAATCAATTCTGCACATATTCATTAGAACAGACTAAATCCCTTAGTAAGGATAAAGCACAGAAAATGCATTTAGAGACACTGATAAGTCCAGGTCCATTATATGTCATTTTAAACAAAGAGCAAAAAAAAGCCCCTTTGGAGACGCTCTATCAGCTATTAAACAGAGACATTGCATGCACAGGGAGATTGATGATTAGCATTTCCATTCTCAGAACGGCTCTCCCTGGGCTGATGATAACAAGTAAATGCCTCTTCATGTCTTTGTCACAGTTCACAGAGAAGCAGATGCCTAGACTAAGCTTTTCTCCTTTGTCTTTCCTCTTGTGCAATCAGTTAACACGTGCAAAAGCACAACAGTATCCACTGTTTGCTGGAATCCTTTGATCTCTGGTAGGATCAGGTGGCAATTCTACAAATTTTTCTGTTTCTTTCTCATACTGGCCATTGCTTTTGCAGAAGTCCTCCCTGATTGTAAGCTCATTAGATTACTCACTGACATGGGAGGTTTCTCATTTGATAATATAGGACAGACCGTCTCTCACATGGCTGCTGTCCAGGAGAACCCTTCTGGTCTACAATATCAAAGCCCAAGCTCTAGAGTCTCTTTAGCTTTTGGCATTCCAACACTCAGGTTCAACACTTTGAACCTGAATCCAGATCTCGTAGATGTCCTGTTTCTAAAAAGGAGCAATCTAAATCCAAATCCTCTAAAACTGAGAATTTCAGAAACTTGTGCTCATCTACATCTGCACCTAAGGTATGTCACCCACTTCTGTTTTAACAAGCTTGGGATTTTTCTTGAGACTTTGCCTCTTTCTGAAGTCAGCATCTACCATGGAAGAAATGCTGATCTTTTTACAAGTACAAGGCTTGTTTGAGGAAAAAACTGCATTTTTCAGAGGCCTGTTTTCTGGGTAGAAGCAACTATCTAGACTGCTTAGGACACAGGCAGGGCAGTTCTGCCTTTCTTCTGTTTGGCACCTAGAAGTGTTCTCTCTCACTCAATGAAAGGAAGGGGAGGAGCAGCACCCCAAGGTTCATTGGAGTCCTGAGCTGTGCATTCTCTGGATACAACCCCTACGGACTACCCTGCCTTGGGATGAGCTGTGGAGGTGGAGAACAGAGCCTGTTAGAACAGATCTGTCAGGTACAAGTAAATCTCAAAAGCAGCCAGGACTATCTCATGAAGAGAAGAGGGAAAGAGAAAGAAGGTAAAGTAATACCAAGAAAATGCCTAAGATAATTCTTTGGGTTTTCTTATGTCTCTATGGTTTGGAAACAATTATATTAATTTTTCACTTTTTGTTTTTTCAATTTCAAGCTCAGATTCACAACATTTGATGTCATGAAACTGGCAAAACTTTAACTTTAGTCCAGCTGTTTATTTTAGTCTTTGCATCTTCTCCACAATAGGAGGCTGAAGATCATTACAAAAGGTGTAATATCTACTAAAATTAATATTTTTAGTTTCGTCTGTAATGAGTTGTAGTTCAAAAGCAAAGAAAAGAGGCTGTAACTATGTACAAAAGAATTATAATCAAAGTATGACAACATTTCTAAAATCCTGTGTGTTTTCAGAATGTCTGCAAATTCAATGGGTTTGATCCCATTTCACAGATACAGAAGGTCATAGTGATCAGTCTTACAGCTCATTCTGCTTCAAAACAGATTTGATAGGAAGGGAAAAGGCAGGGAAAATGCACAGAGTATTCTGTGCCTTATATCAAATAACAAAGTAGTTACAGCTACTTTTTTTATGCATGATATTTTAAATTTCTGTAAGAAAAGGCACAGCAACTTCTTGACTACTGGGCCACTTTATGGAAAATTGTGTGGTACGTCCAGAGTTGAACACTACATGACGTGAAATCTCAAAATTGCTAACACAATTTTATGCCTATTCCCTGCTGTGGGAAGTGAAATTGTGACAGATGGTTGCTGTACTCATTACCCCTTTATTCAAAATGAGTAATGATTCACCATTAAATCTCACTAAAAAGAATGTATCTATTCATGTAACAAGGTTTATTCAGTGTAACCAAAGAATCTGGTCTTTATTTTGTCAAGAGCTTTACATTTCAAATCCATAAAGTTCAGCTAATAGTATTCATTTACCTTTGCACCCAAGGCTGGGGACAACTTGAATACAGAACATTTTTTTCCTGTGGTAAACATAATTGCCTGTCTTTTCAATAGAAAGTAAGGACATTTGAAGTTTGGTGTTAGGCAGTGAGGACCTCTATTCTAGGCCAGAATCTAATGTTAATTTGTTATGAAATTAGATGGACATTTCTAAATTTAACCTGAGTGAAAGAAAAAGGTGAACTTCTGTCGTACAGTTAAAAATGGTTGGGAAATTCTCATTCAAAAATACTAATTGTGGCAAAGACAAGAAGAATAAACTTAGTTCCATAAATAATCCAGTAGCTCATAGGGTTTCATGGCATGTTTGGCCTTATTGAATTGAAATGAAGAAAAAAGCATTCCGTTTCTTTTTATATTGCAGAAAAAACATATTTTATAATGTGTAAAGTACATTTGGAACTTTCCCGTTTTTATTTTGAGTATTTGCTAAAAATTAATCCACATATAATCCATACTGTGTTGCCATAATATTTAATACTTCTATTAATTATTTTTAACAATCGAAATATAGTGGGAAAGCAGTTACTTTTGCTAGAGGGTTAAATTTTGATTTACAAGCAATAGCTACTTATGATTTTATGTCTTGCCATAAATATTTCAGTGTTTATTCTCAGTGGGTAAATATATAATCATTTTCTAAACATACAGGCTTTGTTGCTACATTATAAGGGCTGTTAATCACTTGGAACTGGGCTTGGTTAAACAATTGGTGTTAAAAAAGTTTGAGTCACAAAATTTTCTTTCCAGAAACCAACTGGAAGCAGACACATCAAATCTTAAATGGGAGGGAGAGGAGAGGAGAGGAGAGGAGAGGAGAGGAGAGGAGAGGAGAGGAGAGGCGGGGAGAGGCGCGTCGGGACGGCACGCGCAGAGAACACAAGCGGAGAGCGGACGCGCGTAG